>CAJNDS010002494.1:0-90000 GCA_905221605.1 Symbiodinium natans | reverse complement strand
CAGGCAGCAAAAGGCTGTTTTTTGTACTGACTTCCTCCTTCATTCACTTCATTGCTTCTCTCTTCTTCTCTATGTTTCTCTGTGTCTCGCTCTGTCTCCCTTCTCCGTCTGCGCTTACTCTTTCTGTATATTTATAGTTTCCCCATTCTTCTCACCTACATCCGTCCTTATGAACGTTTCGTTGCAGGTGTGCTCCTCACTGCCTATTTCTAAAGCCCTTTGCCATACGTCTGTTTCTCAGGAGCCTACAGGGGTTTCCAATGAGAGGCTTTCCAGAGAGAGCTTCAAATCGGGAAGAGGGGCGAGAGAGGAAGACGCTTTCTACCCCTTTCGAATTTAAGAACAAAAAAAGAGTAAGGTAGACGGAACAAGGAGAACCCCTCTTTCTTTCTTGTCGTTCCCGTCTCCTCTCTTATCCTTGACCCACGTCTTGGAGGGGCTAGGAGAAATGGGGCACGGGATGGGGAGGAGCAAGCGGGAGGAGAATGAAGAGGAGAAGAGACAGGAAGGGGAGAGCGGGCGAGAGAGAGGGAGAGAGACTTTGAGAATGATACGATAAAAAAACGCAACAAGCGAAAATGAATGGTGGACAGAAAGGGAGTGGAGAAAGGGACGGTCTGAGTCTTTGGGGTCACTCTGAAAACAGCTTGGAGAGGACAGTTGCTTCTCTCTCCTTTTTTCTGTTTCTCTCTCTCTTGCTCCGCGTCTGTCGTTCTCCTTCCCTCGTTCTGTCAGTGATTTACACTCCTTTTCAATATCCACCAGGGCCTGCAGTTTTCGCAGGGGGCTGCACCGAGGGGTTCCCTAAAAGCGCCTCCCAGGGGTTTGAGAGAAGATGGGACTGTGAGGAAGGCCCTGTCCTCCCATTTCCAAGAAGAGAACATTCATTTGCTTCGCTTTTATTATATTATTATTCTCTTCACAGTGTTCTTTCATCCTCGGTTTCGTTCATTTAATATTTAATTTCACGCGATCGCTTATTTCATTCGCTCACTTGAAAATTTAATATTAAATTCTCTTCAGATTATATTATTCCTCTCTTGTCAGTACCTTCACTCTTCCTTCTCATCCTTGACGTTCTGCTTCCATTTCCCTCTTGAAGGAGAACTCCTGCTCCTCTCTTGTCAGTACCTTTGTTCTTTCATTCACTGTTGAATGGCGCGTAAAAAAAACGGGAGGAGCGGGGAGGAAAGAGGAAAGAGCAAGAAGGAAGCGGGGAAGAGAAAGGAAGGAAGGAAGGAAGGCAGGAAGGAAGGAAGGAAGGAAGGAAGGAGGGAGAGAGGGTCAGAAAGAGAGAGAGAGGAAAAAAAAAAAAGAGACAGGAAAGAGAGAGAGAGAGAGAGAAAGAAAGAGAAAGAGAGAGAAAGAGAAAGAGAAAGAGAGGGAGAGAGAAACGATGAATAAAAGAAACACGCCGACCTATTTAACGTGTTTTGATTCTTTTAGAGGCTCCATAATGTAAACATTTTGAATATTTCAATTCAGCTGTTTATTTGTTATTTGGAAGGCTCAAGATATCAACATTTCGTAGAACACTTTAACTGAACGATGTAAACGGTTTCAGTTATGACGAGACCCCGTCAATAAGCAGGGGTGAGGGGGGTTGTTGTTGTTCCCCCCCCCATTTGTTATTCGAACAACAACCCCCCCCCCCCCCCCCCCCCTCTCCTCTCATAGAAGGGAGGGGAGGGAGGGGGGGGGGGGGGAGAACAACAACACCCCCCCCCCCCCCACTTGTTATTCGAACAACAACAACCCCCCCCCCTCCTTTATATTACTACTACTACTACTACTACTACTACTACTACTACTACTACTACTACTACTACTACACTACTATTACTACTACTACTACTACTACTACTACTACTACCACTACTACTACTATTACTACTACTACTATTACTACTCCTACTACTACTACTACTACTACTACTACTACTACTACTACTACTACCATTACCATTACCATTACCATTACCATTACCATTACCATTACTATTACTACTACTACTACTACTACTACTACTACTACTACAACTACTACTACTACTACTACTACTACTACTACTACTACTACTACTACTACTACTGCTACTGCTACTGCTACTGCTACTGCTACTGCGACTACTACTACTGCTTACTAGTAGGGTTCAATCCAGGTTAAACTTTCCTGAAGCCCCCTTGGAAGCCCCCTCTCCAACGCCTGGAAACCAGGAAATGGATAAACCAGTTCTGTACTTTCTGACGTGCTCCCTTCTCCTCTGAGTTTTCGAGGAATGAAATACGAAAAACAAAAGAAGATTCGAGGGGGAAGGCTTGGAAGTGCAATTGGGGGGGGGCTGCGCCCCTCCCAACCCCCCCGCTCTTTACTTCTAGAAACAAAAACACTCTCGTCTCTACTCCTCTGATCTTCGAATAATGAAATACAAAAAACAAAAGAAGATTCGAAGGGGGGTAGAATTTAGAATAAATTCCCTTCTCCCTTCTCCTCTGCGTTTTCGAGGAATGAAATACGAAAAACAAAAGAAGATTCGAGGGGGAAGGCTTGGAAGTGCAATTGGGGGGGGGCTGCGCCCCTCCCAACCCCCCCGCTCTCTACTTCTAGAAACAAAAACACTCTCGTCTCTACTCCTCTGATCTTCGAATAATGAAATACAAAAAACAAAAGAAGATTCGAGGGGGGTAGAATTTAGAATAAATTCCTTTCTCCCTTCTCCTCTGAGTTTTCGAAGAATGAAATACGAAAAACAAAAGAAGATTCGAGGGGGGGTGGAATTTAGAATAAATTCCCTTCTCTCTCCTCCTCTGATTTCTCGAATAATGAAACACATAAAACAAAAAAAAAGATTCGAGGGGGGTGGAATTTAGAATACATTCCCTTCTCTCTTCTCCCTTCCTCCCACTCCGCATTCTCGCTTCTCCCTTCCTCCCACTCCCTCGTCTGTGATTTAAAATAAAGTCTACTTCTATAAACAAAAATCGTCCCGTCACTTCTCCTCTGATTTTTCGAAGAACGAAATACGAAAAACAAAAGAAGATTCGAGGAGGGGGTGGAATTTAGAATAAATTCCTTTCTCTCTTCTCCTCTGATTCTGGAACTCGCTCCAAGTTACCATACTGAGAAAACCAAATTCTTCTAGACCGTGTTCGCCTGATATAGTAGATGTCAAGAGGGGGGGGGAGGAACAACAACAACCCCCAGGGGGGGGGGGGGGGTTGTTCTTAACTTCAAACATCCAAGCGGGAGGGGGGGAACAATAACAACCCCCCCCCCCCCCCATCCGTTATCTGCTAAGTCCATAAGGGGAGGAGTAGGGGGGGGGGTGGGGGGCTGTTTTGTTCAACAACAAGTGGGGGCTGGGGGGGGGAAAAACAACAACCCCCCCCCCCCTCCGTTCCCTGATCCTCGAACTTCCTTGGGGGGGGGGGGTGGTTTTGTTGTTCAACACAAGTGGTGGGGTAAACAACACAACCCCCCCCCCCCCCCCCCTCCGGCCCCATCTTCGACTTAATGTGGGGGGGAGGGGTTTGTTGTTCACAAACAAAGGGGGGGGGGGGGAACAACAAAACCCCCCCCCCCCTCCGTCCCGCGATCTTCGAACGTCATGGGTGGGGGTGGGTGGGGGGGTTGTTCAACAACAAGTGGGGGGGGGAACAACAACAACCCCCCCCCACCCTGCTATTGACGCGGTATGGTTATGACATTTCTTCAAACTGTTCAGTTTAGCGTGGAGACCTAAGACATCAAACAATGATATTATTTACATCATGATATTCCTGCAGCCTGTTAAATATTTCAAACGATTGAAAAGTAAGAATTCAACAAAGTTAACGAACGCTTTTGTTTTGCAAACCTTCATGTGCCATCATTTTTAACGAAGGTCCGATTTGAAGCCTGATATGTCCTCAACATGTCAAAAGCGAAAAGTGTTTTTTCCCTCAACCTGGTGCGCCTGTAACGTCAAAACGTCAGTTTTTCTGTAAACCCTAGTGTGTCCTCAACCTCAACAACGAAAGGGTTCTTGTACACCTTGGTGTGCCCTCATCCTCAAAACCAGCCTTAAGACCAACAAGTTTTTGACCCCTCGAGGGGCCCAGCCTTGAGAAAAAAAATTGTTTGACCCCTCGAGGGGCCCTGCCTTAAAACCCAGAACGTTTTGACCCCTCGAAGGACCCAGCCTTAAGACCAACAACTGTTTGGCCCTTCGAGGGGCCCAGCCTAAGACCAAAAACTTTCCGTAAGACCAAATACTCTTTGACGCCTTGGGGGGCCCAGCCTTAAGACCCCGAACGTTTTGACCCTCGGAGGGGCCCAGCCGTAAGACCAAGAACTTTTTGACCCCTCGAGGGGCCCAGCCTTAAGACCAAGAACGCTTTGACCCCTCGAAGGGCCCAGCCTTAAGACCAAAAACTTTTTGACCCCTCGAGGGGCCCAGCCTGAAGACCAAAAACTTTTTGACCCCTCGAGGGGCCCAGTCCTAAGAGTCCAGGGGCCCAGCTTTAAGACCAACAACTTTTGCCTTAAGACCAAATACTCTTGACCTCTCGACGCTCTGGGGGCCGAGCCTTAAGACGAAGAAGTTGTTTGACCCCTCGAGGGGCCCAGCCTTAAGACCAAAAACTGTTTGACCCCTCGAGAAGCCCAGCCTTAAAACCCAGAACGCTTTGACCCCTCGAAGGGCCCAGCCTTAAGACCAACAACTGTTTGACCCCTCGATGGGGCTCAGCCTTAAGACCAAGAACTTTTGGACCCCTCGAGGGGCCCAGCCTTAAGACCAAGAACTTTCGACCTCTCGAGGGGCCCAGCCTTAAAACCCAGAACGCTTTGACCCCTCGAAGGGCCCAGCCTCAAGACCAACAACTTTTTGACCCCTCGAGGGGCCCAGCCTTAAAAACCAGAACGCTTTGACCCCTCGAGGGGCCCTGCCTTAAGACCCCAGGGGCCCAGCCTTAAGACCAAAAACTTGTTGCCTTAAGACCAAATACTCTTTGACCCCTCGAGGGGCCCAGCCTTAAGACGAAGAAGATGTTTGACCCCTCGAGGGTCCCAGCCTTAAGACCAAGAACGCTTTGACCCCTCGAGGGGCCCAGCCTTAAAACCCAGAACGCTTTGACCCCTCGAAGGTCCCAGCCTTAAGACCAACAGCTGTTTGACCCCTCCAGAACCCAGCCTTAAGACCAAACATTTTTGACCCCTCGAGGGGCCCAGCCTTCAGACCAAGTACTTTTTGACCTCTCGAGGGGCCCAGCCTTCAGACCCAGAACGTTTTGACCCCTCGAAGACTGGCAAGAGCAATAACTCAAACAATCCTATCGCAGACGTACGCTTGCACAATTTGCTTAAAACACCAAATTAATCACAATGGAAAGGTTTTCTGTAAACCCTGGCGTGCCCGTTACTTTAAAGCGAAGTTTTTTGCAAACCCTAGCAAAGGTCTTTGGTAAACCATAGGGTGCCCTCAACTTCAAAAACGAAAGATCCATTCAAGTACTAAAAGCCGTAAAATCCTTAAACTTTAGAAAAAACTCAGCAGAGAAGAAGGCAAGGATTTTTCAATGATAAAAGGGGTGCCGGGGTCTCAGGGTTTAGGGGGTAGCCGCTTAGGCGCTTAGGAGCTTAGGAGCTTAGGGTTTAGGGTTTAGGGTTTAGTGTTTAGGCGCTCAGGAGCTTAAGAGGTTTAGGGTTTAGGGTTTAAGGGATTAGGGGGTAGGCGCCTAGGCGCTTAGGAGCTTAGGAGCCTAGGTTTTAGGGTTTAAGGTTTAAGGGTTTAGAGGGTAGGCGCTTAGGCGCTCAGGAGCTTAGGAGTTTATGGGTTGAAGGGTTTAGGGGGGGCAGGCGCTTAGACGCTTAGGAGCTTAGGAGCTTAGGGTTTAGGGTTTAAGGGTTTAGGTTTTGAGGATTTAGGGGGTACGCGCTTCGGAGCTTACGCGCTCAGGAGCTTAAGGTTTTAGGGGGTAGGCGCCTAGGCGCTTAGGAGCTTAGGAGCTTAGGGTTTAGGGTGTAAGGTTTAAGGGTCTATGGGGTAGGCGCTTAGGCGCTGAGGAGCTTAAGAGCTTAGGAGTTAATGGTTTTGGTTTAGGGTAGTTTGAGGATTTAGGGGGTAGGCGCTTAGGAGCTTAGGCGCTTAGGAGCTTAGGAGCTTAGGGTTTAGGGTTTAAGGGTTTCGGGTTACAGGATTTAGGGGGTAGACGCTTAGGAGTTTAGGCGCTTAGGAGCTGAGGACCTTAGGAATTAGGGTTTAAGGGTTTAAGGGTTTAAGGGGTAGGCGCTTAGGCGCCCAGGCGCTTAGAAGCTTAGGAGCTTAGGGTTTAGGTTTTCCTTAAATTCCTAAATTAAATGATTAAACTTCTTTGGGCGGCTCTTTTTTAAATCTTTTGGATTCCTTAAATTCCTTAAAAACCCTTAAAGTTTTCCAAAAACTTTAAGGATTTTAAGGATTTTCAAGGTTTTAAGGATTTTAAAAGATTTTCAAAGGTGGCCCGGTGCCCCTGGGCCTCTAGGACCCCTTTAAAATCTTTAAAATCGATAAATTTTTTGGAAAGATATTTTCCAAAAACTTTAAGGATGTTAAGTATTTTGAAGTTAAATAATTTCGGGCCTCCACAAGGTCGCGGCTCGATTTGGCCAAATTTTGCCGGGCAGGCTCCGGGCAAAATTTGGCCAAATCGGGTTGCTCTTCGTATGCGATGAGAAATGCGCGGCTCGATTTGGCCAAATTTTGCCGGACAGGCTCCGGGCCAAATTTTGCCCGGAGCCTGCCCGGCAAAATTTGGCCAAATCGAGCCGCGCCTTTCTGGAGGCCCATCACTTTAAAAAGTCCTTACAATCCTTAAAGTTTTGGGAAAGTGATTTTCCAAACGCTTTAAGGATTTTAAAGATTGTAAGACTTTTTTTAAGGATTTTAAAGGTTTTAAGGATTTTAAAGATTTTAAAAGGTGGCCCGGCGCCCTGAAAATCCTTAAAACCCTTAAAACCCTTAAAGTTTTCGGAAAGGGATTTTCCAAAAACGTTAAGGGCTTTAAGGATTTTAAGGGTTTTAAGGCTTTTCCTTAAAATCCTTAACCTTAAAATCCTCAAAAACCTTAAAACCCTTAAAATCCTTAAAACCCTTCAAAACTTAGGAAAGTGATTTTCCAAAAACTTTAAGGATTTTAAAGGTTTTAAGGATTTTAAAGATTTTAAAGGTTGCCCGGCGCCCCTGGGCCCCCGGGACCCCTTTAAAATCTTTAAAATCCTTAAAATCTTTAAAACCTTTAAAAATTTTGGAAATGGATTTTCCAAAAACTTTAAGGATTTTAAGGATTTTAAGGCCTTCTTAAAATTTTAAAAAGGCCTTAAAATCCTTAAAGTTTTAGGAAATGGATTTCCTAAAAATTTAAGGATTTTAAAGATTTTAAAGATTTTTCAGGATTTTAAAGATTTTAAAAGGGCGCCCGGCGCCCCTGGGCCCCCGGGACCCCTTGAAAATCTTTAAAATCCTTAAAACCCTTAAAATCCTTAAAATCCTTAAAAACTTTTGGGAATGGATTTTCCAAAAACTTTAAGGATTTTAAGGATTTTAAAGGTTTTAAAAAGGCCTTAAAACCCTTAAAATCCTTAAAGGTTTAGGAAATGGATTTTCCAAAAACTTTGAGGGTTTTAAAGATTTTTAAAGGTGGCCCGGGGCGCCTGGGCCTCCGGGACCCCTTTAAAATCTTTAAAATCCTTAAAATCCTTAAAATCTTTAAAATTTTTGGAAATGGATTTTCCAAAAACTTTAGGGATTTTAAGGATTTCAAAGGTTTTAAAGATTTTAAAAGGTGGCCCGGGGCCCCTGGGCCTCCGGGACCCCTTTAAAATCTTTAAAACCTTTAAAACCCTTAAAATCCTTAAAATTTTTGGAAATGGATTTTCCAAAAACTTTAAGGATTTTAAGGATTTTATAGATTTTAAAAAGGCCGTAAAACCCTTAAAATCCTTAAAGCTTTAGGAAATGGATTTTCCAAAAACTTTAAGGATTTTAAGGATTTTAAAGGTTTTAAAGATTTTAAAAGGTGGCCCGGGGCTCCTGGGCCTCCGGGACCCCTTTAAAATCTTTAAAACCTTTAAAATCCTTAAAATCGTTAAAATTTTCGGAAATGGATTTTCCAAAAACTTTAAGGATTTTAAGGATTTTAAAGGTTTTAAAAAGGCCGTAAAACCCTTAAAATCCTTAAAGTTTTAGGAAATGGATTTCCAAAAACTTTAAGGATTTTAAGGATTTTAAAGATTTTAAAGATTTTAAAAGGTGGCCCGGGGCTCCTGGGCCTCCGGGACCCCTTTAAAATCTTTAAAATCCTTAAAATCCTTAAAATCCTTAAAATTTTTGGAAATGGATTTTCCAAAAACTTTAAGGATTTTAAGGATTTTAAAGGTTTTAAAAAGGCCTTAAAACCCTTAAAATCCTTAAAGTTTTAGGAAATGGATTTTCCAAAAACTTTAAGGGATTTTAAAGATTTTAAAGGTTTTAAAGATTTTAAAAGGTGGCCCGGGGCTCCTGGGCCTCCGGGACCCCTTTAAAATCTTTAAAATCCTTAAAATCCTTAAAATCCTTAAAATCCTTAAAATCCTTAAAATTTTTGGAAATGGATTTTCCAAAAACTTTAAGGATTTTAAGGATTTTAAAGGTTTTAAAAAGGCCTTAAAACCCTTAAAATCCTTAAAGTTTTAGGAAATGGATTTTCCAAAAACTTTAAGGGTTTTAAAGATTTTAAAGGTTTTAAAGATTTTAAAAGGTGGCCCGGGGCTCCTGGGCCTCCGGGACCCCTTTAAAATCTTTAAAATCTTTAAAATCCTTAAAATCTTAAAACTTTTGGAAGTGGATTTTCCAAAAACTTTAAGGATTTTAAGGATTTTAAAGGTTTTAAAAAGGCCTTAAAACCCTTAAAATCCTTAAAGTTTTAGGAAATGGATTTTCCAAAAACTTTAAGGATTTTAAGGATTTTAAAGGTTTTAAAGATTTTAAAAGGTGGCCCGGGGCTCCTGGGCCTCCGGGACCCCTTTAAAATCTTTAAAGTCCTTAAAATCCTTAAAATCTTCAAAAATTTTGGAAATGGATTTTCCAAAAACTTTAAGGGTTTTAAGGATTTTAAAGGTTTTAAAAAGGCCTTAAAACCCTTAAAATCCTTAAAGTTTTAGGAAATGGATTTTCCAAAAACTTTAAGGATTTTAAAGATTTTAAAGGTTTTAAAGATTTTAAAAGGTGGCCCGGGGCTCCTGGGCCTCCGGGACCCCTTTAAAATCTTTAAAATCCTTAAAATCCTTAAACTTTTTGGAAGTGGATTTTCCAAAAACTTTAAGGATTTTAAGGATTTTAAAGGTTTTAAAAAGGCCTTAAAACCCTTAAAATCCTTAAAGTTTTAGGAAATGGATTTTCCAAAAACTTTAAGGATTTTAAAGATTTTAAAGGTTTTAAAGATTTTAAAAGGTGGCCCGGGGCTCCTGGGCCTCCGGGACCCCTTTAAAATCTTTAAAATCCTTAAAATCCTTAAAATCCTTAAAATCCTTAAAATTTTTGGAAATGGATTTTCCAAAAACTTTAAGGATTTTAAGGATTTTAAAGGTTTTAAAAAGGCCTTAAAACCCTTAAAATCCTTAAAGTTTTAGGAAATGGATTTTCCAAAAACTTTAAGGGTTTTAAAGATTTTAAAGGTTTTAAAGATTTTAAAAGGTGGCCCGGGGCCCCTGGGCCTCCGGGACCCCTTTAAAATCTTTAAAATCCTTAAAATCCTTAAAATTTTTGGAAATGGATTTTCCAAAAACTTTAAGGATTTTAAGGATTTTAAAGGTTTTAAAAAGGCCTTAAAACCCTTAAAATCCTTAAAATTTTTGGAAATGGATTTTCCAAAAACTTTAAGGATTTTAAGGATTTTAAAGATTTTGAAAAGGCCTTAAAACCCTTAAAATCCTTAAAGTTTTAGGAAATGGATTTTCCAAAAACTTTAAGGGTTTTAAGGATTTTAAAGCCTTTTTAAAATCTTTAAAATCCTTAAAATCCTGAAAAGTTAGTCAGGCAGAGAGCAAAGCCAAATAGAGCAGAAAGGTCCTACGTACAAAACCCTAAACCCTTGAAGTTGCGAGGGCCGAACGTTGTCCGAGGGGTCCAGCTGGAACATGATCTGGCATGGGAGGGTTTGTAGGATTAACTTTTGAGTGGTCCTCGAGATTCGGGGGCCCCTTTGAAAACAAAAGTGACCGTACTTTAGCGAACTGATCAGTACGGAGCTGAAGGTTGAGGGTGCAGGAGTCGGAGTCTTCCTCAGAGGGGGCTTATGGTAGGATGGGTATGCGAATCCCCAAATCCCTGTCTTAAGATCCCTAAGGAGGTAGAATAAGGGCCACATGAGGAGTATATTCGGGGAAACCTTCAAGGGTACAATCTTAGGGGCTCGGCAATGCAGTCTACTTTTTAGGGGCCTTCATGATTAGAATAGGGTTTTGGGGGTTAAATTCTAGCATAGTTATAAAAAGGGGCCATAAGGGAATACTATTATAGTAATTATTCGGGTTGTTTTGAAACAAAAACTGTGTTAAAACAACCCGATTACCATTATAGTAATTATTCCGACCCCTAGATTCGGCTGCGGAAATCCCTGAAAGTCAGGGCGGCTGGGCCGTGCGACTCCTCGAGCCCCTCTGAGCTGGAGAGGCCGGGCAGGCTCTGAGCAGCGGGCTCCGCACCTCGACGTTGGGGTTTTGGGGAGAGAAAAAAAGAAAGGTTTAGGGTTTAGGGTTTAGGGTTTAGGGTTTAGGGTTTAGGGTTTAGGGTTTAGGGTTTAAGGGTTTAAGGGTTTAAGGGTTTAGGCTTTTAGGGTTTAGGGTTTAGGGTTTAGGGTTTAGGGTTTAGGGTGTTGGGGATGAGGGTGTTGGGTTTGGATATTGAGGTGTTGGAGCTTACGCTTTCGGGCTTCGGGCTTGGGGCACCCTACACCCCTAGCGGAAGTTTCACAGGTGCTCTCCACTATTGAGTCACTATTGCATATACTCCTTGTGGTTCAGGGCCTCGCAACAGGTAGATGACAGCCCCACCCAAGGGACTAAGACTCGCAACCCTATCATTGTACCCCTAAAGGTTCCCCTAAATATACTCCTAATCTGGTCCCTATTCTACCTCCATAGGGATCTTAAACACAGGGTCCCCAAACCCAAGGGCACCACCCGTAGGTTCCAAGATAGACTCCCTGGACCCACATCGGCCGCTGTTCGCCGTTTCTCAAGCACTTCGTGGGTGTCCAGGGGTTGAAAAGGGGGGGGTTTTGATGGGTCTTGGGGGTGAGAGTCAGAAGAATCTCAGAGTTGAGGGGTTTAGGGCTTAGGGTTTAGGGTTTAGGGTTTAAGGTTTAGGGTTTAGGGTTTAGGGTTTAGAGTTGAGGGGTCACCCTAAGTTAGGGCTTGCGGTTTAGGGTTAGGAACCCTAAACCCTAAACCCCGGAGAAGAGACTTGTGGTCTGGGACTTCTTAGGCCTTGCGCTTGACAAGATAACGAGAGCCCTTTCCCGGTTTAGGGCTTAGGCTTAGGCAGTTTAGGGTTTCGAGATTCGGGTGTTTAGGGTTTAGGGTTTAGGGTTTAGGGTTTCGAGATTCGGGTCTAGGGACCAAAGGCACTCAAAAAAGCCCCAGGCCACAGGACTGAACGGAACCCCCCAAGAAAGACCTGGGAAACTGGGCCGCTCGCGGTTCCCGGGATGAATCCCAAGCAGTCGCCGAGAGAGTAGAGCCTAGGGTTCTGCATGCACTTCCGGGGTGTAGAGTTTAGAGTTTAGGGCTTTGGGTTGATTAGGGGTAGGAGTTTAGGCTTCGGGTTTAGGATTCCAGGAGTTGGAGCTGCAATGGCCTGGAGGTGGAGAGGCGGTTGGCTTAGAAAGTTTGGCGGCCTAAACCCTAGACCCCTAAACCCGAATTCAAACCCCAACTTTGGACGATTGAGGCTCAAGACCCTCACTTGCTTCACATTAAGCGTTCCCCGACCAGCGACCAGAAAGGCGAACGCAAGCTGGTAGAGAGCTGGCTTTCACGACACGCCGGCAGCTCATGCACACGGCCTGCTAATTTTCACAATGGCCTCCTCAACCCTAAACCCTAAGCCCTAGACCCTAAACTGAATAAGGTGTGCTGTGCTTTGACGGCTTCGAGAAGCCAGGGGCTCAACTTGTCATCACGCGCCCCCATGAGTCTCGAAACATTGGTAGCTGCCCAGCTGTGTTTTTCTATGAAATAACGATTCCTTCCGCGGAACCCTTCCGCGGTCCTTCCGCGAGTACTGTTTCTATTCGTCCGCTGCGTTTGATTCCGCGGACGCTTCCGCGAGCTGATTGAGCGCTGTTTTGAAAAACTTGCCTCCGCGAGTAGGTCTGTAAGATATAAACTCGAACACGCCTCGGGCCCAGAGCGAGCTCGACGAAATACTGCTGAACCTGGCGGGGGTTTTGCTGCTTGGAACGCGCACGCAATGATGTAGGGAAGGGCGGGCGTGGTGTTGTGTGCGGTGGAAGGCAGTAGTGTTGCGGAGACTTTGCCAGAGCCTGGACTCAATGGGGTGGGTCTGGACCTTGAGATCGGCACGCAGGCTTCCGCGGAGCTTCCGCGGAGCTTCCGTGGAGTTTGCGTCAAACTTCGCGGATTTGTGTCGTCGCTTCCGCCCCAGCTTCCGCAGAGACGTGCTTCCGCCACCCTTCCGCGTGCTCCCGCAGCCACCATCCCGTGCACTTTCGCGCCCCGGTTCCAAGAGTAATTTCCGCATTTACGTAAGCATTCTCTCAAGAAAAGAAAAAAACGCCGCTCAGGTGTGCCAACATACACCCCCCGAAATATGCCAATCCTGATTCTAGGAAGCCCCAAAACAAAGCAACCCGATTTCCGGATACTCCCACAACCTCCCACATCAGAGCCTGTGTGGAGCTTGAGTCCAATCCCTAAACGCTAAACCCCTACACCCCTAAACCCCTAAACCCTAAACCCCCCTAAACCCCTAAACCCCTAAAACCCCAGACGGCCTTGCGGCCCTAACCCGCGCACAAGCTCGGGCTCGCACGCTGCCACGGAGACAAGGGAAGCCCCGCAGCGCGGCCAGAGCCTGCTGGAATGGAGGGCGAGGGTTGAGGGTTTGGGTCTTGGGACATGACGATTCAGGTTTGGGGGGGCAGGGCCTGGTCAGAGAATGTCGGATAAACCGTAACAAACCTGTAGAGGGCGGTCTCGGAACTCGAAAGTGGGGCCTCCCACACGACCGCGCCGTGGCGCGTCGAGGCCCTGCAAGCTTGGAGGTTCGGGATGGGTGTGGGGTTTAGGGTTTGGGGTGTAGGGTTTAGGTTGAGGGTGTAGGGAGTTGGATTTACCTGGCATTATAGAGCGGGTTAGGGCTTTAGGGTTTACAAGTCTGGTGTCTTCTGGGGCTGAGGAGAAATTATGCTCGGATGTGCTTGGGTAGCTATACCTCTAGTGAGAACTGGTTGCAGCCTCGTCTGTGGTACTTTATACTCCGCAACGAAAAGAACACTTACAACTACCCATGAGCCTTCAAGCAACGAGCTGCTGGGACAGCCCGAGTTGAACTGCATTAAGGCAGCTCAACCTTGCGGGTTTCGGCATTTAATGATTTTTGGTGTCAGGGCCTGGGGGGTACCCAACAAGGGACCACATTGACATGTGGGGTACTAACCCCCAGCATGAACGTGCGCCCTGCCTCCCTGCAAAGGAACAGACGGAGCGCATCTAAGGGCAGACCGGGCTCCTTTTTGGGGGGCCTGCAAACCCCATGAGGCGAGCCCTATACCCTATACCCTAAACCCTAAACCCTAACCCTATAAACCCTAAACCCCAACCCTAAACCCAAGAAGGGTGGCCTCTTGAGGGTTGGCTCGCGGTTCCTGGTCCCTCCTCCGCGGCCATGGCGGCGTGCAGCCCTGCGAACCCTACAAAGGGTGTTTTTTGCGGTTTAGGTTTAGGTTTAGGTTTAGGTTTAGGGTTTAGGGTGTGGGTTTCGTTTAAGGCCTAGGGGTTCAGGGTGAAGGTAAATTCCTTGCGGTTTAGGCACGGCTTGCTGGGTTGTAGGGTTTGCAATGTTTGTAGGGCTTAGGGCATTTTAGGGCTTCTAAATGAACCCCCAACCCAAGTTGCTGCAAAGGGTGATGTTGTGCAGGGCTGGGAAGGAAGTGCGGGGTTGCAGGTCTCTTCGTCGAAGCTATTGGAAACGGCTGGCTGCTAGCAGTCCGAACGACAGCTTCGACATCAAAACAAGCCTGTCTCCTGGTATGACAACACAACTGCGCCAAGGCAGGAGGGGAAACCATGCCATTGTCAGGTGGTGGGTATCCTCTTTGGCAGATTTTCCATGAGTGCAGACGCGCAGCAGCTTCTTGCTCATTCGGTGAAACTGGATAATGAATTGCAGCTCGAAGGTAGTTTCAACCAAGCACCTCACAAACACGGTCCTACCCTGCGAGCTAGCTCGAGCGAACATGATGGCACCCGAGGAACACGCAACCGAATAAAGCTGTGGCGCGTGCAAGTGGTGACACGTTGTGAAGCAGTCAATTCGACGCCTTCGCAGGTCCTGCCCTATTGGGCACGTGCCTGCCCACAACTCGCCGACTCGGATTCGTGTCAGCGCAACCTCTCCGCCCATCAGCCTTCGCCGCGGCTCGAACAGTCTTGATGAACATGTCGAGCTACGGCTAAGATTCCGAGAAAAAAAAACATCCCAAAAGCAAACGCCTGCACCTGCAGTTGCCCCCAACACCCAGAGCCACAAAGCTTGCTTGAACTCTGGGTTGAGGGTTTAGGATCCAGACTTAGGGCTTTTGTACAGCCCTTGATAACTCCTTAACAGCGCGCCTGACTTGGCACGGCGCAGACTCTTCACCAGAGCCCAAATCTGCGACTTCGCCTGCTCAGAACCCATGTCGGCCGCTGGCTAACCCTGATCCCCAAACGAAAGAATGGAAAAAACCCAAGAACCCCAAAAGGCCCTAAATCAGGGCAACAGTGGCCCTGTTGAGCCCATTAATTGTTACAAAACTCTCGGCCATCGGTTGGGATGGGATGCTTCTGTTAGGTCTTGAGGAGGTTTGGCATTGCGGAAGGGGATTGGGGGCTCAGTAGCTAGTCATCCAACTTGGGAAGTCAGCAGGACGTGTACGCGACGGAAGGTGGGCTAAGGATATGCTCTTGCCTCCTCCACAGGGATTTCGTCCACAGGGTAGGTAGTGCCTGCGCAGTGCAGCAACAGGCCGGTCTAACCTGCCGCTCCTTCTGATCCCCTGTCTTACCTGTCTTATCCGATCCGCAGTTTTTCTTTCCATCTCGTCTTGCCGTCTCAAGATGATAGTACAAGATGATGTGCTTGGGTGACACAAAAAATACGGACCACGGAGCAGTCACGTCGACATTTGGGAGTCGGGGTCACCAAGTAACCCAAATAGTCAAGAGCTCAAACCGCACGCACTAAGTCGGGTACAAGCCTTATGAATCCTCTGGAGGGCAGTTGGAGTGGACGCACCCCCCCCCCCCACCGCCCCACGTGTCTTAAAACGCAGGCTGAATATTGGCGATTGCCACTGTATGGGCGACACTGCATGACATTCTTCAGTTCCTTGACTTCGCCTGATCCGCCGAACCCGCAAGTGAAATGCCGAGCCCATAAGCACGAAACTCTGGGGTGCCGCGCCCAGCATCCGGCTGCACGCTTCTACGTCCTTGCCGTCCAGCAGCGCGGCACTGGGCGCAGAGAAGTCGTGAGATGTTTGGAAGGTTTTGTCTGTTCAGAATCTTCGGCTTTGCGGGTTTCTAGCATTCCCCTGAACCGACTAAACCCTAAGCCCTCAACCACAACCATCTGGGTTGGCTTCTCACAAGGCCAGGCACCTGGGATAGAATCGGCATCTTCTCCCTTCGACGCGGCTCACCGTGCTATTGAGTCTCAACTTCTCAGTGAACTTCTCAGGGTTTAGGGGTTTTCGGGTTCAGGATGTTTAAGGGCCTCGAAGGGATGCTATAAGGGCTTGGCGTATCAACTTCGAGGCGGGCTCCCCTTTAGGTGCCAAGAACTTCGGCATCACTCAGGGGGCCCCGGCCTGGACAGGCGAGCCATGACATCTGCCAGGGGCAGGACGGGCTCGCTGCCAGCGAAGGCCTGGGAAGGAAGGGCTTCGAGTTGCGACTGCGAACTACGAGGCTGTCGGCTGTGCACAACCACAGACATCCTATTGCCCTAAACCCTACACCCTAAACCCTAAACCCCAAAACCTAGACTCGTTGAACCTGTGAGGCAAGACTGATTGTTGGCAGCTTCAAAAACGACTCTACAGAGAGTGCCCTAGGGCGCAAAGCGGACGGCTCAAACTTGCTTACGCGAGAAGATTGGGCTGTGTAGAAGCCGGGTATAGAGCACCAAATAGCAGGATTCCCTTATAATAAGGACCCCAATAAGGTACACATATAACCCCTACATAGACCTGATACGTCCCTATATACCTAAGCAGCCCCTTAATCACCCCAAAGGTGGATGAAGGCAGATATGCATGCCTCGTCCAAGGTGGAGAAGAATTTCTCCTCGTCCTGCGACCGGGATTCTTGGCAAGACATCAGGGCCCAGCCTTGGGATGTTCCCCCTTATACGAACAGGTCCTTCTTAGGGATTACAGTAGCCCATTTAAAATCCAGTCCTTACGGGATTATCATAAGGGGTACTATAATCCCTATTGAGGACAGTTCGTATAAGCAGGAACAACTGTGCTTCCAGTAGCACAGTCGGTTGTCTGGATGGTCATGAGTCTTCGGACACAGCGGTGCAGGGTTTTCACGTTGGGATGTTCCCCCGTATACTAACAGTCCTGAATGGTGATTACAATAGGGGGTACGATCATTCCGATTCAGGACTGCTAGTATAAGGGGGAACATCCGAAGTTGTGGGTTTAGGGTTCATTCCCCGATTCAAGCCTGTGCGGCTGAATCGTTCTTCACGATGGCCTTCCTCGGCGGACGGAATGCGCATGCAAGCTTTGCGGTTTGGATTCAGGACTCAGGATTCTGGCATCTTCTGGCCCTAAACCCTAAACCCTAAAACTTGGGTGGTTCCCCCTTATACTAACAGTCCTTCATAGAAATTATAGTACCCCATGAAAATCCCTATTCAGGACTGTTAGTACAATGGGGAACATCCCAACCGAAAAACCCTACACATCCCTGAGCCCTAACCCAAAAAGGTGCCGCTCAGCGTCTCAAAGGAGAGCATGGATCGGATGAGGCCGACCTTTCAAGTGCGAGCCATAGAAAGCCTATCTAAATTTGGGTGTTAGGGGTTAAGGTTTCGGGGGGCCTAGCTTAGGGTTTAGGACCCGAAGCCCTGATCGCCTCAAATCCTCAAACCCCAAGCGAAAAAGAACAACAAGCGAGGAGTTGCGCGTCTCCACCCCTCCCCCCCAAAACTAGGACCGAACGGGCAGCAGGCTTTCATGCACAAGGCTTCCTACTACCGCAGGAGCCACAACAAAAAGAGGCCCAACTCAGGAAAACTGCACGTCTAGTCTCATGCGTCATGTCGTGGAAGCAGGAATCCATGTCGCTGTGCCTGCCCTAACATTCTGAAGACCCTCAATCCTACACATTACACTTGAGGGGGTACCCTCAATATACAGGGCGCTCAGCGCCTTATACACCTTTTTTTGGGGGGTTTAGGGTTTAGGGTTTAGGGTTTAGGGTTTAGGGTTTAGGGTTTAGGGTTTATTTGAAGCTCAAGAGGCTCCGATCAGGAACCTCAAGAACTCTCGGAACTGGGGCTCGCGTTCAACACATGGGGTTTTAGAGGGCTTGTAAGGGCTAGGGTTCTCATTGGGCTGGCTGAAGGCTGAAGTCGGCTTAAGATTAGGCTTGGGGTTTAGGGTTTGGGGTTTAGGGTTTAGGGTTTAAGTTTTCGGGATTAGGGTCTACCACGCCAAATAACAACCAACACCCCTCGCAGCTCGCCAGGGCACTGCGCGAGGGACGAAGCTGGCGTAGGAGATGAGGTTGTCCGCGTTGACCTCGCCGGAGAACCCGCAACCCATGTGAGCCATGAAAGAATTATAACCCTTCTTCCAAACCCCAAGAACCCTAAACCCTAAACTTTAGCCCCAAACCCTATAAGTTATAAACCCCAAGAACACTTAAATTCAGGAACCCCAAACACCAAGAACCCCAAAGCCCAAGAACCCCAAGCCCCAAGAACCCCAAACCCCAAGAACCCTAACCCCAAGAACCCTAAACCCCAAGAACCCTAAACCCCAAGAACCCTAAACCCCAAGCACCCTAAACCCCAAGAACCCTAAACCCCCAAAATCCCCAAGACCGGATGGGCTTGAGTACATCTACAGACACGGTCCGGCGCCTCGGCTTCGCTCAGGACGGTGTAGATCTGCATACGCGTGAGTCCCAGCATCGCCTGAAGGCGCCATGCTTGGCGTCATGGGGTTCTACCTTGGTAAGGTTGTGGCCTTGGGTTTGGGATCCCTTCTTAAAGGATCCTCTAAGGGAAATACAAACAGGCGGCCATGTTAGGCGTAGATTAAGGGAGACGCTATGGGGCACAACCTTAGAGATGTGAGCCTTAAATCCCTTGATCGCTTGAAGGTCGACTCCTGGGGGCTTCACCGCAGGGTGCATAGGGCTGCCAAACTTCACACAAGATCCTCATTGTAAGCCCAAGAAGGTGACGTACTCTGAAAGCCCCTTAAGGTCCTCAAGACCCTTGCGTCTCGAACTTGACAGCTTGGCAACCTCAAACTCCCAAGTCCCAACAACCCATTCCATGGACCTTGAGGATTTTGGGCTTCGGGTTCCTCAACCCCAAAGCATCAACCCTCAACCCCTGAGCCCAAGATCGTATACTTCACCCTAAACCTGAACCCTGAACCCTAAACATCCCTAAACCCTAAGCCCTAAACCCTAAATCCTAGGGCCCAAACCCTAAAGAGCGAGCGGGTTGGCCTGATGCAGCAGGTCCCTCATGTCATCCAGGCCCAAGAGGCCCGACATCTCGGTATCCTGGGTTAGGGTTTGGGGTTTGGGGTTTAGGGTTTGGGGTTTGGGGTTTGGGGTTTGGGGTTTAGGGTTTAGGGTTTAGGGTTTAGGGTTTAGGGTTTAGGGTTTAGGGTTTAGGGGACCTACAAAACCAATTCAGGGCAGGGGGTCGTGCCCGTGGACACCATCATGAGCCCCCAACAAGGGGAGGCTTGAAATTATTGGAGACTCGCGAACAAGCATGCGACAGTATAAGTCTTCCAGTCCAAAAAAAGCCCATTGAAAGCCCCCTACCAACAACAACTTGCAAGCTCACCGGGAGAGACCTCCCTTCCTAACTCTACAGTCCCTCTAAGCCCTCCGAACCCCCCTCCCCCCCAATCAAAAATCCTACAACAAAACCCGATATAACTCAAAAAGAACCTTAACAAAGCCCCAATAAACACTTACTTGGACCTTGGGATGTTTCCCCTTATACTACCAGTCCTTCATGGGGATTCTAGTACCCCCTGGTACAATCCCTATTGAACTGCTAGTACAAGGGGGAACCTCCCAACTTTGTTTCCTACAAAAACTCGATGAAAAAAACAGTGTTTTTTTTTGTGCGCCTTGGCTTTGAAGAGGTCCAGGATGTACTGGGCCAGCTCGTCGTTCTCGAGCTCGGACTCCAGTAGTCGGAGCCTAGTTCAACTTGAGCTTCTTTGAGGCCGTTTTTGGGCGGGTAGTAAGGGTTTAGGGAGGGAGGTTTGGGGTGTTTGCAGGGTGTTGGGGGGTGGGCGGGGGGTCTTGGGGGTTTAGGAGTTTGGGAGGCTTGGGGTTTAGTGGTTTGGTTTAGTGCTTGGGGTCTGGACTGGAGGGCCACTGTACGGTTTGCAAGGGGTGTACTGTAGTTGGGGCTTTCGCCCGAAACCCGCTTAAACCCCCTTAAATCCCCTAAACCCCCCTAAACCCCCTTAAAGCCCCTAAACTAACTCCCATCCCTAAAGCCGAAGCCCTCAACCACGAGCTGGGCTGAGGTGTCGGCGATGCCATCTTCTGGAGCAGGTCGAAGGCAAACGGCACAAATTCTCGGTAGGAGACATTGCCATCCTGATCCTCAAGGGTTCCAGGGTTGCACCCCCTAAGGTCGTACCTCTAGAATTAGAAGGTTCCCCCAATATAGCCAACCCTAATCCCTAAACCCTAAACCCTAAACCACTGCGTATAATATGACTGGATTGGGCATTCCAGGGACTCCTCTGCGGGATCCTCTGCAAGTTGGTATTCAAGGGATACTCCGCGGGTGCTCTGCGGATTGGGGGAACAGGAATCCCAGGTGAGGAGAGCAGCTGGAAATCATGGGCCGCTCTTCTTGGCACCCTCAGCAAGTAAGGGATAGAGGCCAAAAAAGGAACTTACAAATTAACCCAAAACCCTTCAAAAGGCCCTGCCTGATCCACCTGGAACATGATGGCGTTGATCTCTCGTCGCGTCAGCCTGCGACGTCTCAGATCAGCAGTCATAGCTTGGACGCCCCAGCGCCTTTGATTCATTAGGGCTTGAGGCCACAATACTACGGGGGCGAGGTGTGGAGTGGGGGCTGCTCTAAGTTAGGGGTGAACTATAAGATGATCTGCTACAAGGACAACCCCCAAAAGTGACCACAATGTAGAATTCAGAAATCAGAGCAGACCACAAACCCTAACGGGCCGCAACTTTCGTAGGCCAAGGATCCCGGAAAGGCCAAACAGGAAAAGCTTGAGGAATCAGAAGGCCTGGAGCCCTTAGGCCCTCAAGCTTCAAGACCTGAGAATCCTATCAACATTCATTTGTTTTCAGAAGTTCTCCTTACGAACAAGGCCCCAAGCAACTTGCCAAGGGAGCGGCCCAGGAGCTCTTTCAGCATGCTTGATGAAGGTTAGCTATTCTTGCGATGATGGCTACTATGAACGTTCTTCGTGAGCTATCAAGGCTAGCAGCACTGGTCTTGCTCTTGGATAGTGTTTTGACGATTCTTTATCATTTCGAAATCGGACTGTTGTTAGTGAAACTAGTGTGGCGCCACCGAACGACGGAACGCGCTCGAATCTAAAATAGAGGGGCCAACGATGCTGACAAAAAAGCCATGGCTTTCTCGCAGCAACGGTGCCCGAAGCCCAGATCCTTGTAGGATCCTACAAGCAATTCGGCCCCAACGAGAAAGGATCTTAGGCCAGCACCCAAGCTCCATGGAAGTCAGAGCCGCGACGAACTCCTGGGGGTGGAAGGTTTTGTAGTGGTTGGCAGGGACGTCAAACAGGTTCAGGAAAGGATCTTCGGCCAGAACCCAAAACCCTGAACCCTACAGCCTAAACCCAAAACCCTACAGCCCAAACCCTACACCCTGAAGCAGCCTGAAAAGGGTTTAGGGTTGAGGCGTTCAGGCTTCCGATTGGGCCGAAAATGGGGGGGGAAGACTGGGCGTCCTTGAGCCCCAACGCACCCCGCAGGACAGGAACGGGCAGGGTTTAGGGTTTAGGGTTTGGGGTTTGGCGTGTCGGGCCCGGGAAGGGACGAGAGCAAGACAGGGAGAGTCAGAAACTTTTGAGAAACCCTTGTGTTCTGGTATCTACAGACCTCCCTCCCCCACATCAAAACCCGCAGCCCAACAAGTACAAGAGGAGCGGAAGGCCTAGACCCTGAACTCGTAAAGCCCCTCAACCGAGCCAAGATGGCCTGCTTGTTCAGCTGTCCACTGCGGTCCTGCCATCCGACTTCACAAGGGTTCTTGGTTCCGACTGTTTCGATCGAGGCTCCTTGTTGGGATGATCGAGAGTTTCTAGTTCTTAGGCCTTAGGGGTGATAATACTTGTAAGTACACAAGCTAACCTGGAATTGAAGGTGCTTTTGAAAATCCGGTAAGCCCTCAACCTTACAGCCTGGTCATCTAGCCTGGCGGGTGCGCGCAAACCGGCCAGCGCGGCCTCATCCATGCGCTCGAACATGCTTCCGACCAGCGAGGTGAGCTCCTGGCTGGCAAAGGTTGGGTTTTCAGGAAGTTTAGGCCTCAGAATGAACTTGAAACCTTGAACCCCAAGCAACCCCTGCTCAATTCTTCAAGATGCACATCGTGTTCGAGCGGATGCGGACCCCGGTCACGTTCTTCGCGACACGCAGCATTGAGAGCCTCAAAACGCGCACGGCGCGAGGCGGAAGCGCGCTTTGCACCACGTTGTGCGATACCGAAACCTTGGCGTCAATGCGACCTCCAATGCCCGGCGAGAGCCACACGCCGCAAGCCCGGCCGCGCGCATGCGCACACGTGCACGCACCGCGGCGGCACCTCAACCGGAACCTCCTAATGCCCAACGTTGGCAGCCGATGGCGTTGCCACACTGCTCGGGGAACAGCACCAACAGTCGAAATGCAAGATGAGAATACGAACAATCGCAACCTCCCGAAACAGGAGTATACAGTATAATTTGCATATATTCTATCTATCCATACATATAATATAATATAATATAATATAATATAATATAATATAATATAATATAATATAATATAATATAATATAATATAATATAATATAATATAATATAATATAACATAATATAATTTAATATAATATAATATAATATAATATAATATAATATATATCATATATACATATATATATATGATATATATATATATTATATATATATATATATACTATGAAAAAGTACTGATAATCATAAGAATAGTAATAAATATTCGGATAACATTAACATATATTATATGTTTGCAGAGATTAACCAAACACACCAGAAAAAATCCCACCCCTCCACCCTCGCCCCTGCAGTCGTGCCTCGCGGGACATGCCGTGGACCAAAAGCTCCTCCGCTTGGAGGTCCACATCAGACTGGGCAGCGCTGGTTGAGATGGGTTTAGGGTTTAGGATGTAGGGTCTCTAGGGGTAACATCTCCTCCCTCAGGGGGGTTTGTGTCTTGAGAGCGTCCTAGGTCCTACACAGGGCTTTTTCGTCTGAATGGGAATGAAACACGGCACTGCGAAAAGAAACCTGCCTTTGCTTCTGGGTGCAAATAAGCGAAACTTGTCTGGAACAAGCATTCCTTGAGAACAATCGTTGGCTGAGAATCCAGGGTTTGAGGGCTTGTTTCCCCAAGCTCCCGATAGGCCTCAGCCCTAGCGCTTGTTTGGGCTTAGGCCTTCTAATTCTGGTCCTGCATACGAAGCCCTCTAGGCCCTCATCTTCAGTCCTAAACACCTGGGCCCGTCGCAAGATCCCTGAGAACCGGGCGATGTGCTGCTCCAGTCGCTTCTTGGCGTACCTGACGAAGGCCGCAGCTTGTGATGCAGGGCGCAAGTTGAGCCCTGAGCGCTATACGGCCCACGAGCCCAAGGGTTAGCGTTCTATCGGCACTTGTTTCTTTTTTCGGTGCAGTTGCGGCAGCAAAGGATTCGAACTTGGGGGGGGAGTCGCAAAGCTGTAGAATTTGTCTGCGCGTTGAGCTTACATTTCTTGCAGACATCCAGGCACAGTATGTCGCAATGAGCTGCAAATCTTGGGGTGGGGCTGAGACAACGTCAGGGGAAGGGAACAAGGCCTCTTGTAACTCGAACGAAATGTGGGGGGGGGGGGGCCCGTCTCGCGTGACCTTAGGTCTCTCTGGATCATATCAGGCCATGGGTCCCCCCCCCCCAAGTCCTATTGGCCCAGGAACCAAAACTCCCGGATCCAAGGGTTGGTGAGTAGAGACCGCATGTCATGTTGGCGGGTCGCATGCCCTGGATGATCTGCAAAGCCAGCGGGATGAACTCCTGTGGCCAAGAAGCATTCCCTGCAACCCCCTCACAACCCTGAGGCCTTAGATACTCTCCTGAGCCCCATGACTTCCGAGACACGGAGCTTCCACGAGCACACCAGATGCATTCTTTATCCCGGGCTCGTGCTTGAGGGGTCCTCATACTCGATCATACCGTCCGCGTTCATGTCAGCCTGCAAGGACACTGAACACTACTGGCCTCATGTCTTTCATTGGGCAAGTGCGTGTTAAGGTGCAGGGTTTGGGGAGCATTGGGTCCAGAACCCCAGTCAAGCTTTAAGTATCTCATGCTAACCCTTACAAGAACCCAGTATCTTTCTGCATCTGACGATAAGCCCTGTTTGCCCTATGAAACTTCACCTCTGGCTTCCCCCAAAGGATACAGTAGTTCTCTACATTAGGGTACGCGTACTAGACCCGAGTTTAGAGAGCTTCCCCTGCTTGGAGGTTCATGGGTACCTGGTACCTATAACCCTAATTATGCGTCTGCTTCTAACCTACTTGGAGGACTTAACTTAGGGGGCTCAGAAGTACACACGTCATTGGGGGGTCATAAGCACCCTAAGTCTAAACCCACAATCCCCAATCCCTAAACCCTCAACCCTAAATCCTAAGTACCCATGAACATCCCAGTATCCACCCCCCGAGGCCGAGAGGCCTCCGCCAAGAAGAGCAGGATCTCGTCCTTGGGAAAGTCCAGCCTCTGCCTTGCGAAGACGGATTGAAGCATGCCAACCCGGGTTGAGGTTGAGGGTTTAGGGTTTAGGGTTTAGGGTTCAGGGTTTAGGGCTTCCATCCTGAACCCCCATTGTTGGGTATGGTTTGGGGTCTCAGGTTGCGGGGGTCGATGCTCAATCCTATGAAGCTGCACGTCCCGGTTGTCAGGGTTCCCCCTCTCCTCCCCCGTGACAAGGCAAAACCTTAAACCCCAAACCCTAAACCCCATAACCCTATAACCCTAAACCCTAAACCCTAAACCCTACACCCTACACCCTAAACCCCCGAAACCCCGCTTGGGCGTTGGCTGCAAGTCCTCCATCAGAGACTTGAACTCTGGTGGGTCCAGGAACTGGCTTCCATCCTGCAACATAGACCGCATAGGGTTTAGGGTTTAGGGTTTAGAGTTTAGGGTTTAGGGCTTAGGGCTTAGGGTTTAGGGGGCTTAGGGTTTAGGGCCTTAGGGCTTGAGGGCGCTCCAAAGTGAGCGTTAAGGGGGTTTACCTCCTGGGCCTCAGTAGGGAATGAGGGAGCTAGACACATTTTACAGAAGCGACCATTTCGGGGAAACATGGGGGTTTACGAAAAAAGGGGGTACCTTGTTGGAGTCCGTTGTAAGGGATCCTGGGAGTCTATATTAGGGTCCCTTATTATCGCAAACCCCCCATGTGTGGTCCCTCATTCCCTACTGGGAACCAGTAAGTTTCGTGATTGTGGGGGTTCAGGGGTCCAGAAAGGCTTGGGAGTGCCCACGGTTAGGGTTTAGGGTTTAGGGTTTAGGGTTTAGGGTTTAGGGTTTAGGGTTTAGGGTTTAGGGTTTAGGGTTTAGGGTTTAGGGTTTAGGCTTTAGGGTTTAGGGTTTAGGGTTTAGGGTTTAGGGTTTAGGGTTTAGGGTGTAGGGTGTAGGGTGTTTAGGGTTTATAAGGTTTAGGGTTGAGGGTTTATAAGGCTTAGGGTTTAGGGTTGAGGGTTTAAGGTTTAGGGTTTAGAGACACCGTCATGGCATCCTCCGACTCCCCAAGCCTTGTCATACTTCTTGAAGAGGTCGTGGATGATGCCCTCGACCTCATCTAGGGACCTTGGCTGCGGGACTTTAAACTGGGATGCTCCCCCTTGTACGAACAGTCCTTTACAGGGATTATAATGGGGTGTACTATGATCCCTGCTAGTATAGGGAGGCCCTGAACCCTGAACCCCAAGCCCCCTGAAAAGAAAAACGAAAAAAACGGGTCCCTGCTGGGAGTAGCTTACATGCATCTGCAAGCTTCCTGGCGGGTTGCCTTCGGGGTTTTGCTCCATACGCAAAAGCCGCTGTTGAAATTGAAGGGTTTGAGTTTGGGGTTTCGGGTTTTGGGGTTTGGGGCCTATACTCGCACAATGGGATCGGATCATGTTGGCTTTTTTGGGAGGAGGGAGAGAGGGATTTCCCGAAATGGACCCCAACCCCATTTTGAGAAAGGGTACCCCTATTATGGGCATTTAGGGTTTTTGGTTTCCAACACAAGCTTGATGCCACATGGAACAAATGTCAAGCCATAATATATCGTTGTTATTCGCTCCTGTCTCCTGTAGAGAAGCAAGCAGCCCAACAGCATGTTCACATCTAGGTCATCTACGTGCAACCCAAGGGCAAAACACCTCATTGTGGGGAAGGGGGGGGGGAGTTAGTAAGGTTTCGGTCAGCTTTTCGTCAGCTTCGCAATTGTTCAGGAACATCGTCACCCGGCTTTTTGTTCTCCCACCGTGGTGGTGCGCTGACACCGTATCCGGTTTGAGCGTTTAACTTGCAACTGGCTTTAGGGTTTAGGGCTTAAGGTTTAGCGCTTAGGGTTTACGGCTTAGGGTGCCAGGTTCGGGTGTCCCACCACATGCCAGGCCCGAGTACCCTCGAAGGCCGTCATGTCTGATTCCGTGACTCGGCGTAAACCTGATAAACCCTAAGTACTGTCCAGGCACCTGTAAACCTCTTCGGCATGAACATGGGAGGGTTTTGGCGTAGGTTTTGGGATGTCAGCTTCTGGCTATGGCCCTGGCATATCCAGATCTTCTGCCGCAGCTGCCTTAGGTCCGGGGGCCACAAGCCACTTAACCCAAAACGTCTAAGCCCACTACACCCCGTCAATATCCCAAAGTGCTGCCAAGAGGCACCTTTAAGGGGCCCTAGCTTCGAACAACCCCCGTTGCGCATGTTGCGTGAAAGGATTAAGGTAGATGGGGGCTTATAGGAAGCTTAGGGTGCAGGGTTTGGGGTTTCGGGCGCTTCGCCTGCCCAGCATCAGCGGGCAGGCCGCTGGCCAGGCACTCGAAGTACCTCATGGGGGCAGCTGCACATTGCCTTCAGCTTGCCAGTCGCCGCGGTTGCGGGAGGGGCACTTGGCAGCAAACTCATGGATGTTCTCCGGCTGAGATCGTAGGACTTCCCGCGTGAAGTCCTGAAGCAGCGGGCTGGGTTCCGAGCTCCATCGAGCTGGTGGTGCCCATCCCGTCGTTTGTGGACTCTTTCTCCCATACCCTTGTCCTTTAGAATGTCAGGGAACTCCGGTGGAACCTCATCAGGATTTTGCGCATCTCACATGGCACTCGGTGCAATCAGTTGCAATGCTTGCAAACTCCCTCTGGGTCCCCGTCCTGGTACTGCTTCGCGAACTTGCTGGACCTTAGATCGAAAGCTCAGAGGAGGAACCCTTGAAAATCTCAGAAAACCTGAAATGAAAGCTTATGCAAAGCTCGGGCTGCGACATGGCGGCCGGCCCAGCGCAGTTCGTCGGGAGCTGGCCCAGCTCTACACTTCACTGAGCCAAACCTGAAGCCGCAAGACGCCCTCCTTCGTGAAAGCCATGCCCAAAGCAACAACGCATGTCCGGGCCAGGCGTGTACAGATGTGTGCCAGGTGCCGGTGCACGTGATAGTCCACCGACCCGGTCGAGCCACCAAGGACATCGCCAAATTCAAGCGGCTGAGACACTGTCTGCGGCATCCATCTTGCCGCATTCTTAAGGCGACAAGGGACTCGGCAGCCGTAACACACACCAAATGAACAGGAGCCCTACTGTAAAAACACCGAAGCCGTTTTCACACCTTAGGCGTGCGGACAGGTCTTGCTCCCGCTTCGCGGGCAGAAAGCCGGTCGACGTGACGACGAGCTCCCGCACGGGCCAGTGTTTTAGGGAATTCTAGGGAGTCTGCAGGGCACCATTCTGAGAACAAGTTCTCTAAACCCGAAACCCTAAACCCTAAACTGTTTGGCACACCCAGCTCGTCAGAATCGAGCCTAGTATACATGGCCGGCGATATAGAAACGAGAGGCATTTGACAGTCGCCGATCTGTAGCCAGCTTGCCTTCAAGCAGTCTGGTAGCTCCTTCTTGCTGATCCAAGAGTAGCTACTATTATAGCCAGTCATAGTCAATCTGTTGCATGGGGGGCCCTTGCAGGTCAAACCGCCGCGCAGGAAAGCCAGGCTGCGAAACGCTGTGGTAGGAGTTCTAGAGCTTCCCCGGTCTCACGGTGTCAGTGGACAGGTCCCAGATGACTCGCCTGCCTTTGCCGAGACGCAGCAAGCGCACCCTAAACCCCAAACCCTGAACCCCTTCAACCCCATTGCGGGCAAGCCAGGGCACTTGAAGACCCGGCCGTAGTCGTAGGCTTGTTCAATGAGGAGGGGCTTCGAATGCACCTTGCAGGGCATGGCTGCGAGCACTGTGAAGGGTGTCAGGGTTCTTAATATTCTTAGGATTCCTAGGATTCCTAGGACTCCTAGGATTCCTAGGGTTCTTGCGGTTCTTGGGGTTTGGCGTTTAGGGTAGGGTTCTTAGGATTCTTAAGGTTCTTGGGGCTCTTAGGGTTCTTCGGGCTCTTCGGATTCTTAGGATTCTTCGGGTCGAGGGTTGGGAGGGTTTAGGGTAGAGGGCATCGGCACTTCAACCCCTGTGAGGGTTTCCCAAAGATACGGGCACCCTTGATTGGCGGTTCCTATATGTGATAAGGATTCGAGTATGCGGTGATACCGGGAATCTTAAGTAAGGCCCTATTTTGGGGAAAGGCCCAGGTTGATTCCACAACAGATGGCGCCCTTGTCCCGGTGCCTTGTGATACATTCGGAGGACCTCCTCCTTCGACTCTTTGGCTTTTCGGTCCTAGACGATGGGAAACCCTACCCTAGGGTTTGGGGTCCCTAAACCCGAAACCCTAAATCTTACACTTATTGAACCCTTTAGCGGGGACGCAGCTGCAGGTCGACGTGCTCACGCAAAAGCAGACAGGAGCGCTCTTTTTTGGCCTCTCAAACGAACATGCTTGCAGGGTCTCTGCCTGCTCGCGGCACCTCGCAACCAGAGATCTGCACGAGCCAGCTCTCAGGAGCAACTTTTGCCACTGCACTGTGGAGATCTTGTATTTTAACATACTGCGGCAGCGATTTTTCAGACAATGTCAGGGCGAGGGTCCCAGCGCATGACCCTGTGTAGAAGCTACGTTATGTACGGAATGTAGGAATTAATTCGGACCTACGACTTGTTCCCCAACCCTAAACCCTAAACTCCAACCCCTAAACCCTAAATTCCAAGCCCCAAGCCCCAAACCCTCAACCCCAAACCCTAAACCCCTTAACCCCTTAACCCCTGGGCCTGGGAAGTTTTCGCCAAGGCCTCCCGCATCAGCAGGGCGCCATTGCGACCGGCGATGGCAGCGACCTCGGGGAGGTCTTTAAGGATTCTCCAAAAGAATATGCAATAATGTGTGTGTGTATGTGTGTATATATATATGTATATAATCTCTCTCTCTATATATGTATATAAATACATATATACATATACATATTTATTTATTTATACATATATAGAGAGTTTATAGAGCTTATATGATTTACAGGCTCTATGGGGCTTATAGAACAATGATTTCAGAACATGAACAGCTCGCAACTGTTTCGTCCGCATGTTTAGGTCGGCTTTGATGTTCGTCGCTTTGGGGGTTGAGATTTAGGGGCTTAAAGGCGGCAGGCAAGAGCTCAAAGATGTGACTTGGGGTCCGTTGGCCAGGGCTTGGGGGGGGTGCAAGTCCACAGGCCTGCACATACCATAGGCAATACATTAGAACCTTGACCCCCATGAATCCATAGATAGATATACACCCATCCCGAAACCATGGCCTCTGCCCGTTACTCAGCCCTTAGACCCTGAAAACCCTAAACCCCTAAGCCCCCAAACCCTAAAACCCTAAACCCCTAAACCCTAAGTCAGAAATGCTCAAACCCTGTTAGGTGCCCGGGCCTCCATGGCTGACGCCCCTGTCTCGAGGCCGGAGGTGTAGAACAATGCTCGGCCATCCAGCCTGCGAGCGCGGCTCGCCCCGTCGGAGTGATGTGCTTGGGCACAGATGCTGTACCCTGTTGCCCCAGAGGGTTTAGGGTTTAGGGTTTAGGGCTTCGGGTTTCGGGTTTAGGGTTTAGGGCGTGTAGGGTCAATTTTCAAAACCCCATCTCAGATCTTGCGCCACCGCGACAATGGCCATGTTGCCATTGAGCTTAGACCTTTTTCGGGTTTAGGGCGCTGTGAAGATAGAGGTGCCCACGGCGCAGCGCTCCCACGTTCGCATTGCGAATTGCCAGCCCTAGGCCCCGCAAACCCCTCAAACTCGAGATTCCTAAGATTGTATGTGAACATCTTTGTTGGCTTCCCTGCAAGGGAAGCAAGAGCGAGAGGGAGAGGGAGAGGGAGAGGGAGAGGCAGAGGGAGAGGGAGAGGGAGAGGGGAGGGTGGGAGAGAGTGGGAGAGTGTGAGAGAGATTGGGAGAGAGCTAGTGAGACAGTGAGACCAAGAGACTGAGACAGAGAGAGCGTGATATGAAAACTCGAACGACAGCTTGCGGGGCCTGAAGCTAGCCCAGTCCGCGCGGGCCAGTGGCTGGAGCTTGGGGTAGGCCGACCAAACGTACTTGAACATGTGGAAGACCTTAAGTTGACGTGGGCCCTGCGTCTGATCATGCGCTGGAGACCTTTCAATATGCATCCAGGCCCTCGAGGCGGAAAATCAATGTGCGCAATCTTTCGTGTCTTTCCTCATCGTGTCGTCTCTCGCCCCTTCTTCCTTTTTTCTCGTTCTTCTTATTCTTATTATTGTTATTCTTCGCCTCTTCTTCTTCTTCTTCTTCTTCTTCTTCTTCTTCTTCTTCTTCTTCTTCTTCTTCTTCTTCTCATTCTTCTCATTCTTCTTCTTCTCCTTTCTTAATAAGGTAAGGGGATCCGGGCTCAAGGCAGGACCCAATCTCCCTGCGCAGTCGTGCGCCCTTCACATGGGTGGTCCGCAGGGTAGCGCGACCTATCCATCTCCCCCCCTCTCTTGCACTGCATCTGCGCGTTGTGACCCCCGACTTGGGGTCAGATCCCCTCCCGACAACCTGATTTTGCCCGATCAACCCTTGCATGTACTGCAAACCCCTCAGGACGACCATCCTGTGTGGAGTTCAGCGAACTCTGGCTGCGGAGCTCCTTCCTCCTCCTTCCTCCTCCTTCCTCCTCCTCCTCCTCCTCCTCTCCTTCCTCCTCCTCCTCCTCCTGCTCGCCTTCTTCCGCTCCCCTGTGGTTGGCAGTTGGCCGCTGGCCCTCTGTGGGCCACGCTCTGGCGCCGTCCCCACCTTCCCCTCGAACACGTCTTACTGCACGCTCTCTTCCCGTCTTCCTGTGCGAGCGTACCCTGCAAGGGTCGCACCGAAGTGAGCTCTCCGAGGTCAGCTGGTGTGCTACCAGCCCGTGGATTTCTAGGGCTATGATGCCAAACTCTGGCATCGACTGTGAATAAGAGGGTTGCTCAAGCAAAGCAGCACCTAGCATGCAAAGTTTGCAATGGTGTCAGAGGGAAGACTTCGGCAAGGGTTCGTCAACGAAGGCGTGGGACTTCTATCAATCCCTGCACCTCCACCTCCTTCCCCTTCAGAAGCGATCTGCATGACAAACAATATAGTTTCAGAGTGTTGCTCTCCAAGTTGAAATGATGTCTCCAAGCCATGCTCAGTGATGGGTTAGGCGCGGCACTCTCGGAAACAGTGGCTGGATGTCCGCGTCGTTCAAGTGCCGCCGTGAAAACAGCTTTACCTTCACGTTGGGGCACGCATCTCGGTGCACTCACTGCGATTCCATGCAAGTGCAATGTGCCGTGTGCTGGAGGCCCCCGCAACCATGGAGCCATCAGGAAGCACCTTGTGAACCTCGGAATGGCAGCTCAGGGCTCAAAACCATGGCGAGTTGGGCCGGGCCCCCCCCAAGTAGGTGTTGACTTTAAACTTGAAACCCCAGCGTAGGTACTTTTCACAGCCTCCTTCGTTCGAGCCCTGCAAGCCCCTAAATTTTACTAAATCCGAATCCCTCAGCCCCGCGCTCCAAAGGACGAGAACGGAGACGAAGAGTCCTCCGTTGTGAGGATCGTTCCCGGGATCGGCTTGGCGTTGGCGCCCGCTCGAGCTCCAAAATAGGTCTGATTCAGCTGCCCGTGGATGAAGGTCACGTATGTGGTCTGATACCTTTGCCAGGTCCCCAAACCCTGACCCTGAACTTCAACCCAGGCCCTACAGTGGCCTGCAGTGAAGAATCCTTATACCCTAAACCCTAAACCATCCTAAACCCTAAACCCTTAACCCCAACCCTAAATCCTAAACCCCAAAAGCACCCCGATGGTGTTATGCACTTGACCAGGGCTGCACAGGGGGCCACCGGTGCACTGACAAACCCGACACTCAGTTGCCCAGAACCGCATATGGGGGTTTCCGAAAATAGGGGTACCCTGTTGGGGGCTTCCGATAATCAGGATCATGCTACTTTCGGGGGTACATTAAAGGTACCCCTCTTGGGGAAATACCCGTACAGCCCCTACAAGGCTGTCTGTTTCAACGCCGGTCTACGCCGGTTTCTTCAGGCCGTGATTGAACTCGGCTCCCGTCGGTGCTGCAGATGATGCTTACACTTCAATGCACCTAAACTTAAAACCCCAAACCCCAAACCCTAAACCCTAAACCCCAAGCCCCCGAGTGCTTGCCGTGGTGCTTCCTCCCTCTGCCCGTGCCGCGCTTGGCCTCGCGGTAGCCCAGTAGTGCCATATTACACAATATGTAAGGCTGCCCCTTTTGGGGGTTGGTGACTTTACAAGTAGGGTACCTTGAACAAAAAAAAAAGGGGCAAAGCATATTCTAATAAGGTTACCCTTATTGGGTTGGTAACTTTACAAGGGCACCCTGAACCCAAAGAAAAGGAGACAAAAAAAAGGGCACCACTGGGCTGCCAGGGCCTCCGCCGGCAGCTGGATGGCGGTCAGCTCCATGGGCGTGGCGAGGATGACGCCGTCAAACTGCTCGGATCGCTTCACGGTCTGAACCGTGTAGCCTGCGGCTTCTGCAAACCCCCCTATACCCCAATTGAAGCCCCTAAAAGGGCATAAGTCGATCCAAACAACCCTAAAACTCTGCAAGCCCGAAAAACCGACAAAAGCCCTTCATGGAAGCTTGGCGGCCTGTTCCATTGGAGGCGACTTGCGTCACCCTCTCCCCGAGCCGCACCCGGGACGCAGATCTTAGAAGCCCGCGCGAGATGGCCTGCCGGAGGTCAGGTTCGGTAGAGGGTCTAGGGATGAGGCTTTAGGGCCTCATAGCGGTTCAGGGCTTAGGGTCAAAAAGCAAGGGGGTTGTTGGGGAATTAGGGTTGAGGGTGGACGCCCTTCCGTCCTGAGCTCTCTCACCTGCTCTCTTTGCATTCGGGTCGATTGCGGGGTTCTTACGGTAATCCCTGATCCGTTTATACTCCTTTATACTGCAACACTAGATTTTCGCCCTACAAAGCTTTCAAGCACCTAAATCCTCTCAGGAAGCCAACATCCTCAGCGCTGTAAGCCCCTAAGCCCCTCTACACCCTGGGTTGCGCCCCAGGCAAAGCCTGAGTACCGTTGGCCAAGCCGAAGACGTGGCCGCCCACACCCACGCCAGCCAGCGAGATCAGGTCTGCGAAGCTGTTCATCGTGCCTGATCGGGGTTGACACCCCAAACCAAGAGCAAGAGCGAGTAGTGCCAACACAATCGCTCCGCAACACATCGACAGCCATGTCAGGTATATTCTTCTCCATATTGACGATTATGCCTATTGTAAGACGATTACGACTATGATAGCTACTGAGTAGCTACTGCTCCTCGTCGTCGTCATCATCATCATCAATAATCATATAGTCGTAGTACTCAGGTTCTTGCTATTACTGCTGCCCCTCTTGTTGCATCGTTATCAGGGAAGGCACCTGGCTGGTTGTAGTTGCACCGGGAGGCTCCATCCACCATCTCCCGCACAAACTTGGCGTCCACACCTGGGCCATGCTCAAGACATCTCCTACAGGGATACAGAGGCCTTAGTTGTGCAGCATCCTCGGGGAACTCAAGGTTAACCTTTGGGACTATGTAGGGAACATAACACCCCAAAAAGGTTAAAGGTTACCTACTCTACTACTAAGAAGCACTGAGCGCTCCCTTCTAAAGAGGCCAAGCCGCCACGGCCTGCAAAGTAGTCGTAGGCGGACGTTTGGGTCAGGTTGAAAACGCCCAGGGCATCTAAAAGCTCTGCCGGGCTCTCAAAGCTCTGCTGCCGCTCCTGAAGGTCATAGATCCGGTCGAAGCCGTCCACAGCGCTGCGGACCGCGGGAAGCACGTGAAGAGGAGACAGCCCGTATCCTGCAGCTTTACATTCCGTGGGTCGGACATGTCAGACGGCACTCAGGTGCCTACAGTTTCGGACCCAACTGGGGGTTTCCGAAATTAGGGGGTACCTTTCTGGGGTCCTTATGAAAAGGGACTCCTACTATTTGGGGTCTATATTGGGGGTCCCTTATTTTCGAAAACCCCCAACTCTAAACGGCAGACAACCCAGATGACGGCCAGGTGCGGAAGAGAAGTTTCGCGCCCAGGCCGAGGCTGCTGTCGGTATCAACCTACGACTGGCAGCTCATAGGGCGGTTTAGGGTTTAGGGTTTAGGGTTTAGGGTTTAGGGTTTAGGGTCGGCGGTCGAGATTTGTAGAGTTTACAGGTTTGGAGAGGTCAATGCTGAGATGTATAGAGTTTGCAGCTTTAGATAGGTTTGACACGTGCAGGAAGGGCCTTTCACTCACGCACTCTCTGTTTCGAGGACAGGGTTTTCAGAGCCAGATTCTGAAACCAGGGAAACAGACAATCCTAAACCCGAAAACCCGGCCTGGATGCGAAACTTCTGGCCATCCCAGATGCCAATGTCCGAGTTCACACCATCCTCGGCTGTCGACGAGCAGGGGAAGCTCTCGGAAGTTGGGGCATACAGGTCGGATGAGAAGAACTGCCCCAGCCCTTAATTGCGTGCAGTATCTGTGGGGAGGGGGAGGTGGACCCTCACGTTTGCGCACTTGGGGCGGTCTTGGAGAGCTTTATGAGGCTCTTGGGGTGCTCCTGAAGCTGTATTCCACTGACTGGCTATGATACAGGGGGTTCCTCGAGTATCCCGAATAAACTCCTGACACCTCAGGACACTTTACCCTCACGCCCCGAATAAACTCCTGACACTTTACCCTCACGCCTGACACCCTCCCCTAACACCACCGTAACAACCCTAACACCCTAAGCCAAGCCTCGTCCCCTGTCTGGGGCGACAGCCCGAAAGACTTGGCGAAACCTCGGAGATGAGAGCGGGGGTTTAGGGTTTAGGGCTTTGGGTTTAGGGCGGCATGGCTTCGGGTAATCAACAACATGTTGTTTAGGTTTAGGGTTTAGGGCGCAGGGCTTGGGGTTTCAAACTTGTTCAGGGTGTTAGGGTGTGAGGGTGAGAAGGGTCCAGGAGTCCAGGACGTTTGGGTTCTGGGCTTCAGGCAATTTCAGGCTGTTAGTGTGTCAGGGCACCGGGCAAGGATGGGTTTTGGGGTTTCGGGTTGGGGGGCGGCCTTAGCAACAAAAGGGAATTGCCAGCAGTCGCGGTTGCGGCGAAGTGAAACCCAGCGATATTTAGGCTTTGGGCCTTGGGGTTTTGAGCCCAAGCCCCATACTATAAGACTGCAAGCCCTCAACCCAAAAAACCCTAAGCACTAAACCGCAATGCCTCCAAGCAACCTGAGACATATCTGTTCCTGGAATAGATCGCCGTGCCCCCCACGTCCACGGTGACATTGGCAAAGCTCCTCTTTCTTGTTCATACAGGGCTCACCAGGCTTAGGTTTTTAGTTGTTTATAGTAACTCTAAACCCAACCCCCTAAACCCGAAACGGCAGGGTCCCTCTCTCAGCAGGTTTAGGATTTAGGTAGCGGATGCAGGTATGGGGTACTCGTGCAAGAAAGCCGGGGTCGAAGCCCAATGCTCTTGACCATCTTCACCCCCAAAGCAGAGATGGAACACATTCCTGCAAGCCCCCCCCCCTCCCTCTCAAACTAAACCCTAAACCCTTAACCCTAAACCCTTTTGCAACTCCAAACCCTAAACCCTAAAACCCTGGACACTTGGAGTCCTTGTCAACGTTCGACCGCCCGGCTCGCTGTTGGCCTGCCACATCCATGGGCCCCCTGCCTTTAAGCTGCCCCAAGGTGAACTCCAGCAGGCTTCCAAGGTGTCTGACTACACTGTGACTGCGCACCCTAAACCCGAAACCCCAAACCCTAAACCCCGAAACCCCCAATGCCCTAAGCACCCGAACCTCCCTCAACCTGGCCTCGTACACTGTGATGTCGATGCCCTTCCCCAGCAGCTCGCGGAGGTAGTGGACTGCCGAGCCTCCGTTGATGCCAGCGCCTGAAGGGAATGTAGGAGGGTTTAGGGTTTAGGGTTTAGCGTGCAGGCTACTCCATCCTTCGAGAATCACTCGGGGCTTTGAAGGGCTTAAGTACAATGGTCTCAATTTTTTCATACGTCTTGGGGTTGTCTTCCACACGGTTCTGACTTTTGTTTGAGGGGTTCCTGCTATGCCCACATGGCGCCTACCACCGCCACGCGGGGCACGGCAGCCGCCAAGCCGAGCAAGGACAAGCAAAGGCACAGCATTCTGGGGACTGGAAGGGCTTAGGGCCCCCCTGATACTCGATAAACATGACGCAGCTAGCAGGGCTTTAAGGGTTCACGGCTCAGTGTGTTGGTACAAATATGTGTTATAAAATACGCTTCCCCATACTCGGGAATTGCTTCACTGGATTGAGCCAACCTCTGCGGCAGTGTTCTTGGGAACTGAAGCACTCCGGAGTCGCTCAGGGCCTAGGGTTCGTAGGGTTTCAGATTTAGGGTCTATAGGGTGTAGAATCTAGGGTGTTGAGGCATTTCGGGTCTTGAGGCTCTAGGATTAAGTTTGGAGGTATTTGGGTATTTGGGGGTTCAGGGATACCCAGTTCTTCGATTAGAAACGCGTAGGTTTAGGGTGTTTTGGGTAGAGGGTTTCGGGGTTGGGATTCACCTGGAGTCGAAAACCCCTAAACCGCCAGGGCCCGCAAACTCCCTTCCTCCGCGCCCCAAACCCTCAGAAGAGCTTCCCCTCCCAGCCCCCCCATGCAAGCAGTCGCCGATCAGACTCCTCCTCCGCCTTCTTCTCAGCCATCTTTTCCTGCTCCCTAAACCCTAAACCCAAAGCCCTAAACCCTAAACCCTGAACCCTAAACCCTAAACCCTGAACCCTAAACCCTGAACCTTAAACCCTAAACCAGGGTTTGAGTGGCTTTCGGCTTTGGGGCTTACGGATTTCAGGGGATGCTTGGGGTCTAGGGGGCTTCGTGTGCCCCAAAAAAGATGGGCCCCGATGACCATCACATGTTCATCGAAAGGTGCTAGGGGGTTTAGGGGGTTTAGGGGGTTTAGGGGGTTTAGGGGGTTTAGGGGGTTTAGGGGGTTTAGGGGGTTTAGGGGGTTTAGGGGGTTTAGGGGGTTTAGGGGGTTTAGGGTTTAGGGTTTAGGGTTTAGGGTTTAGGGTTTAGGGTTCAGGGTTTAGGGTTTAGGGTTTAGGGTGCTTTGTTCAAGGCTGCGGGGAACAGAAAAAGGTCCGAGCTTTGAGGGCTGTGGCACTTTGGGCGGGTGCGTTAACCAGGCCGTGTAGTCCCTGAGTTGGGCTTGGAGCTGAGTATCCTAAGGATTTCGGAATTAGGTTCTTGAGCATTCGGGGTTCAGGGTGCTTTAGGGTACATTGGTGCATGAAGCCTTTGCGGTTCAAAGGGTAGAAATAGGGGTCGGAGGAATTACTGGCAGTCATCCCTGATGGCCCCTTTGTACCTACTATAATAACCTTTCGATTTATTAAGGCCCCCATACTACCAATAGCACTTAGGGGCCCCCAACACCCCTAAACCCTAAACCCTAAACTCTAAACCCTAAACCCTAAAAACCCAAATCCCAAGCTCCTCGAGGGCGTGCATGGCAAACTCCCGGCGCTCCATGTCCTCGCGGTCCGCCTTCAGCTTGTCCTTGACCTGCTTGCAGGGATTTTACGGTCTAGGGGTTCAGGGTTTAGGGTTGAGGGTTTGGGGTTTAGGGTTTAGGGGTTCAGGGTTCAGGGTTCAGGGTTCAGGCTTCAGGCTTTAGGGTTAGGGTTTAGGGTTTAGGGTTTAGGGTTTAGGGTTTAGGGTTTAGGGTTTAGGGTTTAGGGTTTAGGGTTTAGGGTTTAGGGTTTAGGGTTTAGGGTTTAGGGTTTAGGGTTTAGGGTTTAGGGTTCAGGGTTCAGGGAGCAGGAAGGGCTTAAGGGTTGAGGGCTCGTGGGGAAGTTTCGGTCTAACGTTCACCTGAAAGGCCGAAAGGGCACGAAGACTGAACCCCGAAGTCGCTTCGCACTGAGGGTTTAGGGTTTAGGGTTTAGGGTTTAGGGTTTAGGGTTTCAGGGTCCGACGCATCTGCACGCGAGCGCAGTCTGCATCTGCCCTGCAGCCTTCTGCATCATCGCCTCATGCTTCTCCTGCTCCATGTCCTCCAGCGCAGAGGCTTTGCGAACTGAGACACCTGCCTGACTACTAGGATAGGGAGTATATTTGCATGACAAATGACAGGGGACTTCTTCAAGAAGAGCAGCAAGCCATAGCCGATGCTAGGCGAGCGATCTTCGCGGGAGTGAACGCGTTTCTCAAGCTAGGTGTTTGGCCCACCAGCCCGCCGAACTGAGCCCGAATTCCAGATTGCAGAACCCAAGCCACACAAGCCCCCTCCCCCTCCTTCACCCACTTCTGATACTCCGCCGTGGTGGTGTTCAACTTCTCCAAGCCACGTTTCGCCTGGAGCAGCGCCGCAAGCTCAACGTTGTTCGACCCAGCAAGCTCACATCCCTGAACAACTAAACCCTAAACCCTAATACCCCAATACCCTAATACCCTAATACCCTAAACCCTAAACCCTAGAAACCCGAAACCCTCCCAAGCTTGGGGCTCAGGGATCAGTGCGGGGGATCGTAGGGCCTTGGGCCGGAAGTACCATCAGACACAGACCCTACACTGAATCCTGAATCCCGGCCCCTAAGCCCCCGCCCCAAGAGGGTTTAGGGTTTAGGCTTTAGGCTTTAGGGTTTAGGGTTTAGGGTTTAGTGAAGGTTTAGGGTTTCGCATCTACTACAATCTTCACGAGCTTGCAGCAGTTCAAGGCTCATATTCTTCTGCATCTTGGCCCAGCTCTCTGCTGCTGAGTGGCACTTTCTGCGATGATCATCTGCCGCTGCCTCGGCAGTCGCAACGCAGCAGTTCTCCGATACTCGGATGGCTGTGGCAAGAACAAGGTTTCGGGCTTAGGGCTTATGGTGAAGGGTGTAAGGGTTTCGGTTTGAGCGTGGAACTTCGCTGACAGCACCTGTAGATGCTGCTCTCAAGCCAACACCCTTCGTCGACCTCCAAGCATACCTCGAGTGTGCTTGGGAAAAGAAGTTGATCACCCAGAACAGAATTCAGGACGGGCTGGCTGCCATGGACATCTACCAACCCCAATGCAAAGACTCCAGGCTACATAAGATGCCTGGCTGAGGACACCACCCCCCCCCCCCCACCCGCTAGTCAAGTCCACAAGTAGTAACTCCTAAGCCTACAACCCTGTCCTGGAACCCCTGAAACCCCAAACCACTTTAAGCCTAAACACTAAACAAACCCTCAACTCACTAACCCCCCCCCCGACCTCTCAAAAAAAAACAAACAACTATATATGTATAAAAAATGAAATTAAGATTAAAAAAAAAAACTATATATGTATAAAAAATGAAATTAAGACAAAAAAAACAACTATATATGTATATATTCATACCCCAAATGCCCACAGAACAGCCCCCAAGATGCCCCCAAGCAACCCCTAGACCCTCAACCCCAACCCTCTTTCCCAAAACCCAAAACCCAAGACCCCAAACCCCCTAACCCCTCAACCCCTTAACCCCTTAACCCCTTAAACCTAAACTCTAAACCCTAAACCCTAAACCCTAAACCCTAAACCCTAAACCTTAAACCCTAAACCCCCCCCCCCCCTTGCCCCCCCCCCATCGTGGGCTGCCGGCGCGGGCGTGTTGACAGCTTGGGATGGCAGCTTGAACTTCGGCTTGCTCACGGACTCCTTGGATGTTGAACTTTTCCGGCTGTTTGGGGTTTAGGGTTTAGGGTTTAGGGTTTAGGGTTAGGGTTTAGGGTTTAGGGTTTAGGGCTTAGGGGTTAGGGTTTAGGGTTTAGGGCTTAGGGCTTAGGGCTCCCAATTTTGGGGGACGTGTGGTGTTGTAAAGGGGCCCAAGAGATCTTCGAATAGACATCGGCCTCAAGGCAGAGCTGCATCGGCACTTCGTGACTGGGGGGGGTGGTTTAGGGTTTAGGGTTTAGGGTTCTTTGTGAAAGGTTGTACGGTCGAATCTGCGGCTGCCAAGGGGCCAGCCACGTCTTGTATTCCTGCTCCCGGGCAGTGACCTCCCAGACAGCTGTGGGGTTCAGGGGCATGGAAAGGCCCCTGCTAGTCCTCTATAAACTTCGTTAAAACCTGATGACACCCTATAAAGCCCTGTAAACGCCCCATAAACGCTCTATATAAACCCGAGCCATATAAAGACCCCATATAAACGCTGCAAGCCCTGTAAAAGCCCGATGAAGGCTCTATAGGAACCCTGTAAATCAAACCGCAACAGGGTTCAGGAGTGGCCTTAAGCCCTGCAGGCCGCCAACAATGAGGACAGAGCAGTTCCTGATTGTTTAGGCCTTACCTTGTAGTCCCTATTCCAGCTAACATCTTCCTTTTACGCCCAGTTGTGCACCAAAAGATTGCCCGAAATGAACTCATGCTGTTGGCAACTGCCGTGAGCGATGCATACCCCCGCCTCAGGAACGCAGGTCTGGTCTTGGCTGATGCTATGCCCTACCAAGGCCTACCCTAAACCCCCAACAAGCTTTAGCCCTCATGAAAACACCCGAAACAATTACGAATAGTATTGCCTGATGGTCGCTATATAAATATACCATAATAACCCCCCAAAACCCTATTCTAAGTATTAAGGCTCCTCTACTAGACAAGCCACAAGCCCCCCTCCACCTTCAGCGCGCCTCCTTGTTCAAGGCTGCCTTCTTCTCCGCCACGAGCTCCTGCCCGGGCTCTCGGATCTCCGATTCCCCGCCACGTTTTAAACTCCAATGAAGCTTCAGGTTTGAGGGACTTAGGGCACTTAGACTTAGGGTTCAGGACTCACGAAGACCTAAACCCTAAACCCTAAACCCTAAACCCTAAACCCTAAATCCTAAACCCGGAACTCGTGGTCCTCAACGCTTCGGCCCTCGAACTTGTGGAGCGGCGCCACGCCGGGCCGCGAAGCGACCGCCTCCCAGACATGTCGAAGTTTTCGAGGGGGGGGTTCGAGGGTTTAGGGTTTCGGGTTTAGGTTTTCGGGTTTAGGGTTAGGGTGGTTTAGGGTTTAGGGTTGCGGGTTTCGGGTTTAGGGCTACGGGTTTAGGGTTTCGGGTTTAGGATGAGACGTTGTGGGTGCACAGGTCGGTAGCAGCATGCTGTAGTAGCTTAGGCCATCGTGCACCAAGGTTTCAGAAATTCCGAAGTGAACACTGAAAGCTCAGGCACGGCATTTTCCGGCTCACCACTTATAGTGTCGTGAACAGCACGTGCTTCCATAAACGTCACAAAGACCCACAGCTCTCACACCCACAATGGTGCGACTCCCAAACAAGACTCAGGCGCATTCGTATGATGCGATGCGAGTCACATTCGCAAGAACTCATGTGCGCAAGAAGCCAGAATCGAGCCAGTGCTCTGCCACAGCGGACGCCCAATGCACCGACCACTTCCTCATCTTACATACGCTCTCAGAGGTAGGAGCAAAATAAGCCATGGCAATACCGCTTGCATCCGTGGGCATATGTGGCCATGCTCGAATCTGAAAGACGATGTCAGGTATCTCTTTGCGCCTTTCAACGTCATTCGGGTGGCTTGAGGCAGCGAAGGCACAGGACATGAATGGAGTCCTTTTCTTCCAACCTTTGGCCCTTTAAAGTTCAGACTCTGATCAATGGGTGTAGGGTTTAGGGCTCAGGGTGTTCCAGGCACCTCTCACACACCCAAGCTGAAAGACAACAGACTTGCCAAGCTCAGAAATCTTTGGGCTTGGATCACAACAGCAACTCGCCGTGAAACGGGACACAGCCCCTGTTGCATCCTCCCGCGCGACGGCCGGTGCTGGCGAACGCGACTATGGAGGCATTGCGGCTCATCATCAGCTGTGACACGGTTCCACACAATGTCACCCCCTTGTCACCCACTGTGGCTCCAAGGCAAAGACTCGATTCATATTCGTGCAGGTTGTGAATACTTGTATGCTTGCAACGGACAAAGAGCTCAAGAGCAACGACCGAGCCCTAATCACCCCTAAACCTAAACCCTAAACCCTAAACCTCTCTTTCATATATAATTTAAATGTTTATGAGTTACTGGGCAAGGTCTTTTTTTACTGGGCAAGGTCCTTTTTTTACTGGGCAAGGTCATTTTTGCACTGGGCAAGGTCATTTTTTATTGGGCAAGGTCATTCTTTCACTGGGCAAGGTCATTTTGTTACTGGGCAAGGTCATTTTTTACCGGGCAAGGTCATTTTTTATTGGGCAAGGTCATTTTTTCACTGGGCAAGGTCATTTTGTTACTGGGCAAGGTCATTTTTTATTGGGCAAGGTCATCTTTTTATTGGGCAAGGTCATTGTTTTACTGGGCAAGGTCACTTTTTTTACTGGGCAAGGTCATTTTTTTACTGGGCAAGGTCATTCTTTTACTGGGCAAGGTCATTTTTTTGACGGGCAAGGTCGTTCTATAAGTGAAATATTTTCTTAATGTTGTGGGATTCTTTGGGCGGGTGGGTATTTTCCTGGAGTAATTGCTTGACTAGTGTATGCTTGGACTTGAGATGCTGAACCCTAAACCCTAAACCCCAAACAGGCCGGAAACGAGTCTCTGCGTTCCCACACTGGGGTGCACAATGCACCGCCACTGCGCGGCTCAAACTCTTCCGGGTGGCAACAATCATCTTAGCTGTCCAGAATCCTCGGGGAACTCAAGGTGAACCTTTGGGATTATGTAGGGAATATAATACCCCGAAAAGGTTAAAGGAGACCTACTCTACTACTAAGTCATTGCTGCAACAGACTCTAAGCATATTCTACAGACGCCACGCCGCTGCAGGCTTGATGCCGAGCAGTTGTGGTGGTTGATCTGCATCACAACAAGCGGACACGGCGACGCCTGGCTCGTGTTTATTCTTCAGGCCAGAGAGACGAGAAGTCAAGACAGAGGACCTGGGCAGCCTTTTTTGCTTGAATTGAGAAGCCCAGGTCCGCGGCTTTAAAGGTACAGCGGGGTCAAAGTCTGCCACGCTCCCAGATGGAAAGGGGAAACGACCGACCGCAAAGCAGGAGGTGCCTCAGCTGATTGACGTTTTGCTGTTGAACTGGCAATTCAGAGTGTTCGGGCGGTCTGTCCCATCTGTCCCTGCACACTAATCACAAGATGAAGCACCTCCAGCCTGTGAGCCCTCATCGTCACTAGCTGGCCACCCCTCGATGACCGTGAGCTTGATAAATGCAACATGTGCCTTCGGTGGAGATCGCGCCGGGATCTGGGCAACCACGTGGTACTTCACTTGCCCTGCGGTTGGCTCGCGCGGCCTGCCATGCACCAAGCCTGATCGCTCGTCGAGAACGAGTCCAAGCGGAAGCTTCGGTACAACCACGAAGCAACAGCCTGGTGGGTGAGATACCAGCGGCCACAACTCCACTTTCTGACCCAGACAAACCTCGAGGCTACAGGGTGTGTAGAAGTTGTTGTGCCGAAACAGCACAGGAGGCGTGGGGGAAATGGACAAGCTTGAAAAGTGTGCTTTTACCTGTTCCAAAATCTTCTTCAATCCAGCCAGACTGGCAGCATCGATCGTCGGCAGCCCCTCGTTACCTCTGGCAAGTCTGCAAAGCTTTGACGAAGATGGTGCGAGCTTGCTGCAAACGCTTTGCTTGACTTGGAGCGAATGCACCATCCCGTGTAAAGCCTGTGCCTTTCCAAAACGTTTTGGCAAGGATCTGCACGGAACTTCTTGCACAACACCTGGCAAGAATGGATAGCTCGCCTGCGATGTCCCATCATGACCCCCCTCCTGCCTGCTGGCCACCGTTGTTGCCTCACTCCTCGAGGAGCCATAGCCTGTAACCTCTGTATGGGTGGGCGTGGGCGTGTTGCTGTTGCTGCTGTTCCCTGACTCCATGGGCCACCCAGGGGGTGCTGCTACACCTGGGTCCTTCAAGCTCCGGCCGCCCAATGCGGGCGTAGCTTCTTTCAGACCACTCGCAGGACTGCCAGCCTCATGAGTCATATTCCCATCATTCCCATCATTCCCATCCATCAGCCACCGCAAAGGCATCGAGGTTGCAAAGCTAAAAACACGACCTGCGCTGTGATTGCGCTTGCGCCGGTGCGGAGATGTGAGCGGGCGAGGCGACACTTGTCGTCAGAAGGGCACTCGGGGGCCTGACGGCCTAAATTATTCGGGACTTGTAGCTGGACCCCCTACAAAGCTCAAGAGTTTAGAGTTCAGGGTTCAGGGTTTCCTTCAACACCCTTAAAGTTCAGGATTCAGGGTTTGGGGTCCCCAAAACTCTCAAACACTCTGCAAAAGAGAGCTCAGGGTTCAGGGTTTGGGGTCCCCAAAACCCTCAACCACTCCGCAAGAGTCAGCCCAGCCTGCTTGGCTTCGGCCAACCAATTCCAGTAGGCCTTCTCCTTCTCCTTCCCGGCTTCCGGGCTTGGACCATTTTGGGGTTTTAGGGTGGGAGACTTAGGGTGATATGTCTAGGCACCCTAAACCCTAAACCCTAAACCCTAAACCCTAAACCCTAAGTTTAGGGGGTTGCGGTGTTTCATTTCGTGGAGGTGTGTGCATGGTGCTAGGCGCCCCGAGGTGCCACGAGAGCTCCGCGCCCTAAACCCTCCTAAACCTTGTCTTTCGGCTGCTCACCGAATTTTGAAATTCTGGGGGCTTTCTCATGACAACCTACAAGACTAGGTGACCCAGCCCCAAACCTCTAAAATCTAGCCATGAAACCCTCCGCAGAACCTCAACCGAGGTAGGTTGCACAAGAATCTAAGCCCCTAAACCCCCTACAACCCACCCACCACACCCTATATCGACAAAAGGCCCGCCGCCTTGTAGCCGGCGGCCTTGTCCGCAAGCTCCTGGAACGTAGGGTGAAACCATCTCCACTAACTAGGCTTCAGGGTTTAGGGCTTGGGGCTTCATGAGAGGAATACGGGTGACAGTACCATGGCGAGGGACAGTGCTAACCCAGCTCATGGCTCCGCACCCTGCGAAGCCATAAACATCACCAAGGCATCTGAAATCGATCCTCAACCCTGAAGCCCTTGAATCCGAATAATACCCAACCTCTTGAAACAAGGACCGCCATATGATGTAGTCATGAGTTATAGGGTACAGAGCTCCGCGGGGACGAACTAGATCCATATGAACCCCCAAGTCGCCCTTGAACCTTAAGCCCCAAACCTTCCTACGATGCCTCATGCCCTTACCCTTTCCTACTGAAGCCGTCAGTTTCGGAGTGTTCCTGTCCTTCTGTAGACTGGCCTGAAGATCCTGGGAGGGGGCGCTTTTTCTAGAAGTCCGGGGTCTCTTTTGGAGCATTTTAGGGGTTGAGCGCAAGTTCTCTGACAGTGCGTGCGCGTAGTACAGCATGGTTCCTTTTTGGGACTGTCAAGGGGTATAAGGAGGGGCCGGTTATCTTATTCCCCTACATAGCCCCATATATACCTTACATAGTCCCTATGTACCTAAGTAGCCCCTAAATAGTCCCCAAAAACCCCTAAGGTCCCGTACAAGGGTTCCCCCTTGAGTCCCTTGAGACTGCAAGGCGTGGCTCCCAGGGTTCAACGCTAGTAAGATGCGGCCCTGAAAACCCTGAAACCCCAAACTTGGCCCCGAAACCCTAAACCGCCTAAACCCGAAGTCCCGGAAAGGCTCTTGACTTTTAGAGGATTTCGGGGTGGTTTCGGGGTGGCTGGGAGAGAGGGTTTAAGGGGGCTTGGAGGAGTTCGAGGGTTTCGAGGGTCTATGGGGGGAAGTTAGGGGCTTGGGGCTTGTAGGGTTGAGTGCTTTTGTCGGGTTCAGGCTTTGGGTTTGTAGGGTTTAAGGTTCAAGAAGGTAACCCCCCAAATACACGAAACGCCTCCTCGGCCCGGTGCCCTAAACCCTAAACCCTAAACCCTAAACCCTAAACCCTAAACCCTAAACCCTAAACCCTAAACCCTAAACCCTAAACCCTAACCCCAACTCGGAAGCCAAAAACTGCCGCTGCGTCGCCAGCTTGCGCTGTGCCGCCTCCTCGATGTCGAGCTTCCTTCCGGCGGAGGGCAAAAAAACTAAACGCCTCAGCCCTAGACCCTTTTGAAACCCTAAAGAAGGCTGAAACCTTCCACTCCAACCAGCCCTCTAAACCCTAAACCCTAAACCCCAAACCCTAAATCCGAATTGGCCCTCTGAACCCTGAACCCTACAAGGCCTACATAAACCCACCCCCCCTTCCCCCCCCCCCCCCCCCCCCCCCCCCCGAGCCTTGCAACTGCAGAACTGCGGCAGGCTCTTCTTTGGGGTCAGAGGCCCAGGTTTTTTGGAAGGGGGCGTATCTAAGTTTGAGAGTTTAGGGTTTAGGGTCCAAGACCCTAAAGTTGAGGATTCATTCAAGAACCTAGAAATTCCGAGGTGCCCTAGGAAGAGGCACGGGGGGGAGGAGGCAAGGGGGGGGGTGCTCTCCTGCCTCTGTTGGATCTTCTCTTGCTTCTTCTCCTCGGCCCTCTCCTGCATTGCCTGGCCACCCCACATGTTCCAACCCTAAACCCTATAAACTCTATAAACCCTACAACCCCTACAACCCCCATAAACCCTATGAACCCTAAAAACCCTATAAACCCTATACACCCTGCCCTGAAACTTGTCGGATCCCGCCAGACTGCAGGCTTGCTGGCTCAACCCAAGCAAGCCCAAGTCCTAGCAACTATTGCAGGAATGGACGTGGCAGTGCTCCAGGATACCCCCCAACAGACACTGAACCCTAAACCCTGAACCCTAAACCCTGAACCCTGAACCCTAAACCCTAAACCCTAAACCCTAAACCCTGAACCCTAAACCCTAAACCCTAAACCCTAAACCCTTCCTCCCCATTCTGCTGAGCGCCCTGGCCTGGAGCCACATCCTCGGCTGCTGGGGTTCATGACTCAATCCCCCCAAAAAGGTCGAGTAGAACGCTCGAACTCCCCCCCAATTTTTGGGTTTCGGGTTTAGGGGAGCAGTGTGGGTATACTCATAATAATCATGATGATAATAATAATAATAAGAAGAACTTAATGATAATGATAATAATAGCAATAATACTAAGAAGAATAGCAATAGAATATTAATGATAATCACATGTTAGGGACAGTTTTGTAGGGCTTTTCCTCGTTCGTGTGGTAGAGGAGGGCAATACGCATATGGCAGCCGGGGCTCTTGTAGGCCTCATCCGTCTCTTGCAAGGCTCTTTGGCCCTTCTCCACCTTCGGGTTTCGGGTAAGTTTAGGGGAGCCTTCTGGGTATACTCATAATCATAATAATAATACTAGTAATCAATAATCAGAATAAAAATATAAATTAGCAAGATCAGGAGGTGAAAGCGTTTGGGGTATAGGGCTGCGGCTTTAAGGTTTAGGGGTTTTTCTGTACGTTGGAGGCCGAACTCCCGATTCGCCTAAGCACCTCATTTGTGCACACATACGGGGCGTACGAGCACAAGCAGGTGACAATTTGGGCAGGGCAGCGCGACTGAAGTCCCAGCCTTCTCCATGATCTCCTGTGCGAACCGCTACGAACAGGTCATCATCAAAAGGCTCAACCGATTCAGGAGAGTCTTGCGTCACGCCTCCTGCACACTTCTTTTGCCTGCATAGCTGTCGGACGGAAGTTTGAACACGGACTTGACCTGCGAGAGGAGCCAGCTTGGCGTGCCCGAAGCAAAATCTGTGTTTCGACTCAGAACTCAGGACGAAGCGTCATCCTTGAACTTCTTCAGATTCGCCCAATACCTGTGCTTGAACCAAAGTTTATGTTGGACATTGCGCCAGGCTTCTCAGCAACTTGAAAACCTCCCACGGGCCAAGCTTCGAAACCCGCAGTGTTGAAGGATCACAAAATATCGCAACCAAACCTTAAACCATACTTCAACACACAACTTAACAACATGCTCTTTAAAACGAAGAACAGCAGAGCACCCTATACCCCAAACCCCAAACCCAAAGCCCCAAGCCCTAAGCCCAAAGTGTAATTGAGCCAAGCTGCTCCTTCTCCGCCTGACGGTCCTTCTCCCGGGCCGCTCCGGCCTTGGCCTCCGCATTAAGCGAAATCTAAGGGTGTTTGTTACTTAAAGGGTTTATATATATATATAGGGTTTTAAGGGGTTCTTAAGGTTTGAGGATTTTGGGTTTGGGGCTTATATGGTTCATAGGGTTTGTGCGGTCTATGGGGTTTATGAAGCTTAGGTTGTTCCCACCCCCCCCCCCCTTTTTGGGGCTGTTGGGCTGCTAACTCAGCTCTTCTCCTTGCACTCTCCTGGCATGGGATTTTTCCTCCCACTAATTGGGAACCCTGGAGAGAATCCTGCAGAGTATCCTTGGAGCGCCCACCCGCAGCGAACCCTGCAAAGAATCCCGCAGACCTCGGAGTATCTCGGTGCCCCTAAGGTGGGTTCTGCCCCACAAGTCCTATTCTACTCTTCGCTAGCTCCCCCACGGCCGCATTGCGGCCAGAAGCCATCGACAGCGCCGTTGCAGCTGCTGCCACACAATCCTACTCCAAGGACCGGGCCGCAACGTACTCCTCGGCGCTCTTCAGGCCCGGGTACCTGGGAAGCCGAGATCTCTGAGAAGCTGCGGGGTACCGAGCTCTACTGATTCTGGATTCTTGGCGCCTTTGGGGGCCCTAGCACCCGCCCAGAGCAGAGGCACGCAACTCCACTGACTTCCTTGCTGTAACCACCTGCTTCTGAGGCTCAGGCTTATCCACCGCTGCTAAGACTCGGCGTCGGATGTCGACAGAACTCAGCACATGGGGAATATGACGATCCCCCGATGCTGATGCTTGTAGTAGCATCATCAGGATGCTGATGCCAATATTCTGGGCGTGACTCATCCCCCGTGGGGAGGCGGGGGCGGGGGTGCTTTCCAATACCTGGTCTATCTGCCATCTACCACGTACCAGTGGAAGAAAAGGTTACCGACGAGTCCTTGGGTGGAAGCGCCTGAGTTCCCGACTGTACCTGCTTCAACGAGGAAAGCGAGTGGCTCTTGGCAATGGTTGGAGTCTTCGATGCCCGCCCTGACTCACTTGTCGCAACAATCACATAGGTCTACGAGGCAATGGCCGCAAATTACAACGTCCCCACGCGCACACACAATTGCACGCCTGGTCTCAGGGTCCTCTCTTGCGCGGCCGCCATGACTAGACCAGGCCTGGCGCAGACTTGGTAGCAGCCCTCAAAGGTTCTGTTTGGCACCCAAACTCTAAGAATTTCGGACTTTAGGAGTGATGTGATATGGAGCGATACCAAAAGTACATACACAGTACACCACGGCGGAATCCAAAAAGACGCATGATGTACAACGAACCCCACATAAGTACAGGTCTGGGCTGAGGCCTTCCCCCACGCTGCCGTCGGCGGGTTGTGCAGAGGCGCTTCGCGGCTCTGAACTAAGGGCGCGTAAATTGCGCAACAGGGTCATGTAGGGTATTGATCTCGCTGCGCCACTGTGCGTACGGCGTAGGGGTGGGTGGGAGACTGGTGCTGCGCTTGCTGCCTGCGGGTTTCAAGCCACGCCCTACCAGCAAACAGCTGCTTGGGCATTCCGCCCTCGAGCCGGCAGACGAGAAAGCAATAAGGTCAGTAAACCCCCCGGCCCCCGCCGCATCGACGTGCATCAGCCTCAGTAGTATTTCCAGCATCCTTGATCACTAAACGATTGCTATGGCTACGGTTGCTCTTGTCATGATCGTGATCATGACTACGCCCTGAAGCCCCGACTACGAAACATTATCTTCGATTCAGCGGTTGGAGCTTGACGTTGGCATGGCAGGCATCTACTGTAAGGAAGCCAGGGCGCAGCATTTTTCCGTGCCCAGCTCAGTAAATCTGATGCCGATCCAGATACTTCCCATGCGAGAAGTCGGTGCCCCGCCAGCTGAAGTCCAGCTCTGAAGGGACGAAATGTCCAAACCTTCGCGCAGTCAACCCGCAGCTTGAAATATATCTCCACCCCCCCAACCCCCCCCCCCCACCCCCCACCAAACGGTACATCATGAACCCTCAGGCTCCAAAGCACTGCCGCATCGGGCTCAGAACGTTCATGTTGTTCCGCCGCCGAACCCTTTAAACTCTCGAAAGGCCCCCTACTTCATACTTCGACCGCCTCCAGCCAAGGCGCAGAGAGTAGCGCGTGCGGGCGGCGTGCTTGTTCTGCCTTGCTGCGTGGAGCAGCCGGGAGTTGAAGAGCACTACCGACCCCGCCGGGACCACGATGTCCACCACGGTTGCAGAGGTATCTGCAGGGTTGAGTTTTAACTTATTGTTGGCTAGCAGGGAACGAGGGACTTAGGGCCCTATATATATATATATATACATATACATATACCCTTTACGGGATTATATAGGGTACCTCATTCATCCTCATTCCCCATTTTCTGCTAACCAACAGTAAGTTAAGTTTGGTTCAGGCTTCGTACGGTTTCTTGTCGGGTTTGGTGGGGTTTAGATTCTGAGGCAAAGTCACCCTTGAACCCTGGTAGGATGCGAAAGCCATCATGAACCACCCAGCCTGGTGTGACCCACTCGCCCTGCGCGTGCAAGCCGCTACCAGGTTTGTGCTCGAAGTCCGAGGTGTGGGACCCCGGCACGACTTGGAGGCAACCGTTCTCCTCCCCAAATGAAACCGGCCCTCCCAACTCTAGCAGAATGTAGCCCTGCGAACGGAGGCTCATTATCAATGGGTGCGTGTCAAGGGCTTCAGATTTGGCTGCGGGTTCAGATTCTAACATATCTTCTGAGTACCATGATCCTTTGCAGTTCTGACATGTGGTCATCGAGTTTCCCAAAATTTCTCCTCATCTGTCTCTTCGAGGTAGACTCCGCAGGATATTATCCTCGACGAAGCCGTGCCAAAGTAGTGGCAATCTTGGTGCCAATCAACAGAAACCCCACCAGGCCACATGGGGAAGAATTTCGTCCCAAACACATCCACGTGCTCGGGGACATCGTGACCCAAGAAGCTGTACAGCCTCAGTCAGGTCAAGAAGCATGCACGAAGGGAAGGTAAGCAACCAAACACACACACACACACACACACACTTAAAGTACGGGCAGAAACTGTGAACATCTTTCAAACTGGAAGAGCTTTGAAGATGTCCACGGGCATCAGTCCAGGTTCGTACTGGTTCCAATTCTTTCTTGCAGAATCGCCCCGCCCCCCCCCCCCCCCCCCCCCCCGGTCACTCACGCCTTGTTGGAAGATGTGTAAGATGAACAAGGCAAGAAAGAAAGAAGCACATGCGATTCGAAACAAAAAAAGTTGACAGATCAAGGGATGGGGGTGGACAGCATAGAACTAATGCGTGCATGGGGCACGCAGGCCAAGTCAAGGCCAAATTAACAATAGCACAGCGCTTGAGAAATCGGACGGCCGCCATCAAACCCAGAGCCTTCACTTACAAGCAAGACAAACCGAAACCCGAAGCCTCCTGTGCCAACCCCCTTGGGATGCCTCTGATGGCCTGGAATCAGGAAAAATACATAAGAGGCAGCTTGCCGATTTTTAGCAGAGCGAATCGGGGAAGGAGGCAGCTACAGTAGAAACTCTTTGACCCAAGAAGCTCTTTAACCTTTGCGACCACGGCAGGGGACCGGAAGACCTTGCAGGAAAGCGCGCTGCGGGCCCCTCATTACTTGCTCAAATCCTCTTCATCCCCTGAATCCCCCAAATTCCTCCAACTGTTTGGGGGTTAGGGTTGGGTTTAGGGTTTAGGGTAAAGCTCCCACGCGCGCAGCTCAAAGGGAGGCTTCGTGGGCCTCCAGCACGGCGCTGGAGGCGAGGGCCGCAGCTTGGACCTCTTAGGGTTCAGGGTTTATAGGGTTCGGGGAAACTTCACCTTCCCGACTTCTGAGACCTCCACATCCGCCACACCTTCACAGCTTCTCATGGGGCCTTCATGGCTTATAGGCGGCCTTGAGAATGCGCCCAGGGATTGTCTGGCCCTTGTCGTCCACGGCCAGGACGAAAGAAGCCCCGCCAGCATCCACGGCATTCCAGTCCGCCGTTGCAGCAGGTGCATCCTTCCTGTGCTGCAAGGCAGCTGAGATCTGCTGGGCAGCTGGGCCGGGGGGTCTCTTGGGGCACCACGACGGAACGCCAATCTATACAATCTACGTGTGCCTCTCCTAAAGTGCAGACATCTATCAGCAAGCGAGACCCTGCGGTGTCTTCTCTCCGCACGAGGCTCATCATCAAGTCCATGCGCGCTCGGATCGCCGGAGCCTCGCGGCCAACGAGGCTTCACGTCGGATTCGGGGGCCAAGGGCGAACTCAGGACCATGTCCGTGCTGATCTATGATTCCAAGCAGGTCCCAACCGAAAGAAACTCTGTATACCCCAAACTCCCAAACATCCCTTTCAACCATAGATACATTTATGTATATCTGCCCTAGTTGATTTAACCCCCAAACCCCAAAACCTGAACCACCCCACGGCGCCTCCGGTGCTAGCAAGCCCCTGAAGCTCAGGTAGCCTTGCTCCCAGAAGTCTGACTTCTCCGAGTCCTCCGAGTTTCCCGATGGTGCGTGCGCTTAGCTCCGATGTTGAGACGGGGGTAGGGAGCTTTCAAGGAGTTATCGTGCCCAAGGGGTTTGGGGCCTACATTCAAGGCCTCCGCCCGAGCCATGCTGGCCATCTCCCGTCTCGCGGCAGGGCAACTGATAGATTCTTTTTCTGCCAATGCCTTGTACCGCCTGTGGCTGTGTTGCTTATCCAGCAAAATCTGACTGTCTGGTGCTTATGGGTCCCTCTAAACATGCGGGTCCAGTTTGGCTAGGCAGCTTGGAGCCAATCTCCTGAGAGCGGAAATCCCCACATCTCATGGTCATGGTCAGTCTCAGCCGTGCACTGCTTTTAGTCACTACCCATTGCTACCCTCGGGGTGGTCACCTGGCGCTGTGCCGTGTGGTCAGTCACCTGCACATGCGGGCAAGCAACGCCGCAATGCATTGCACACTGTTTGGTACCATGTCGGTACGGTCGCTTTGCTGCGCATAATTTCCAGTCACAAGGCATTCCTAAGGAATGCAAGATGAACGCAGAGGCCACAGTAGGCCACAGTCCAGGCTCTTATAACAAGAACTGTCATCAAACTTTGGAGGACTGTCCGATTTGCGGCAGTTTACCGCCGCATTTCACATATAACACGCCACCAAGCCATGCTGCATATGAGAAGAAGACCAAACTTCCTTCTTTCCAGCTCGCTCTGCGTCTTTCTTTCGGGGGATCCCTCTTCCTCCTTCTCCTTCCTTCCTGATTTCCTCTTGAAGTAGCACTTTGGATAAAGCTGACTTGCATGGCATTTGAGACACAGCCATGAGTGGAACAATAGGAAGGGCAGGCGGAATCTGCCTGACTTCTGGGACCATCTTGACATAATTTTGGGTGGTTTGGTCAGGGTCAAGAATCAAGAAGGATTGAAGGCCTTCAAAGCTTGAGCAATCGCTCCGATGCTAAACATGCTCCTGGCCACTGTGGAATCAAGCCAAGCTCAAGCCCTTGGGAGACAAACTTAGTTGTCCAGTAACCTGGCGGAATTAAAGGTTAACCTTTGGGCAATATAAGGATTCTACCACCCCTAAAAGGTTAAAGGTTGCCTACTCTACTACTAATTAGGCAAGTGGCTTTAAGGAATCCACCCTGTCAAACCGCGCAGCTTGCGGGTCACCACCACATGGTCCCGGACCATTGGCCTCCGCCGTAGCCATGCGAGACATGTCGCGGCTAGCTAGGCAAGAGATCACATGCCACCGCAGTGCACTGCATGCGATTACACACGTCGGGAAGTGCGTGCCAGCTGCTTGCTTGTAGTCATCTTCCTCATGAGAGCCAGGGCCCTGCAAAACCTGACCTTCCGGTGCTTTTGGATCCCTTTGATCATGTCATCATGTCGGTCCAGTCGGGCTAGGCAGCTTAAAGCCACTCTCTTGAGAGTTGAAGTCCCCACATCCCATGCTCATTGTTAGCCTCAGCCGTGCAGTGCCCTCAGTACTTCCACCACGGTTCCTGTAACTGCACACGAAGCCGTGCGCTGTGCTGACGAAGTTGACGAAGCTAAAAGCTTGCATGACGAACCATGAACGCCACACATCTGTGCACGCACAGCTGCGGGAGTTTGGCAGCAACGCGCATGGAGGGGGCATCGCTGTCACGCCTGGCGCTAGTGTCGCAGCAAACACTGCTTGCTAAAGCAGCCCATGCTGCTGGAAGTATGCCCGCGCCCAGTGCCCTTGTGGCCTCTGTTGGGTATTTTCACCGACGCCGGTGGAACTTCTCTCTCCTTCTCTCTCACACGGCGAGCATAGCCCCCGGAGGGGCCCTGCGGCTTCTTTGGCGCCAGCACGCATGGGAGGGGCGTCGCTGTAATGTCTGTTGCTGGACATCTGCACTTTGCTTTGGGACGCCTGCTGCAAAGCTGGCGCTTTGGAGGCAGTTTCACCAGAACCCGAAGCGCCCTTGTGGGGAAATGCGCGGACTTGCTTTACTATTTGCTCCAGAGTGATGCTGCAGCGATGCTTACGCTCCTCAGAAAAAAGCGGATGTCACCGAATCTATGGCCTCCAGAAAATGGATCCTCAGTAGCTTGAGCCCGGGTAAGTCTCCCAACTAAGATGCAAAAGCCAGTTGCGACACGTGCCCACTCGCTAGTCTATCCTTTCCTACTGCACCCACCTCTGCTTCAATGAGGCCCACCTTCAACACGAAAGCCCTGAGGGCACGCCGCTCCTTCGCACAAGATTGGGGGGGGGTGGATGGAGGCTTGCAGTGCATGCAGATGGCAACTCAACCAGACCAACCGTACACGATTGCCAAACACAGCTGACCTTTCACCTTAACAGCACGGCTGATGCGATACTTTATCTGATGCCAGCTGCACTGCTGCTGTGGCGGTCCAGCCGTCCAGGGCTCTGCCTCTGAGAGCACCACGCAGAAGGCTTGCAGAGAAGCCAAACACACCAGAGTGCCCACAAGGTGAATGCGAAATGGGGCCTACCAAGCATCGCCCAAACACACCTTGTCGCAAACTGCGGCGCATGTGCCTGGCTGTTTGGCTCCTGAATTGATGACGCTCGCTACTAGCTTAGACACTGATCAGACCACAGCATACATGCATTCAATGTTAACAAAAGCTTGTCTGTCAGGCATACCGCCGCTTTGTATCAAGGGATCAAGGGATCGCTTTGGAGCGTCAAAAGCAAAAGATAAACCACGACGGCATCACTCTTTCGTCAGAGGAATGCATAGATGAAAGCTGCCGTCATATCAGGCATCAAGAATGCCAGTTTCAAGCGTACCTCCAGCCAAAACTCGCCGCGGCGCTGCACGCTCACCACCTGGAAGCCTGAAAGAAGCGGAATGAGAACCTCCTGCTCATGCGCGAACGCTGAAAACTTCATGATGCTCATTGGGCGGACACACGACACTCCTGCATCAAGAGTTGAGCAATCAATGCGCATCATGAGTTTCATGCCTCGCTTGCCCTTCTTGCACCAGCTCCGCTCTGCGAAGTCTGCAGCCTTTTGCTTGTCCCGGGAAGTTGAGGTGAATGCTCTGAAGAAGATGAAATCGTCCTTGCTGGCCTCATACTGCGCGACCTCGGAATCTGAAACCCACATTGCACGGTAAGTCATTCCTGAGAAAGCCAGGGACGGCTCCGCTACAGCTGCCTTCTGCATTGCGAAAAGGAAGGCTTCTGCAAGCTTGGCCAGCTTGAGCAGCCCCTGTGTCCGCTCTTTGACGCGCAGGGCGGAGTTTAGGGTATCATAAACGTGTATGTCCTCCTGTGTGTACACCTTGAGAAGCTCCTCGAACTTGCCATGCGAGGGGTCAAAGATCTTGGCCAATCGGACACCCTCATCACTGGCAGCACGTATGCCGTGCTTGTTCTCCCGCAACTTTAACAAGTAGGCAACTGCTTCAGTAAAGGATGTTTGCTCAACGTAGTCTTGAACATCTGACTGTAAATAAACACGCTTAGCCTCGTCAACAGATGCAGCCACCTCCTCTGCATTGATGAATGCCACGCGAGGCATTTCCGGCACCCTTTTCAGACCATTCACAAGCTGGCCAACATTGGTGTAGATGTCCACAACCTTTCCCTTCTCCATACAGTTCTGCAAAAACCATGGCTGCTTCTTGTGGTAGGCCGGGTTGCTGCAGAAGACGTGAATGGCAGTGACATTGGCAAGCTTGCCAACCAGAGGCACCAAGTCTTTAGCTTTGGCTCCGGAGGTGATGATTGTGAACGCTGTGAGCGGGTTCTTCTTCACCTCCTCAGCAGCATGCATAAAGTCATCGGAGCACACCAAGTCCGCATACGTCTCTCGCAGCAAGCCCAAGTAAGACTGATTCTCGGGGTTGTCAATTCTTGGATCATGCCACACAGCACTTCTAAACGGTATGTACTTCTTGGCAGCCTGCTCTGGAACGTCGGCCTGTGCACTGCCATGCTCGGATGAGGCTCCCGGCTGAGATGGAGCCTGCGCGTCACCATCCACAGGAGTCCACAGCGACTCAAGTAAGGGATCCTTGGGGGCGTCATGCACAAGCTTTTCCAAGCTCGACATGTGGCTCTTCAGGAGGCTCTTCACACGCCTTGTCAGCCTTCCAATGTCCAAGGTTGGCAAGATCTCCTCCACGAGCGCATCCACAAAGCGAGCTCTTTCGTCGTCTTCACTCCAAATTGCTTGAGATCCAAGCCAGACTCCTCCTGCTGCCGCACCACCAATTGCAAGCGGTGCTGCAAACGGACCTAGTCCAGCTCCTGCTCCCACAGCAGTAGCAATTCCAAAGGACGCCACAAATACGATGCCCACAGCTGCAAGATTCTTTCGAAAGTTTTCCATTTCTTCTACCTGGACAGCTTCATTCAGCTCTCTTCGAAGCCTTTGCAGGCATTGCTGCAAAGGCATCCGAACATCATCACCATTGACAGTGGTGACCGCTGCCGCCAGAGTCTCTTCAAGTGTCTGCAGAAGCTCTTGCAAGACCCTGTCGAACTCTCGAACAAGCTGGTCAGGCAAAACTGTCTCCACACGCCGGAACATTTCACGCCTGAACTTTGACTTCATGATGTAGTCTTGACCATCAACTTCCCTGCAAATGCGCAAGATACACTTGTGGAGATGGGCCTTGCTGTATGCAGAGCGCATGTGCTGCTCGAAGCTCTCAGCTGCTGTGGACCCGGCATTGTGAACAATGACGCTCCAAGGGAGCTGATCAGTTCCGTCGGCCGGCATTGCCGAGGGTCTCGACGGTGCGCAGGAAAGCAGGACTCTTCGAGCTGCCACAATATCGCACAATTTCTCGTCAGACATCAACAAAGTCAGACAACGTCAACAACAGTGCAATAGGTTTGCGGTGTACTCTTCTCACTGACACAAACAATCCCTCCCTGCAGCGGAGTCCTGCACCAGGAGCAACACCTTCAGCTGACTACCAGTAGCGGACAGCAGGCTGTGCAAACCAGGCGGAATTCAAGCTTCTCAACCCTGGAAGGCCTCTGGGTGCGAGCTGCCGGGCGCCGAAGCTCAGGCAGCCTCGCCCCGTCCGGCAGATGCACTTAAATTTGCTCTAAGGGGTGGGGGTTGAAGGAATCAGACCTTTCAAACCTCCAGGCAGCTCAGCTTGCAGGTGCAAGCGTTTGAAAATTGAACCGAGGCCACCACCACATTGGCCCCGGACGCTTGGCCTCCGCCCTCGCCATGCTGGCCATGTCGCGGCTAGCTAGGCAAGAGCTCACATGCCACGACACACGTCTGTCATAGGTGGGAAGTGCGTACCAACTGCTAGCTGCTCGTCAACTTCGTCATGGGAGCCAGAGCCCTGCAAAACCTGACTTTCCGGTGCTTATAAATTCTTCCGAACATGCTAGTCAAGTCTGGCTCGACAGCTTGGAGCTCTTGAGAGCAGAAGTCCCCACATTCCATGCTCATTGTTAGCCTCAGCCGTGCAGTGCCCTCAGTACTTACACCACGGTTTCTGCAATTGCACACGAAGCCGTGAGCTGTGCTGAGACCATGATGAAATTGACGAGGTTAGAAGCTTGCATGCTGAACCATGAATGCCACATCTGTGCACGTGCAGCTGCGGGATTTTGGCAGCAACGCGGGCATGGAGGGGGCGTCGCTGCGTCGCTGTCACGCCTGGCACTTGATGTCTGCACTTTGTTTCCAGATGTGCTGGTGCTCACAGACTCTCCAGACCCACCTGCTTGCTTTTTTTCGCTGTCTTCTTGATCACGCCTGGCCGCAATGGGCATGAATGAAGCCCATGGAGGCTGTAGCAACTGTAGCAGAGAAATTCAGGCCGCTCCTTGCGGCATGTCCTTCTTTCGTTTCAGCAGCTTGCCTCAACAGTGCTGGCTTTCGTGATGTCGAGGTGCGCAACTTCAAATACTGCAACAGCCTAACGCCCTAAACCCTAAACCCCCAACCCTCAACCCTAAACCCTAAATGCCCCTACATCCCCAGGGGCAGCGGCTTCTGGCAGGCTGTTTCTTGGCCTTCCCTGCGTCAGCTGAGCCTCTCCAGCGGCAGGCAGCACCCCGAAACTCTGAGCCTGGAAGCCCCTCCGCCCTTCGCCCTAAACCCTAAACCCTAAAACCTTCGACTCCCAAAAAACCCAAAAAGCGCCACGACCGATCATGCAACCCTTAATGATGACCGTACTGCTTCTGATATCAAGGATTGACCGTGATCACAAAAACATGATGACACTAGCAAGTACAAAGAATGATAATGAAAACCATAATTGTAGAAATAGTAGTATGGTAAAACCATAATTGTAGAAATAGTAGTATGGTAATCGCATAATATGGTTATCATAAAGCACAATAGTCTCTGACCCTGGCCTTTGGCATCTGGGCTGCTTACGGCCTCAAGTTGCAAGCGAAGTGCTGGGACCTTCTTCAAAAGACTGAGAGGGGGGGGGGGGGGGGGGGCAACCCCTACACTACTATTTGCTTAAGAACCCCAAAAGAATAAGAAATAATGTTCTTAAGCAATTAGTAGTACATTGCCCTTCCAAGGCCCTGCAAGCCCCGGCTCAGTGTGTTTGGGCCTGGGTGATCTGGGTTGAGGGTACGGGCCCGCACCACCGAGGTCCCGACAGCAGCAGCTTAGGTGTTTCAGAGGGCTTATAGGCCGTGCTTTCAAGGGGCTCAGGCAGCTGCAACATGCTGAGACTGCGAATGCGCCTACTGTTAAGCTCGGCATGAATTTCTAAGCCTTGCTCTTGAAAGCCCAGTATATACAAGTATGAGTGAAATTAAATTAATCCCTACTAGGGCCACTGGGGCCCAACTGCTTTAAAGTGCGAGGCCGCTTCAAGTCATTCACTTTCGGGCCGGATTTCAAGTAGCCTCTGTTTGGTTAAGCCCCGTGTAAACGCGGAGCTCTTACGCAAAGTAGAATTCATCTTTCGACCCTGAACCCCTAAATCTGGCTGAGCGCCCAGGCTTGGGCATCTTTGGTGGACTTGGGCTTGAGGGCCTGATGTTCTTGGATGCTCTTTCAGGGGGTTTGGGGGAGGTCAAGGTGGAGGGTGTTCGGGAGGTTGGGGTAGGTTTGGGAGGCTGACGGAGTTGAGAGGAACTGAAGGCTGAGGCGGTTGAAGTTGAAGAAGGCGGGGTGGAGCTTCGGCTGGTTGAAAGTTCAGGGCTGGAGAGGTGCTCGAGTTTGGAAGGGAGCCCCTTGCGGCTCATCTGAACAAACGAACACGCACGCGAGGGTCCAAAATCCCCGGCATCTTCAAGCCGTAAGCCTTCTTTGAAGTGGGGGGGGGACCAAGAGCCTCCGCAGCCCCACCCTGAGCCCTAAACCTTCAACCCGAAACCCACCATGAATGAACTGCTGAGGGGGGAGGGGGAGACAATGGGGGGGGCGGTGCGTGAATACTGGCGCATGTGGCCCTCCCACCTTCGCCCCTTTCGCCTTCACTTTGCCTTTGGCCTGGGCCCTGGCAGGCAGCTCCGAAACCCTAAACCCTAAACCTTGCCCCACACCTTAAACCCGAAACCCTAAACCCAAAACCCGGCTCGAGGGAGGAGGCCAGGATCTGGAGACCGGCGTGAGCGAAGGTTTTAGGTTTATGGGCCTTTGGGCCGAAGAAGTCCAAGGTCGATTAAATGGCAGAGTCCCTTGATTTGACACTCTAGACTTTTGACCTGAAACCCTTTTATCTTGAACCCTAACCCTCAACTCTTAACCCTACACCCTTAAATCGTCAACCTACACCTAAACCCTAGACCCTGAATCCTGAACCCGAACGCAAGATGTCAAGAGCAGGCGTCTCTGGAGCGTGTAGAGCAAGGTCGGCCTTTGAATTGGCGAGGATAGAGTCAAGTGAAGTCTAGCCACCGTGATATATGGCCTGCAAGACTTGATGAAGGATTGCGTGGATGATGGTTGCCAGCATTTCCCAGTTCCTGTGCTTGAGGTACTGTGGCATGGAAAAGGGACATGAGTAGCGATTATGATGTGGACGTTTTATCCGGCACTGCCCAACAACAGAACCTAACACATGAGTCCCAGGTCCGCCTGCGCTTCTTCTTCAGCTCTTGCTTCTCCGCCTTCTTCTTGGTCTGCTCCTCCTTCACCCGGAGGAGCTCCTGAAGTCTTCGTCCGTTTTCTTCGGGAAGGTACCATGGCGAGGCAGAGGTTAGAGAGAAACTCATCGGCCCTTGATCCTACCCTAAACCCTAAACCCTAAACCCTAAACCCTACACCCTAAACCTAAACCCCAAACCCCAAACCCTAAACCCTTACGTGTCGTCGCAGTGCGGTGCACATCGGTCCTTGTAGCGTTTGCTTTCGACGTGCCGCTCAACCTGGACTCTCCAAACACTGAGTCACGATGCACTCAGGGTTTAGGGTTTAGGGTTTAGGGTTTAGGGTTTTTATGGTCTGTATATATTGGGATTCCGACTGACCATACGGCAGAAAAGGAACCATAATTCAGAGAACCATGGTCCTGTATATTGGGATTTCGGCTACAATAAGGCAGAAAGGAAGCATAATTCAGAGAGCTGGTGCTTTGAACCTACCAGTTTTGCCAGCCTTCTTGGGCTGCATGGGCAAAGTCGTTCCTGTCACCTGCGTGGCACCAAAATGACGAACGATCACTCTCAGGGACTCAGGGCCCTAAACCCTAAACCCTAAACCCCAAACCCTAAACCCCAAGCCCTAAGCCCTAAACCCTAAACCCTAAACCCCAAGCCCTAAACCCTAAACCCCAAACCCTAAACCCTAAACATTCAGAGACTCAGGGCTGCATCAGCATGCCGGGCACCGCGCCGTGCAGAACAGAAACTTCTTCTGCTTCTCGTGCCTTGGAAAAGGCGGCGCAGTCGGAAGATGTTTAGGGTTTACGGCTTAGGGTGCTTCAACCGACCTCAACCCCGCAGCCCATGAAGCCCACAGCAAGCACCCAACACAAAAGCCCCTCCAGGTCCTGCCCTAACCCAAAACACTAAACCCTATCATGGATCACTTCAACCCAAGAACCCTCCCGGGGCCCCGGCGGGATAATGTAGGGCTCGAACTTGCTGAAGTCAAAGCCATACCAATCGCGCGCCTGCGGTTTTGGGGGCGTGGACAAGCAGCTGGGAAGACCAGGCTTGACGTCCTTTGTTTCTTGGGGCTGAAGCCCCTAAGGGGCTTATGCAAGCTGGAAGCACAAAAGGCCCTGCCTTGCGGTACTTGGCACCACTCAGATAGGTTTTGACCACCTCAGCGACATCAGCTGAAGCCGAATCGCCCCAAACCGCCTTGAATCTTGAACTCTAAATTCTACAAAACCCTGAACCTTACAACCTTTAAACACCCTACTGCAAATCTTAAAGAGCGTAAAGACCCTTAACCTTAAACCCGAAATCCTAAAGCGCAGCCTACTACCCTAAGGCTCCTTACTCGCAGCTGCGTCCCAGCAACCTCGAGCCTGGGAGGCATCTCGTGACCCGTTGACTTCACGACAACCTGGCGACAGGGGAGACCCTGATGGGTTTAGGTTTTAGGAGGCTGGGGGTTCTATAGGGTTAATAGGGTTCATAGAATTTGTAGGGTTTCTAGGGTTTCTAGGGGCCCTTTCAGGGCTACCTAGGTCTATGGGGAATGCCTGAGGTGTCTCTCCTTGCATCCTTCAGCAGCGTGCAACTGCAGTCAGCCAAGTCTAACCTGCGTCAATGTCGACGATGAAGCTTCGCATGCCCGACCTTGCCGCTGCCATCCTCTTTGAACTCGAGATCCTGCTCATGTCGGAGGTTCTCAGATACAAGAAGAGACCCTTTGAAAAAGCCCTCTCACAAGGCCCTGAGCCTTACCAAAACCTGTAATCATCTGCGAGCCCGCTCTAGAGGCCGATGAGCACCCAACCTTACAGCTCAAGGCCCTAATAACCCTACCTTCCACAAGCCCCTCTAAAGCCCTGACATCTTGAAAACCTATCCACCCTGCAGAAGCCCCTGGCCTGCCAAGTCCTCAACGAACCCCTTTCCAAAAAACCCTAAACCCTAAACCCCAACGTGCGATGATGGCGGCCTCGTTCTCGGCCACCAGAGATGCCAAGGCTTCGCCACCCTCATCCGCCTTGAGGGCGGTTTGCGGTTTGAGGGTTTCGTTGGTTTTTTGGTGCGTTGGGTAGCTTAGGCTTCCTTGGGGTGTATCGGGGCTCATGGGGCATTGGGCATATGTGGTGTACATAGGGCTTTGTGGGCTTGGTGGGCAGGTTTACGAGATGTAAGGCTAGTAGAGGCTACAGGATTTAGGCGCCCGACCTCGCCTCGGCCATCAGCCCGAGGGTTGGCGAGGCGCTCTCTGCGACTGCGCTGCGCGTGGAGTCTCTCGTGATTAGGGGGCTTTCGGTTTCGGGTCCGGCTTGGAGGAAAACCCATGTGGTGGGATGTTCTAGACTCTGATGTCTATATATATATATATATATATATATATACATACCCTGAACCCCTGCATGGCGGCCAGCATTTTTAACCCAAGCTGGTCGGTCAAGGGTGTGAATGGAGTCCAAGTCTGGAGCCAGTGCTCTGAATTTCTTGGTTTGCAGGTTTTGTAGATGCCTGTAGGGTTTAGGGGGTGTAGGGTGTTACAGGGTTTGCAGGGCTCAGGGGGTTCTCTATTCTTTGCTCTCTTTGCTGGGGCCATGTTGCGCGTAAGAGCCGAGAAGCAGCAAAGCCCGGCAAAACGTCCGGCAAGCCCTGTCACAGAACAGCAAACCCGAAGCCCAGAACGCCCTAACACAGCTTTCAGGCCACCCTCCCCTTCAATTCAACCATCCCTACTAATTGCTTAAGAACCCCGAAAAAAAGTATTCTTCCTTCTTGAGGGTAATGAAGGGACTATTAATGTTATTCCTTTGGGGTTCTTAAGCTAATAGTAGATCCTGACGCAGCATCCCAAGCAGGCTTTAGCCTTCAAGCATTCTTAAACCCAGCAAGAGCGCTTCTTCTTTTTGTCCAGGGTTCGTCGCGTTCTCCCAGGGGCAATTCTCCGGATCCTGGGGCAGGGTAGCTATGAGACCTTGCCTGGAGCTGCATGGTGCTTAGAAGCCAGAGAACTCGGGCAAGTGCTACATCCCCCCCCCCCCCCCCCACTAAGGCCGCCCAATGAAACCAGTACTTGAGCCTAGGTGCAGCGGCAAATGAGGCGAAGGCACCATGCAGCTCCAAAGGGACACCCGCCAAGAGAGAACAAGAGGAGCAACTCGAACGTCTCTGCTTCTTTGCCCAGCTAGGCCCGCGCAACTCTACAAACCCCAACCGAACACCCTCCAAAAAAAACACCGAAACTGCCTGAACCTGAGCCACTAAACCCGAAACCCTCAACCTTAAACCCTAAACTCTCGGCCAAGGCGGCTCAAGCGGGCAGCTTCGCTGCCTGAAACTGTGACCACCAGATGGGGCTCAGGGCCCTTCGGGCCGAGGCGAATCTTGGTGGCTGCACTTCGCAGTCTGCTGACTTGGCCTAAGTTAGGGTGTGACATGGTGATAAGGTCAAGAATTTTTCGGGTGCAGGGTTTCATAGGCATAGGGTTTAGGGTTGAAAGGGTTTAGGGTTGATCGGGCTTTGGGGTTGAAAGGGTTTCGGTTGAAAGGGTTTGGGGTTGAAGGGGTTGAGGGTTTAGGGATGAGGACAACACACCACAACGTTCATTTCGAAACTCCCGGCCGCCGTCTCAGAGCGCCGACGCTTTGGGCTTCTTCATGGTTCAGTGAGGGCCCAGGAGTCAGGAGTCAGGGTTCAGGGTACAAGCCAAGCAGAGTGCAAGAGGGGGGCCCGGCGGCCCTGGAACTGTCAGACCTGGCCAAACAGCCGCTCATTTGGGTGTGAAGATCACTTGGCTCCGGGTTCCAGGCGCCGGGCCCCGGGTACAGTAACAAACTGACACCCCCTCGTGTGAGACCTACTCAGGCCTGACACAGAAGTAGGGTTCTATTCAACGTGTGCGCCTGAGCTGGTCAGGCGCTTGACGGCTGCGGCCGTCAGGACGGAAGTCCTGAACTCAGCAGCATCCATCTCATGCAAAAAGAGAATGCGGACGTTGCTTTGGGAAGGCGACGCCCCACATATGCTGGCGCAGCAACTTAGAGAGTCCACAGGGCAAGCCAGGGGGAGCCGATTAGCTACAACTCCCGTGCTGCAGGTAAACAAAGACACACCCGCGAAGTGCTTCATCTAACATTCAACGCCACACACGCACAGACAGATTGGTCCGCATCTTGAACTTCGCAATCACGAGTCACAACCCGAATAGAGACGGGACATATGACTGCGCCTTGATGACTAAGCCGAGGAGCTGTGTGTTGCGACCAAACCAATGCGATTGCCTTGGCTCGTCACACTGCAGCGGCAGAGTCGCGTATTGCAAGGCGCCTTGAAGAAACAATTCATACATACATACATACATACATACATACATACATACATACATACATACATACATACATACATACATACATACATACATACATACATACATACATACATACATACATACATACATACATGTATGTATGTATGTATGTATGTATGTATGTATGTATGTATGTATGTATGTATGTATGTATGTATGTATGTATGTATGTATGTATGTATGTATACACATCTATATATATATATATGGTGTATATATCTGTATGTGAATCATGAAAGTATCCCAGGTTGCTAAGGTATTCAACACAGGTACCGGTGAAAGTTGACCACGACATGGAAGGCTGGAACACTGACCTACAAGATACAAAGAAGTGCCGATTAAGGGCTTGGGGCCCTCTACCCCGCAAAAAACTCTCAAAATCACTCTGAACCTGGTGGCTGCACCGAACCCAAGTTCAAAGCCAAAGGGATTCGGATTCCTTTTCTCTATCAATTCCAGGTCCCTCAACGCATAATGTAGGAGCCTGAATTAGAATAGGGTTTCGGGAGGTTATTCTAGAGGGACCAGAAGGGAATATTATTGATTAGAAATGATTCCGACTCCGACCCCTATATTGACTGGGTTTAGGGTTGATGGCTTGGGTGTTCAGGAGGGTCTCAACCCATGGGTGCCGCCGGCGATGCCGGCTCGCGTGCGCCGCCTGGTGCAGGTCCACCCCCAGCTGGGAGCCAACGAAGCTGATGTCCCGGTGGAGCGCCCTGAACGGGGGAGGTGGAGGGCTCTATGGTTCTGAGGGGGTTCTTAGGGGTTCTTGTGGGGTTCTTAGGGGTTCTTATGGGTGCTTGTGGGTGCTTATGGGTTCTTATGGGTTCTTATGGGTTCTATGGGTTCTATGGGTTGAAGGTCCAGGGTTTAGGGCTTCCTTTGGGGGGCTGAGGACCCTGAAGCCCTGGCTTCTTTGAGCCCGACCCAGCCAACCGTCGCATGGGACGAAAGAAGCTGAAGGCTCCAGTGTATAGATTCGATCCTGAAAGAGCCTCGCGTAGGAAAAAGAGCCATAGGAACAGTGGGCCCATGGACTGCACGGGATGATGGGGTAGAGTGGGTCCATGATTCGAGTGAAGCCACGCCCAGAGTTGAGGTGCGCAACTCCCCGACACGTCAACCCCGGAGAGAGCACCCCCCCTCGGAAGCCGACCACAAAGGAAAGGGTTTGGGGTTTGGAGTTTAGGGGTTTTAGGGTCTTCGGGTTTTAGGGTTTAGGGTTTAGGGTTTAGGAAGCAAGACCCAGAGCCCGCCTGCACTGGTGCATGATCGCGTGAACGTCAATGCTGCGGGCTTGGCCCTTCAGCTTCGCGCAGCCGTCCAGGAACTCCTGTATGCTCACCTGCTCCATGGGTTTAGGGTTTAGGGCTTAGGGTTTCGGGTTTCGGGTTTAGGGTTTAGGAAGACTTCGCGCGACTTCCGGTTCAGGGCACTTCCGGGGCCTTGAATGCAAGACTCTTACCCCACAAACCCTCCTCGCTGCGAGAAGGGGGTGCGGTTTCGGGTTTAGGGTTTCGGGTTTCGGGTGGTTTAGGGTTTAGGGTTTAGGGTTTAGGGTTTTAGGGTTTTAGGGTTTTAGGGTTTTAGGGTTTTAGGGTTTTAGGGTTTTAGGGTTTTAGGGTTTTAGGGTTTTAGGGTTTTAGGGTTTTAGGGTTTTAGGGTTTTAGGGTTTTAGGGGGCCCCACCGGCCCACGGAAGAACAGTGAGGGATTCAGGGAAGGAAGCCCCCAAGGGCGATGTAAGGAAGCTTCGGGCAGCTTAGGGCAACACTGGGCTCGAGGGCGCTTAGGAAGTTTGGGGTTTAGGGTTTAGTGGTTAGGGGTTTAGGGGTTTAGGGGTTTGGGGTTTAGGGTTTAGGGTTTATGGTTTAGGGGTTTAGGGGTTTAGGGGTTTAGGGGTTTAAGGTTTAGGGCCAGAAATCGCCTGCAATTCTTACAGCAGGGTCTGAGGTCGTTCAGGGGTTCAGGACATCAGGCTTGGGGGGTCCGCTCCAAATGAAACTGAAAGGGAGTTGGAAGAAGGTAGTACCCGACATCCAGGAAGTGCAGGCGCCCTATGAAAAACGAACGCTGAGACCCCAAAACCCAACGGCCCTTGAAGCCCTAAAGCCCCAAAAACGCAGAAGGCCCAGCATAAAACGATGAAGGTCGTCAAGATCCGGGTCCCCCTTGCTGCCTCGCCAGACTCGTCGTCATCGAGCAGGTGGAAGATCTGGTGCGCGTTCACTTCGTCGAAGCCGAGTACCTCGCCGATCACTTTTATACCAGTACATTATTTAGGGCTTCTGGATTCAGCCGGCACTGCCAGCAGCAGCCCAACATTCCGGCCACAATCTTCCCTAGTGTCTTCATATTTTGTAGTGAGGAGTGGGGGGGGGGAAGTTTGGGATTCAGGGTCAGAAGGGCCTTCATCCCTGAGCCCTGTAAGCCCCTGGGGGTCAAATCCTGCTGATCTCATAAGCTCTGGCCTCTTGCGCATCCCCAAACATCCCTAAAGCCCTGAAACTAGGGAAAGGCAAGGTTTAGGGTTTAGGGTTAGGGTTTAGGGTTTAGGGTTTGGGGTTTAGGGTTTAGGGTTTAGGGTTTAGGGTTTAGGGAACCCTAACCCATGAACCCTTCTCCGCCCGAGTGGCGGCAAAGTATGCGGCGAGGGTCGGGTCCTGCCGGGATGCGCAGCTTGAGAAGCCGCAGTTCGAGTCTTAGGGTAGCTTCGTGGTCCCTGAATATGGGCCCTTAAAAGGGGACCCCTTAAAAACCCCTTATCTACCCTATACAAATTAAGGGCCCATACATCGGCACCGTTTAACGGAGGTAAGGGACCATGTTAAGGCCCCATGAAACTACCCACAGTTCAAGGGAGTTTCGGGTGGAGGGCTCTGAGGGATTTGAAGCCAACAAGGCCAATAAGGGAACATATGAACTATCCAGTAAGGGAACATCTGAAATCTCCAAAGGCCCTACCTAGTTCTTCTGCGACCCTCAGCTTGCGGCAATTGGGGCAATTGGGGCCGGTGAAACCAAGGGGTGCCTCGCACTTAGCTGATGGTGAGACAACGCTTTTCGACGGCAGGAAGGATTTCGAGAAGTATAGGGCGGTGTTTGGGATGTATACTTCTGGGGTTTATGGGTTTAGGGTTTACGGGGTTTAGGGTTTACAGGCTCCAGGGTGTTTAAGGCTTCGGGATTTTTGTAAGTCTAAGTGGTGCACCTCTGTGGAAAGTGGAGCGCGCGAAGCCAAGCCCAACATCAAGGGCGGGAGAAGCTTAGGGTCTAGGGCTTATGAAGTTTATCGGGCTTTAGAGTCTATGGGGTTCAGGGTTTATAGGGGTATAGGATAGAGTTTCCATTCTAGGGCTTAGGGTTTGGTGCGCCGGGCTTCCTGCAGCATGATCTTGATCTCATCCAAATGGATCGCGCCGTTGCCATCCGTGTCTAAGGCCTCAAAGAAGTCCTTCAGGGACTTGAGGAAGGAGTCCTCCACAGGATTCAGACACAGACTTAACCCCTGAACCGCCCTCCTGCGTTGCCTAGCCCAAGCCCCAAGCCCTAGAACGTGGAAACTCTTTGAAATTCGGCCGCCTCTACAAGTAGCTGTATCATGATGAGCATTTCTTGTTATGATGAGACGTATGCGGTATTGGCTGCCAGCCCTAGACCCTATAAGCCCTAAGCCCTGAACCCTCTGAACCCTCTAAGCCGGTTTTTGAACCTGGGGTGTGTCCTTGAGCTCGAGCTCGCGCTCGATCTGGATGTCTCGCTGCGAGTTGGTGGTCTGGATGGCTGAGTCCACGAAGACTCCTGGCAGGTTTAGGGGCTCAGGTTTGGGGTTTCGGGCTTCCGGTTTAGGGTTTAGTTTAGGTGTTCGGAGGTTGATCTAGGAGTTTTAAGCCCTATAGAGTTGAATATTGGAGAAACACCCTGAACTTTTGACCGGCTGTAGGCTTGCCGCGGTCGAGGGATTCGGGCCAATCTTTTCCAGAGAGCCCAGCATACCGTAGCTAAGGAAGATAGCTTGTTCAAAAAACCTCTTTTCTTTCTTTGTCTAAGGCATGTTCTTTCACCCTATAAGGCATGCTCATTTACAGGTTCTTTATAAGGTTGGCTCGGTCGAAGGGTACGGCTTTGGCTAGGGCGTTGGGTTGCGGGGCTTGCGCTGAAGGCTGTGGAGTTCAGGGCTTTGGCTTTGGGTTTAGGGTTGAATTAGGGTTTAGGGTTTCATATACATCCAACATCTATCAGAGTTGTTCACCCCGAAATGGGCACACGAACAGAGGCCAACAGAGCTGCTTCCCAGGCGCTTCCCACCGCTTCACACTAAACGAACTGTCATTGGGATCATACAGCCAAAGTGACGACAAACCCATTAGGATATTTGAAACCACAAACACCTTTAAGGCTTTAAGGTCCAAGCAGTCCCCAAGGTATAAGTCATTCCGTTATGGATTTATAACGGTTTCATGACCCGCGGGGCCGCTGAACTCAAAATCCTGCTAATCCTGATTCCAGGTCCCCCCGTCCTGTGATCACGTTCAGCACCGAGAAGATGGTAAACATGATGTAAAAGAGCAGAAGGCACGCTGAGAGTATGTCGATCTTGAAGAGGACGTCGCCTGGTTCTCTCTTGGATGCTTGGGACAGTGTGGGAGGGAGGAAGAGGGAGAGTGGGGTGCTCATATGGGGGTTCTGTAGCCAGGGTCGCCCCAGGCAAGCTCATCTCTGGGCTTCATGTGCCTAGAAATCCCCTGGGCCCCAGGCAGACAATGTGCCAGCTCACGCCCCCAAGGATCGACAGCATCAAGGTGTACACCTGGGGAGCTGTGGAGAGGTTCTTGTGGGCTATAGGCTATAGGGTTTGGGGTTGAGGGTTGAGGGTTGAGGGTTGAGGGTTGAGGGTTGAGGGTTGAGGGTTGAGGGTTGAGGGTTGAGGGTTGAGGGTTGAGGGTTGAGGGTTGAGGGTTTAGGATGGATTGAGGGATGGTAGGGGTTACCAGCCGGTATGCCAAGGACAAAAAAGGAAGACCTACATGCTGGGAACCGAGGTCTGAGGTGGCGCTCGGCATCCTACCCCAGACCAACTTCATGCCTCAAAAAGCCATTCGGGGGCGAGGCACGGTGGAGCCGAGCGAGCCGAACCAGTTATCCACCTCCTCATAGAGCCCACGGTCCATAGGGCCTGCTGAGTCCTGGCAGTGCTTTTTGAGAGCGAACGATTGTGGACGGTGCCGAAGAGACCCTCAGAAACGTCATGTCAGACTATGGTTTAGGTCTAGGTTTTAGGGTTTCGGGCTTTAGGGACAATCCCACAGGCTTTAGGGTGTAGGGTTCTAGAGGCAATCCCACAAATCGCAAAACTACATCCCACGTGCAGTCCTGTTGGATGAGCCAGTCCGCCGTGTTCATTGACAGGCTCACTGCAAACACGTAAACGATGATACCTGAGCTCTCAGGGTTTGCTGTCTTCAACAAGCATGCCGGGACAGGGGGGGCAAGAATAGAGCGTAAGTGGGTGGCAACGAATCCACCACCCAGAGCCCATTTACTCAAAAAGTTCTACACCCGAGCCGAGCACGCGAGTCTAAGGGGCCTCGGACTCACGATTCCAGGGTGGTCAGGAACAACATCATGAAGGAGCGACCCTGAGAAATGGTAAGTGGCTCCATGAGCAAGATGCTCCGCACGGCAGAACGCTTGGCTTGGGGCGATCTGTGGACGATGAACAGGCGCGCAAGGATTGACGCCGCGTAAAGTGCTTCGTCTTTGCTTGCTTGGCCGAAGGAATCTGGCTTCAAACCTACAACTCTGAAGCCCTCAACCAGTGCAGCGTTTTCATCGGGATGTCGAGGGTTTAGCAGCTCGTCATTCCAGTTGGAGCCGTCGTTAGAACTAACCATTACAAACAACATCCCAAACCTCTAAACCCCACCAAACCTCAGACCCTAAACTTTAAAACTCTAAAGTTTTGCGCCCTGGACTGTTTAGATCCGCCGACTCTCCGTGCTACTTCCCAGTAGGGAAGTAGGCAAGGATGCGTTTATTATGGCTACATCTCATGGGGAAGTTGTTCGTCCCTAGGAAGCACCCATCACCCGAAACCCTACACACCCTATTACACACCTTAAACCCAACCCCCTAAACCCCCGACTCTCCTGTGCACCCGGTCACCGAGAAGGATCAGCGCTCCGAAAAGCGACTTCAGGGAGTCGATGATCCTCGGTTTAGGGCTTAGGGCTTAGGGCTTGGGGTTTGGGGTTTGGGGTTTGGGGTTTGGGGTTTGGGGTTTGGGGTTTGGGGCTCGGGTTTCGGGTTGTAGGCTTCAAGGTTTGGGGTGTCGGGTTTAGGGTTTGGTTCAGGAAAGGGCCTTCTTTGAATAAGGCTCTTGCAAGTTGAGTTAACATTGAAACCGACCTTTGCAGTTGGATACCCTAAACTGTAAACCCTAAGCCCTAACCCCTAAACCCTAAACCCTGCAGGGTCGTTCCGGGTGCTGGGGCATGCTTCGACGCCAATCTCACCACCGAAAACATGAATTGACCGGCTGTCCGCCAACCTAAAAGCCTCCTGAACCTTAGACTTGCCAAACATTCGAACCCTAAACCCTAAACCCTAAACCAGAAACCCTAAACCCGAAACCCGCAACCCTAGACCCCCCACACAAGTAGACACGCAAACGCCTCCAAGACCTGACGAAGGCCTCGAAACCCCCAAACTCCCCCTAAACTGCAGTGGGCCCAGGATCATCATCGCCCAGTTCCCGAGCTCTCTGAAGAAGCGAAAGACTCGGAAGACACGCATGATCCTGTATGGTCTAGGGTTGAGGGTTTGGGTTTGGGGTTTGGAGATTAGGGTTTGGTGTTTAGGGTTTGGGGTTTGGGGTTTAGGGTTTGGGGTTTGGGGGGTGGGGGGAGAAGTTGGACTCTTGCGCCCTTCGAGGAGGTCCAAGCCCCAACAACCCTAGAGCACAACGCCCACAACCAAAAGAACCCTAAGCCCCAAACCTTAAGCCTTAAAACCCTAAGCCCTAAACCTTAAGCCTCAAAACCCCAACTTAAAACCCTAAACCCTAAACCTTAAGCCTCAAAACCCTAAACCCTGAACCTTTTAAGGGGGTCCTGAAGAGCTTCAGCATCTTCATGTTTTATCAAACACTAAAACCCTAAACCCTGAACCTCTTAAGGGGGTCCTGAAGAGCTTCAACATCTTCATGCTTGCGGCGAGGGCTGGGGAGATGTCCGCCGCCGTGTAGGTCAAGATGACCTGCCGGCTTCAACCCCTAAACCCTAAACCCTAAACCCTAAACCCTAAACCCTAAACCCTAAACCCTAAACCCTAAACCCTAAACCCTAAACCCTGCCCTAAACGTTGGGATGTTCCCCCTTGCACTACAGTCCTTTTAAGGGATTATAGTTGATTATAGTACCGCCTATTATAATCCCTGTGAACGACTGCTAGTATAAGGGAACATCCAAACCCAAAAACCTGAGATTCCGTTGAAAGGGAACCTACAAACAAAGGTAGGCTTTGGGGCTCTTAGGGTCGGGCTTAAGATGCTCGAAACCCGGGCTCAGAGTTTAGGGCACGAAGCTTCAGAGACCCCTCAAGCAGATCAACCTCCTTAAGACTCACTGAAGCCTAGCCCTAAACCCTAAACCCTAAACCCTTTTAAACCCTGAACCCTAAACCCTAATTGCCCTCATCACAGGCTAAGGCCCTGGCGTCCAGGACGGAGGAGACCACCAGGAAGGAGTCGAACAAGTTCCAGCCTGGAGACTAAGCCATGCAAATCCTTATTGGGGTTTAGGGTTTCGGGTTTAGGGTTTAGGGTTTAGGGTTAGCCATGTCTACATCCGTATTAAGGTTCAGCGTTTAGGGTTTAGGGTTAGCCGCATGACACCCCATGAAACAAAGACGCCCCGAACAAACAAAAACCTACAGACCCTGCAAACCCCCCAGGAGCCAACCCGAACAGGCAACGCGACACCACTCCCCAGACGTGGTCCAAGGCTGGCACCGTAATCCTCGCCATAGAAGAAATGGCTCCGGTAACCTTCTTGAGGGTTAGGGATTTAGGTTTAGGGTTTTAGGGTTGTCTTAGATTGGAAGCCCTTCTTTACTAGTTCCCTTCTTTACTAGCTCTTAGGATGGAGGTCAGGGTGTCGGCTTTGGGGCATAGAGCTTGAGGTTCAGGGAATAGGGCTCAGGGTTTGGGCTTTTGAGGGTAGGCTTCTCGGAGGTGATTTCATGATTCTCCTTTGCCTTACGGATCCATAGGGCTATGGCTGACAGAACCTGTATAAGATGTTGGGGTAACCTACACTTCGATTCGAAGGGTTTAGCATCCAAGCCACACCAAAGGCGGAGGCAAAGCTCAACGAAGAAGAAAGCGTTGCAGAACTCGCCCATGACTGTCAAGACCTGTCGGCGCGACAAAGGGGAGCAGCTGGAGGGGGAGGGTAGTTTCGGGTCGCGGCTGCTGGCAACAAGGCGAGCAAGAAAAGGGTTCATACGACATCTGGCAACAGCTCATGCACTTTTGCTGTCAGGTCTCTGCCCCCACTTCGACAGAGAAGACACATCATAATTTCCTGACCCCTAAGAGTTCTCCTTCCATGAAAGTTGTTCTACACTGGGCTCCCTATACTGTAGCAAGATCCCATCTCATCAAAGACCCTCACCCCCACCAAAAATAAAAGAAAAAGAAACAGTACACGCACATATATATATATATTCATACGTATGTATAACTACTACGAACAACCGAATTTAGAGCACCCCCACCACCCCCCCCCCCCCTCTAACACTTTGACTCCAAACCCCAAAAAGCATCCAAAACCCTAAACCCTAAACCCCAAAACCCCTAAACCCCTAAACCCTTAAACAACCTGAAACCCCTAAACCCCTAAACCCCTAAACAACCTGAAACACTAAACCCTAAACCCCTAAACCTAGAACTTGCTGCCCGGCGGACAGCCGCTTCGATCTCCGTTTTGTGGCGCTTCACGTCGAGGCCCAGGAGGATCGAGTTGAACACGATCCTGAGGTTAGGGTTACTTAGGGTTTGTAGGGTTTGAAGGGTTTAGGGTTTAGGGTTTAGGGTTTAGGGATATTTAGGGTGTAGGGTGAAGGGTCTTGGGCTTAAGGATATGTAGGGTTTAGGGATATTTAGGGTGTAGGGTGAAGGGTCTTGGGCTTAAGGATATGTAGGGTTTAGGGATATTTAGGGTGTAGGGTTTAGGGCTTCGGGCTGTTTAGGGTGTAGGGTGTCGGGTTTAGGGTTTTGTGCTGCAAACCAGCGCCGGAGAAAGTGAGTAGGGTCCCTTGTGAAGAACACAGGGATGTTCAACATTAGCAACAAGGTTGAAAGGAGGGACGCTTGTTCGGGAACAAGTTCGCTGGTCAGGAAAGACCGGCAGCTTTATTCAGCACCGGCTAAGGAAGGGGAGCTTTGATTTAGAAAGAGGTCTCAGGTCAGGTCCTCGACACAAAGAAGCGAGAATCTACACTGAGTACTTGCCGAAACCCAGGGCAAATCTATCTCCAAATACGATTTTGCCTACTCATGTGGGAACCCCCCCCCCCCCCCCCAAAAAAAAAAAAAATGGAGTGACCCCACCAACCCTAGATCCTAAACCCTAACCCTTAGCCCCTTTAAAACCCTAAACCCTAAACCCTAAACCCTAAACCCTAAGCCCCTTTGAAAAATGGACAAGGAGGAAAAGAAGCACGGCCCGGGCACATCGAAGCCACGAAGAGACCAAAAGACCGGCTGCTCAACTGAGTTGGTGTGTCTGATTAGGGTTTAGGGTTTAGGGTTTCGGGTTTCGGGTTTAGGGTTTAGGGTTTAGGGTTTAGGGTTTAGGGTTTAGGGTTTAGGGTTTAGGGTTTAGGGTGTGGGGTTTCGAGTTTAGGGTGTGGGGTTTCGAGTTTAGGGTTTGGGGTTTGGGGCTTGGGGTTGGGTCTTTTCGGGGCGGTTCAGAGGTCAGGGTTCAAGGATGTAGGGTTTGTAGGATTTCGTGTGGGTGGTTCAGGGTGGGCTTCGAGGGCTTGGGGTGCTGTCTTGTCAAAGATCCGTTGTAGAGTGCTGGGACTACGGCAGGCATGCCACACGGATTCTGGGAGTATAGGACATCGTATTCCTATACTAGAACTTGGATGCAAAGATGATCGTTCTAATGATGGTGATCATAACCACTAGGATAACTGTGAGATGAAGGTCTAGTGTAGTAGTTTCAGGAAGGCTTTTGCAGATTTGGACGCAGCAGCCCTACCAGGCCCTGCCCGTGCCCCCCCCTCCCCCACAGTAAGCCGGCGGCAATGCAATTGAGGCTCACCTGGCCGGGAATGTTGGGGTTTAGGGTTTAGGGTTTCGGGTTTAGGGTTTAGGGTTTAGGTTTAGGGTTTAGGGTTTAGGTATTGTTACCAGCGGAAAGCCCTAAACTCAACAAGTACAGTGCAACGCACTTTTTGTCTTGAGCCAATGAAAGTAGCGTAAGTATGATGATACAGCTGATATCTTGAAGTATCGACACCCCCCGCGCATCTTAGAGCAACGGAGAGGCGACACATCAGCTGTTTGCGACGCTACTTTGATTCAAACAAATGATCTTGGCACCCTTGACCAACAACTCGCTGCCAAACGACCCGGCAGGGTGTTGGTGCTTGCCCCACAGAGCTTAGCTCCGCGGCCCTGAATGAAATGCTGACTAAAGTGGAAAAGGTAGCCAGCCCGTCAGAGCGGCGAAAACCAAGCCGTCAGGCCGGTGCGATGCAAAAGGAAGGAAACTAGTAATCGCGCTTCCAAGCATCGGTGGCATAGTCCCATCGCCAGTTGTGCCAGCCACGAAGGTAGGACTTCACGTGGTCGGGGCCCATGATCTGGAATGCCATGAACGGGGATCGCGTAGAGAGCATTATCCACCGACATGCCCGGGATGTCCAGGGCTCTCATGACCGCCCACATATATCCGACCCACGTGGGCCAATTGACGTCCCGGTCTCGGGCGTGATCAATGTCGGTTCCACCGATCACTTGGCCCCACGAGACGACTCGGCCAAGAGTCTCGTATGCCACGATTCATGGCGATCCGCTCTCTCGACGGAGGAGTGGCAGGTTCGACCACCATCGGTCGTGGAGCTGCCTCAGTGTCGATCGGCGCAGGGGCCGCCGCTTCCGCGGGGCGGGACAAGCCCGGTGGGGCCGCCGCTTCCGCGTGGCGAGACTGTCCAGGGGACACGACCCTTTGCCTTGCGGCAGGGCGTTCCTCGGCGAATGGCCGGTTGTTTGCCATCGCGTCCCAGTCCGCGTCCGAGATGTAGGAACTCGGGAGCTGAGGAGGTCGCGGCTTGGACTTGACAGCAGTGCTTTGCGGTCTGGCAGCAGGTGACGATGACCTTGTCAATGGTGCCGGCGGAGGTGGCCTCTTCGATGTCAACTGCATCACGGGGGGCGCCTTGACCTGCAGTGGTGCCTTCGGAGGAGGAGGCGTTGCGTCAGCCGGGGGTGACTTCCACGGTGACTGCCTGTCCCTCGACCTGCTCTCTGCTGGGCGACCCTCCCGGGTGCCGGGAGTGTTGGACCTTCCTCTGGAGGATTGCGGCTGTTGCACCCATGGTGGTGCGCGATCACTGGGCGCCGACGATGCTCTGTCCCTCCTCAGTCGATCAACCCGGATCGTGGACCTGATGTTGCGCGTCCTGAAACGGGTGAATTGGAGGAGCTGTGCCAACTGACGATCTCCCAGAGAACTGAACCCTTCCGGGACGTGGATATCCTGCGTCATCTGCAGCGGTGGGGCCACTTCGCCCCTCTTGGCTGAGTGAGGAAGGTCACGTCGGATGAGGTTGATGAGCTCTCCGAGAATTCCGGCCATAGTTCTTCCGTTTGGATACCAACGTTCACCTGGGGTGTTGGTCATCAGGTAGAAACGGTCGGTTGTCGTCCTGTGCACGGCAAACATGATGACGGCCATCTCGAGCACGGTGTAAAACCGGTCCTGGAAAGAGATGAAACAATCCGTCAGGATGTTGACGTAATCGTCGTCGCTGCACCAAATGTAGGCGAGCCGCCCGTCGACGTTGTGGTAGGCGTCGGTGCCTTCGGCAAACTTGCCTCCTGCCATCCCAGGGTTCGGGAGCCGAATGTCGGCGAACCTCGTGATCTGGTTGAGGCTCGTTGAAGGCATCCATGGGCGACTCCGCCAGGATCGCGCCGAGGGTGATATCACCTCCTGTGCGCTCCTTGGCACGGCTGAGCGACTTGTTGATCTTCGCCTTTAAGGTCGCTCCTGAGCTGGACTTGCGACGGTCCACTGTCGTGTCATCGACGCGGCGAGGATTCCGATGATCTCGGTTGGAGTTCAGGCCAATGGAAGGCTGAATCTCAAAGATGTTCATCGGCCTACCCCTCCGGGTGGCGTCATCGCGGGCCTCAAAGGGCTGCGCCATTTTCGCCAGGTCCGTGGGCAAGGTCAACCGCTCTTCACATTTGAGACACTTTGTGAGCCCGTCGATCAAGTCGTTGCAATCGCAGAAGGGACAGTTGAAGTTGGGGAACGCAACGCACTGTTGGTGCCTGAAGAACCTTGGGTCTCCTCGAAGCTTTCGATCCACCGTAAGTGCAGTCTGCGTGGGCAGCACAAGTGCCCGCATGCCCCAACAGGCGTTGTGAAGCGCAGGGTGAAGAGGATGCCCTTCCGGGATCCGAACCGGCTGACCACCATAATCCCACTGTGGTTCGTAGTGGAGCTGGAACGGGGTGTAGGCATCGGCTGCGAGAGGGGCCCACTCGGTGAAGTTTTCCTCTGGGGGAATCTTCAGGTAGTCCAGGAAGCAAGTGGCCGCGCCGTCGGTAAGGCAACGATAGGGATCATTGTCAAAGACGGGCAACACATTCCTGTGTGCGGTGAACTCCTTCACAGCCTTGTCGATGCGAAGACGAGCATGCTCGTACGCCCTGTTGATCCAGATCGGCTCATTCGAGGATCTCCGATAGGCGTAGACAAGGTAGCGGTTGGACAGCCAGTCTGGGGTTTGCACCGCGCCAGCAGCTGTCTCAAAGATCCGAACCCCGTCCAACGCAGCCATTTGGAGGTCGATCACGAACTCGATCTCGGCATCAGGCCTCACGCCCTCCATGCAGTCACGTTCCCATGCTGGCTTCGGTGACATCATGGCGTAAAATCTGCGACGACTCCCGTCTCGCGACATTCCTCCTGGGATGATACCGCTCTCGACGATGCTCCTGAAGTGGCGGAAGTAGGTGGAGCGGTACCCCATCTTTGGCATCGTATGGAAAGTGCTGTGCGTGAAGCCAGCCTCTCCAACAGGAGGGTATTCGCGAAGACTGGGTCTCCACCCGTCGGCCAGATGGAAGGATCTGCGATTCACAAGCATGGGGTCAGAGTTCTCGGTCATGAGCGCCCCGCTGTGGCCTTGGATTGCACGGCATCGCAAAATCCTCCCTCCCGGGTGGATGAGAAACTCGAAGCGTTCCTTCTCAGACGACTCGCACACCTGGAAGATCTGCTCCATACGGAGCCCATTCCAAATCTGCCCCAACGCCTCGAAGAACGCCGGGAAAGATGTTGTTCCATTCCCATCGAACTCAAGATGGGGTGCGTGGGCGCACTTTTTGGAGAAGCCGCGGAGCAGCCATGTCATCTTTCGGCTCAACGTCTCAAGGGCATTGGGAGAGAGGTAGCGCCTGATCTGAATGACCGGCATCTCGCTACCGACGCACCAGTATGCTGCTGACTCGTCGATGGTAGGACCATCCCTTCCGGGAGGTGCACGCGCAGGCATTGCCTTGGGCGGCGCAGCTCGGGAAGGAGCAGGCAAGACCTTGTTCCCCAGGTCGGTGACGTCTTCGCTGAGATCGATGAGGGTCTTGTCCTGGCGAACCCTCTCTCTGGTCTGATGCAAGATCTCTTCCACGGAGGAATCCGGCTCGTTGATGGGGAGGAGCGGTTCACACGCAATGTCCGGATCGTCAGGATCATTGATGACAATGGTGTCGATGCCGCGCTCCTTCTCAATCTCGACGGCTTGCTCATCATCGAGCTGGCCTTCAACCGAGTCGAGTGCCTCCATCAACCTCCTCACACGAGGGTTGTTCGCGTCAAAGAGGATCACCTCGTCGTCATCGCCGCCAGACCCGTCAGGGTTGAGGTAAGCCCGGTCGTCCTCGGTGATAGGGACAGCACCCATGTCCGGGTGGTCTTCGTCCGAGGGGTTTGTAGCCTTCCGGACAACATTCTGGGCGACAATGATCTCCTCGCTTTGATCTCTCGACGTAGGCGCCCGCCACGCGAAGTCTTCAATCCTTGGCTTCACCATGTCGGTGCACGGTGGGACCGTAAGGGACATCTCCGGCTGCGCCAAGTGGAAGTGATTGTTGAAGATCTGGCTTCGCTGATTTGCAAGGAAGTCCTCCCGCATCATGAAGATCTGCCGACCCGTCAGGGTGGTGGAGACAAGCGCTCGCCACCAATCCGTGGCAGCTTGAAAGTTGTCTTGCGTGGCAACCATGCGGTACTTGTCGTAACGAACCTTGCCATAAAGAAGCGCGTAAGGGTCGACGACCCTCACGCCGTTTGCGACCAGGTAGTCGGTGTGCTTCTTCATCTCCCTGTCATACTCCCAATCCAGCCCGTAGGCCTGGGCGACAGTGCCAGCGACAACGGTCAACGACCTGACACACTCATGTCCAGCCAACGCAACAACCTTCCGGAGTGCGGTTTCCACCTTGGCCAACTGTTTGACGGGCCAGTGCTCCGCTCTGCGGATTTGCTCTTCGGTCTGTTTAATCCAGGGCGACACAAGGTGCCACGTGTAGCCCCGGTACCCATACGGGCCATGGACGTCGTTCCCCGCCCAACTGATGAAAATATCCAACCCGTCAGGGTGGTGGATCCTCAAGAAATCCTCCACGATCTGGGTGAGGAGAGTGAGGTCCTTGCCCCATTCCATCATGACGTTGACTTCCGTCACGCGAGGGTCATGCGACAGAACATCCCGAAGTGGACCCTGGAATGTCATCTTGTTGATAGCACGACCGCCCTTGTGCGTGCACAAGGCGAGAGAGGAGTCGCCGATGATGAGAACTTGGGATTTCATCGTTGGCGGCGGCGGAACGCGTTCAAAAGCCGGGGTGTAGAAACCCCCCAGGAGCTGTACCACGTCCGTGTGGAGGGGTCGGTCAGAAAGGCCGTGCTCCATCTCGGTGACGCGGTAGCACAAATCATATGGCTTTGAGACGTCAAACGCACTCTGAGCCCTTGGCCCCCATCCCACGACAGCCATGTCGAAGATGAGGTCGAGCATAGTTTGCGTCCATCCCGCCAGGGAGGAGTCATGTACCGTTTTGGACGGCACGTCGTCAGTGCTGTAGGCCCTGACGCCGTAGATCCGGTACCACCTCATAGATTGTGGTCCACGGCACACTTGGATACCCCTTCCGGAGATCGAGCCACTGTTGCACAGGGATGACACGAAGAAACAAGTCATCGGGACTGTCCGCCTCCGTGGGCTCCCGGAAATTGCGCACTGCATCATTCCACCACGCTGGTGATGAAAGTCCTGCCAAGGCGTCAGCCAGGCGATCCGCATCAGTAGCGGCGGCCGACATTTCTTGGATGCGAGCAGCACGCTCCTCTGCGCTGAGAATCTCAACTGCACGAGATGCCATTCCTTCAGAAAGACAAGGAGGAGATTCGAGGCGAGGATTGCTGGGGAGCTTGATTGCTGGAGCGGCTACGTATGTGCAAGGAGTCCTGCTCATGTTTTCCTGAAACGCCTTGTGAATTAGATCAACCATGCGCAAGCAGTACTCTTCAGAGCTGCGATTGCACTTGCCATGCACGTGCCCTCCAGTGCAACACTTGTCACGGAATGCAACATACAAGGAATCCAAGGTAGTAGCAATAGTCCATGGTTTCTTGACGGATTCACCCTTTTCGTTGCGAAGACCGAAACGACAACCGTCGAAGTGGGCCTTCCGAATGGGTTTCCCCTCGATCCATTTGACAATCCGAGTCCATTTCCAATACTCGCAGTCCTTTGGCCATTCAATGGCATAGTCGACTAGCAGCCGATCGAGGCCATGGGACAGGTCGACAAATGATGCCCAAAGCTTGGTGAATTTCCTCCGGGCCTCGAAGACGGCGCTTCGGTTCTTGTCGACGGCAAGATTAAGGCGAGCCCATTGCGAACCCCCCGTACAAGGAAGACTAGCCCAAACGAGGATACGAAGACCGTCCTTGTGGGCCTCCTTTGCGATGGACAAAACTTCCCGTCGGGTTTTGGGATCGTTCAGGTTCATAGACTCAGTAATGCGAACGACCTTGCAGTCCTTATATTTGTTAATAGCAAGATTACCAATTAGTGAGTCGTCACCGCAACACACTTCAATGATCAACCGCTTGTGCAAAGGAGGAGACCTCTGCGTCAGCAGGGTGGATCCAGGAGTGGTGGCGGCCGCGCCAGATTTCCTCACATCAAGCTTGAGGGGAGATATGGCCATAAGTGCAAGAGCACGCGACCACTTCTCAGCATTGGTGAATGGCTTAGTGAGGATATCGGCTGCTTGCAACAAAGTACTGATGTACGCAATGTCATAGTGCTTTCTTCTGAACTGTTCAGAAATCCATCCCAAATTAATCCTCTGCGTTTTGTCAGCATGACGAAAGGCTGGTGACTTACCTGACTCAAGGATTCTGATTGTGGCTTGGTTGTCCTCAAGCACGACAGGCTGAATGGAATGAGGAACCGTAACCACAAGTCCTATGTCCTTGTCTGAACCCTTGGGTGCAAGCTCTTCCGAGGACCGACCCCCCGTATTCCTGATGCCTTCAATCTCGCGTGCACGAAAGCCTCCGCGTCAGCGTGGCGTCTGTAGTCCATTGTGGACCTGCGGTAAACGATTACACACGCTTCGGCTTTAGGATCAACGGGTCTATCCCTTTTCTTAAGTTCTTCCCAGGCAACAGCTTCCTCAACTTGAACCCAAGTACCCTTTAACTTAACCCAAACGTCGCGCAGTGGATGAGTGTTCATCTCAACTGGTTCAGGCAGGGATGAAAGGTTGGTGAGCAGTTCGACCACTCTACCATCAATGAGGTGCGAAGTGCCCAGGTAAGTAACTCCTTGGATAAGGGAATCCGGGTGGTTAGAGAGGAGTTTATTGGGAACATCACCCTTCCGGGGAGTGTGCTTAGGTTTTGTGCTGCGCTCCAAAGCGCGGAAGAAGGAAGACCTAATGCACGCAACGAAACATTTGCACACACAACCTCGGCCTCAGTGGAACTAAGGGCAATGCTGGTCTGCTTCTTACTGAAAGCTGCAAGGGGGAAGTACGTGTTAGGACCAACAAGGAAGCCTCCTGAGGTGCTTTTGCTGTCATGCTCACCGGCATGGTCACTGTCGGCAAACAGCCACAGCTTGCAAGCGCTAATGTCGTCACCTATGAATCCGCGCATGCGGTACTCCAATGTAGACGCGACATAGCACATCAAGCGATGCAAGGCTTTATCGCACTCAACAGACCACTTGGTGACTCGACTGGCTAATCCCTGAACTGCGCGCAGCAGATCGTACCTTGCCATCCTTGCTGCGAACAACAGCTTCATGAGAATGCGGCTTGCTATGGGAGCAAGCTGTCCGCGAGGTTCGGCCTCGGTGCCAACCGGGCGAGCGATCTTGTCGTCATGGAAGGGCGTAGCAACCTTTCGCAGGTGTTGGAATTGTGGGCCTGCGAGCTTCTTGTACTTATCAATAGCTTGCTGCAAAAAGGAACTCATGTCGTACACAACTTCCTTAACACCCTTAGTCACGCAACCCTTGTTGTCGCTCAGTTGATTGACATCGAAGAATGCTTTCTTCCTCGCTTCTTTCTTAGCTTCGTTCTTGTCCCTGATCTTCTTAACTGCAGCAAGAGCTGACGCATGATCGTGCTTATCCGAAAGAAGATAGGTGGCACCAACCCATAATTTAGACCTCTTGCCCCGACCGGAAGGATGATCCCATGATTGCTCGATAAGCTCATCATCATCAATGGACCTCACTTCCGTGAGTCGGTGTTGACCAACGGCGCAAAGCTTGGCTTCAGAGGCCGGCAGGGCATAGAGTGCACGCCTGGGCTGCACATGGTGACGCACCAAGACGCCTTCTTCGGGATGGAATTCAGTGTAGTCCGCACGCACGACTGCAGCGGCAGTCTCCTTGGCAGCGGGATCACGAACGTTCTTGTCAAAGACGTGAGCAAAAGGATGATCAGAATGCTTAAGGTTTGTGCTCTTAGAGATGTGCTCGCAACCCAAGTAACGACCTATGGGAGAGGGGGAGTCCATGTCAATTTTCGAACTGATCAACTCCCACCCTTTCTGCATGTTGGCTTTAGGTCCGGCCATCTTAAAGTCATCTACATAGACTGCAAGCAGAAGGCGTAGCTGGGGGTGGAAGAAAACTGAAGGCCATGCAGCCGGGAACACAAGCTGAAACCCGACCTCGCCTAACATCTTTTCACAGCGTAACTCCCAGAAACCCCCGCTATCAGGATGACCGTAGAGTGCCAGCGTCAGCCGCACGACAGGATCTTTGTACTTTCCCTTCCACTCTGAAGGCCATCGGTCAGGCGGAAGCCTAACCCATGTTTCCTTTCCCTTGAGCGTGGTTTGGGTGTATGCTTGTTTGCCGTCGGCCTGCTGACAGTCGTTGCCAGGTGCGTGCCCATAGGCGTCAAGCGCTTTCCCAGCCTCCATCGTGGCGGGACTGGATCCGAGCTCACTGAAAAGAGCCTGATCACTATTTTCATCTTTGACGTTGTTCCCTTGGAACACAGTTCGACCCTTGAATTTTCGTTGTGGGTCGCCTTTGGGAAGCTCACTTCCCTTTTCTACGCAGATCTCGAAAACTTTTCCAACATGAACCTTTTTCCCCTTTTTGATGGCTTCGTCACTGACGTCTTTCCATTCCCGAACAGATCCCATGTCCCAGGCTTTCTTAACCATTAATTTGTTCCATTCGACATCAAGGGCAGCCTGGGCCTTCGGGTCCTCGAGGATTTCTCTGCGACCGACAGGCCTTGCGACAAGAGCAAAAAGCTCTCGTACCTCGTCCTCTGAGACAGGAAGGTTGCTGGAAATCTTTTCACGATGCTCGGGCTCATGAGGTACAGTAGGCATGGCAGGGAATGCATCCTTACCATCTCCGTCAGGAGCGGGACTGTGGATTCTGTCCAGAATGAACTCAGTCTTGCCGATCCACTTGAAACTGGTCTTTTTGTTCCGCTTCCTAACGTTCTTCCAATCATCGTCCTCATGGATGACATCAACACCACCTACGGGAATGATAGTCGTACTCCGTTGCTTAGAGATGCGCGATAGTTCAATCGGACAATCTGTGATATCCGGTGAGAACATTTCTCTTCTGGGAACATAATGATAGCGTATTAGCTTACATTCGTTCAGTCGGACCTCCCAGTGGTCCTTGCTCGCAGCAGGTGCTGCGGCGGCGGCGGCAGAGGAGCTACCGGCTGAACCCTCGGTAGGAGTCTCCATATCACGCAATGCTTGCTCGCGTGCCTCATCAACAATGGCCTTCTCCTTCTGTTTCTTGGACATGTTGACCCAAAGGTATGAGGGAATGGATTCGGGCTTCTTAGAACCTCTGGTGCCTCCATACTTTCTACCAAGAGTACCCCCCGAATCATAGTACCGACCCCCTTCAGGGAGATCAATTTCTTTCCCCGTCTTAGGATCAAGTACCTTCTTGGGCGGCTCGACCTCTCGGTCTGCGGGTGCAGGCGGTTGCTCATCGGCAGCTTCAGCGTCCTGATTGGTGAGCGATTGACTGACAGGTCCTTCAGTAGCATCTGATGCGAGACCTGCTTGAACCCTTTCATACCTCTCACGCATGGGAAAAACAATCTTACCATCAGTGAGCTTGTACTGCGATGCAATAACTGGCTTCAGGCACTCGTGGAAATCATGCTTGTTCAGCTGCTTGAGATGAATTGCAAAGACCTCCTTGCGCCATTTCATACCAGGCTGGAACTTGTATCCCATAAAAATCGCAGGCTCACTGGTAGGCTCGAATCTGTCTCTACCCTTGCGCTGGGCTTTCGGACCAACCCAAACGTCGATCCTACAACCGAAAGGAAGGGGTTCTTCAGGAAATGCAACACCAAAACGCTTGAACCAAGGAGTATACTCTTTGCCCCCCGGATTGCTGATGTTGTAGGCAGTGCATGCATGCTCAAGGGCAAACGGCCAGTAAACCTGCGAAATGCCAGCTTGAATGAGATTGGTGCGAGTGCCCTCAGTGGTGGCTCGCACAGCACGCTCAGCAACAGCGTTGGACTGATGGATATAAGCCTTAGAGAGCTCATGGCGCCAGCCGAGCGTTTTGGCCGCAGCCTCAAGTTCCCTAGACTTATCGCTGTAGAAAGTCTCCACATTGTCCTTCGCGGATGCGAAGTGCTGGAGCGCCACGAGGCATTCGTCTTCCGACTTCAATGCAGCAGGGTATGCATACATGAAACAAGTGGCAACATCCTTAACCACAAGTGCAAGACGCGAATCCTCAATGACGGTTTGCTTGTCCCTGTGCAAGATCAGATGATCCGCGGTCACATGGTCGCCAAAAACCTCTGCTTCGATAGTACTGGTTTCCTTCTTGTAAGAAGGAGGCTTGTACATCTTAGCTCGTTGGCATATTTGGCAATAAGGGTTCTTGGGGACATGAGTCATGAGGTGTTCACGGGTTGTTGATTCTTTGATCAGAGCTTCTTTGCTCCGTCTACGAGCTCTACGTTCAGGTGCTTCAGGATCGTCACTTGATGCTGCTTCCCCATCGGGGGCATCGGCCGCTGCCGGGGCAGGAGGACCAATGTCCGGTTCAGCACGCACCTCGTCAGAGGGCGGAGCAGGGCGAGAACCATCTAGAATGGCTCGCACCCGTGCCGCACCTTCGGACCTGAGGAGACCAAAGTCTCGAACACCATCCCTGGGCTCGGATTTTGCTTTTGGTTCAGGCTTAGGCTTAGCTTTAAGTTTTACTGTAGGCTTGGTGCGGTCCGGCAAAGGCCGGACAGGCGTGTCTTCCTCCATCAGTTCCCTGAGAGTTCTTTCGTCAGGATCATCGGCGGATGCCGGCGCAATAGGGACCCTCTTGTGAGGAATAACAAACCCACAACCTCGAAGCTTCGCAACGTCCTGGTTATCAAGTTGGTAAACTGACCTACACGTGTAGGCAGTAATGCTCCAACGTTCACCCTTCCAAGGTCTTACGGAATGGGATGTCTTCGGGTCAAAAACGACAATCTTGTTGTGACTGTCATGGACCATCCCAGGGAGTTTGGTGCCTACAGAATCCTTGACCTCTAGATAATTTTTATCGGTTTTCATAGCGTTCGGGTCATGAATCCAAAGGCCACCATTGGAAAACTCTCCCACGGCAATCGTAACGTTGAGATGGTCTTTGTGATTGTTCACATCCTTATGGACCTTGATAGGCGAGTTCTGGTTGATACAGAGTGAGGAACAGCTCTCCAACTCCGCGCCTCTTTTGCGAAGAAATGCAATGAGATACTTGATAGTATTAACACGGCGTCCAGTTCTCTTGGTTACACCATGAAACCCTCCATGTGCGAAGGCACCAAGTATCACATACTTCTCTTTGCTATTGCCATGTTTCTCTCCTAGTGCTTTTCTTCTACTCCTACCTGCTCCGAAGTTGACGGTGCGTAAGAGATCCACGCATGATCGCTCCGAGAAGTCGTGCTTCTCCAGAAGCTGCAAAGCAATCTCTTCAGAGCTGCGATCAGGCATTTCACCTCTGGCAACCGACTGAATCTCATCGGACTTAGATTCACGCGCAGGGCAGGCAGTGCCCTCCTTCCACGATTTGAGGAAAGGCACGTTATCTCGAACGTCAAGGAAAACTCTTTCACCCTCAGGAGTTTTCAAGTAAGGGCGAGTACAGGCTCTCCAAATGAAATCGAAACCTTGCTCCATGCAACGCTGTCCTATGGAGAGGACTGAAGGAGTGTCGGGCAGCACATAAGGCTTGGCAGAAATAGCAATCGACGGAACGTCGACATCACATTGCTTGTCAGCGGAGCTGGGACCGTTCGCGGTCATGATGTTGATTGGCTGTTCAGACTCATAAGCCTTCAAATGCTGAAGATCTCTTTCAGCGATTAGGTCTTGTGCACTCCCGGTGTCGCCAATCCATTCAAGGTTAAGCATCTTGGAGGACCCTTTAGTCTTAGCAGGGCACGACATTCTAAGACCCTTTGGGATACAGTGATTACATCCAATCTCCGAATCACACTCCCAGCGGCAGGCCGGAACATCGTCCTTGGTAGAGATGGAAGCTTTCAGCATCTTCGCTGACATCTGGGCCTCTCGGATGGAGTCTGCTCTGGTTTCTGGGACAAAATCCAAAGGCTTTTCTCCTCGATGCTTACGGTTGGTGGGCGATATTGGAGTGAACCTCGCGTTGGGATCACTAACAGGAATGTTAAGGTAATCGACTTCAGAGCTGAAATTTACCGCTGGTAGCGCCAGACTATAGGGATACGTGCAATTGGTGATCTGGTCCGTCCACTCCTTCCGGAGGGAGAAAGCATCGGCTTGGGTGGCCGAACCAGCAACAAGAGCACTGAGGAGACACACAGCAGCAGGGATACCGCCTGAAGGCTTCTTTCTGCCTGAGCCCTTCGAGTTCTTGGAGCCTTGACTTCCTTGGAATTCCTGCTACCCTTAGAACCCTTGGAGCTAGAGCGAGAAGACTTGCGATCTTTCTTCTTCTTGCGGTCCTTCTTCTTCCCTTTGCCTTTTGACCCCTTCCCACTGGTTTCGGAAGGCGCAGCTGCACCTGGCTTGCCTGTATGGAGAAAATTACAGTTCTCCCCCCGATCGCAACGTCCTTGCTTGTAGAACTTGCAGATCTTAGGCTTACCACCGGGGCTTGCAGAGCTTGCTCGTGAGCTAGCCGGCGTAGCGGAGCGTCCGCGTCCCTTGACCGGAGTCTGGTGCTTGTACTTACACTGGTCACCTTTGGTGCAGGAACCATTACGGACCCATGAAATGCAGAAACCTTTAGGAACCCTCTTAGGTGCAGGTGCAGTGGGCACAGCAGGACTGCCCGTCTGTCGAGCCATCCGTTCCCGGTTGCGTTCAAGGCGCTTCCTGTTGAGGTGCGCATTAGCAGCATCATACAGGAAACTGTAGGACCGTTCTTTGGAACCTTCAAGAGCTCTTTCATAGATGTTGATGTCATGCGAGAGAGCTTTGACCTTCTTGACCTGTCTGTGAAATAGTGGTTCGAGGAATGATGCTTCAGGGGTTTTGGGAATCCCCGACAACACCGTATCCCAATTTCGCATGAAGGTGAGAAGATTCTCATTGAGTAACGTGACTGAAAGCAAATCTTCCATGTCATACACCGCCCCATGCTGAGCGTTCGTCGCAAAGTAGTTGTGAATCCTGAAGAGAATCTGCCTTCCTCTAACTGGGCGTCCGGCGTTGGCCTCTGTTTCTTTGAAGGTGTCCACCTGACGTGCAAAGTCGCCTTCCAGGATGTTTGACAGAGCTGAAAGGATCTTAGCATCAAGGGTGGTGAATCCTTCCGGATCACGAAGGGTTTCCTCCTTCATATCGGCTTCCCAAACCCTAGACAACCACTCGAAAGCTTTGTCGGGCTTATCAGATGCAGCTACAACAGCGTCACGAACTCTGATGCGCCAATTGCGATAGCTCTCGGGCTGAGGAAACTTTGGGACTAAAACCTTCTCAGCTTCCTTGGTTTTGGGAGCCTTATCCGATGACTCGGCTTTGTCGGCATCTTTGTCATTTGAACCACCTTTCATCATCTTCTTGAAAAACCTCTTCATCTCTTTCGGTGATATCGCCGAAGATGAGGAAGAATCAGAGGACGAAGATGAGTCCCTCTTTTTCTTCTTCTTCTTCTTCTTCTTCTTCTTTTTGTCGTCCTTCTTTTTCTTCTTGTCTCCATCATCATCATCATCATCGTCATCATCTGGGTCACCTGGCTTGCCTTTGCCTTGGCCAGGCGGTGTGTCGAGGCGATGCACCTGTGGGAGACCGGGCGGTGGCCCGCTAGGACCAGGGTTGCCTTCCGGCTCCCGATGATGGGGCGAATCGGTCTGACTGGCAGCCTTCTGTAGCATTTCTTGAGCTTGAAGCAACTTAGCACGAAGATCAGAGTTCTCGCTCGTGAGTGCTGAGCGGTGCTCGGCTTCAGAATTGAAGCGTCCGAGCATAGCATTGAATTCAACCTTCATGCTCTCAACCTGTTCGGATAGCCTCGCATTGTGAATGGCGTACTCACTCTGAACATTGTGAGAAAGTCTCTCAAGCTTGGAGTACTCGGCATCAGCGTAGGCTTCCGCCTCGCAAAGACGCTTGTGGAGCCCAACGGCTTCAGTCCTTGCTCTGGCAAGAGCAGCAGAATGCTGATCAATGATACCTTGATCATTGCTTGACTTAGTGGCGGCTTCACTCTCAAGCTGCTTAAGATTGTTCTGAAGGACGACATACTCATGACGCAATTGTGCCACCTTGGATGTGGCTTGGGAACTGAGCATGTTGATTTCCTCCCTATGAGCCTCCCCTATGGCTCCTACAATTTCCCTATGGCGCGCCTCTGCGGCCATGGCAACGGCTGGCCCAGTGTCGGCGTTGACGTGAATGTCAACCTGGCTCAGCGCCAATTGC
>CAJNDS010002493.1:300000-393838 GCA_905221605.1 Symbiodinium natans | reverse complement strand
GGAGCAGAGAATTATTCTAAATTCCACCCCCCCCCCCCCTCTTGTTTTTTGCTGTTGTATCAAAGGGGGGGGGGGGGGGGGGGCAGTCCCCCACTTGCTTGTACGTTATATAAGGGACCATGTAACGACCCTAAAAAAACCAGGAATCATAGCAAGGTACCTTAGCTGTTTCTGTGTTGCGACCGGGCGCCCGGGTGGCCTTGCAGCGCTTGTACATAAGCCCGAGGCCCTAAACCCTAAACCCTGCACTCCTTCCCTGCACCCTTGTAGCATAAAAATTACCCGCAACCGTAGAAAAATCTAAGCCCTGAACCCCAAACCCCAAACCCCAAACCCTTAAACCTAAACACTAACCCTAAACCCGAACCCTTCCTAAGCCATTAAAGCACGAGAGCCCAGACATGAGGACTCCCGCAGGAGCAATGGTGGCCATACCTCGGGACAGCAGCAGGCGGGCCCGAAGCCTGGGCAGCGTTTATGGAGGGGGTTTAGGGATGTAAGGGGGGTTTCAGGGTTTAGGTTTAGGGTTTAGGTTTTAGGGTTTAGGGTTTGGGGGTTTAGGGTTAGGGTTTAGGGTTTAGGGTTAGGGTTTAGGGTTTAGGGCTTAGGGTTTAGGGTTTAGGGTTTTAAGGCTTAGGGTTTAGGGTTTAGGGTTTAGGGTTTGGGGTTTGGGGTTTAGGGTTTAGGGTTTAGGGTTTAGGGTGTAGGGTTTACGGTTTAGGGTTTAGGGTTTGAAGGCTTAGGGTTTTGGGGGCTAGGGTTTAGGGTTAGGGCTTGGGGTTTACGGTTTAGGGCTCGAAGGCCAAACAAGACCTTTCCCATTCTCATGAAAGGGGCTCCTAGCAAGTAGCCTGTAAGCAGAGTTCTTCAGTAGCATTACCCCCCTGACCCCGGAACCCTTAAGCCCTAGACCCTCAACCCCAGACGGTCCTTAAGCCTAAACCCGAAACCCAAACCCCCAAACCCTAAACTCCAAACCCTAAACCCTAAACCATAAACCCCAAACCCTAAACCCGAAACCCTAAACCCTAAACCCCAAACCCTAAACATCACGCAGATCTTTGCCCAGCGGCTGCCAGTCGTCAAGCTCCGGTCGGTAGAACTCCGTGGAGGCCAACACCTCCACAAAATGGGGGCAGTTCTAGCGTGTGCAAGGGTTTAGGGTTTAGGGTTTAGGGTTTGGGGTTTAGAGTTTAGGGTATAGGACTCTTTGGGGTGGTGGCCCCGGAGTCAGAATGCAGGAGCCTGAAACAGATTGCCGCTCTCCCAACACTTGGTCTAGTTGAATCGGCCTTGGACATTGCCCTTGAACCCTCAGCCCTCAGACGCTGCCAAACACTCATCCGTAAACCCCAAACCCTACGAAACACTTGAACCCCCCATAGTAGGGATCCTTGCCCTGAACCCTAAACCCTAAACCCCAAACCCCAAACCCCAAACTCTAAACCCCTTTCGGGGAGCTTCGGCTCAAGCCTTCCAAGCTTCGGAAAGAAACGCTGTCCCGAATTTGCTTTGGTGCACTTCGCTGCTAGGTTTTAGGGTCAAGGAAGTTTGGGGTTTAGGGTTTAGGGCTTAGGGCTTAGGGCTTAGGGTGGTCAAGGAAGTTTTGGTTTGGATGTATAGGCATTGACGTAAGTGCTTGTTTAAATGGGAAGTAGGGAAGTAGGATATAGTACTTTCATGGGGCTCTACAGGGGCATGAGGCACCAGCCTTCCTAAGTGTGAAAACGTTGAAGTAAATGTGAATATCTAGCATGATGTTCCGTTGATCTATAGATCATTCCATTCACTTAGTCTTGGTGTAGTATCCCTATGAAGGACTGAGTCAAGTTTGGGCCGGCGTGATTCGGTCTTCGGGCTGCTGAGTCTTGTAGTAGGGTCACTCGGCTGTAGGCCCAGCTAGTTCCCAGTCCCTGGCTAGCCAGACAAACTATGTGATGCGTTGCGATGTGTAGGGTGCTTTGAGCCGCACCTGAGAAGGGGGACGGGGGGGGGGGGGGGAAAGGCTGGGATTAGCTCTCTTTGGTGATGTGTAGACGTAAATATTTTGGGGCATCATGTCTTGGCGTGTCTTCGACAAGGCTGCAAGCACGATATGGAGCGCCAGAAAACCCAGAGCGGCATTTTTGCTTGCAGCGCCAGCCCCGCATCCTTGAAGGAGCAGTGTGGGGTGAAACGGCTCTCCTCTGTTTTGAACAGAAATGGACTTGAAACACATAATTCGTCGCCTTTTGCCACAGTGTGGCTTCAGCAGATGCTTCAGCCACCGCCTCGGCTGGTCATCGCATGAGCAGCAAGCCGCCGTGCGAGAAGCTGCATCTTCTCACATCGCTCCACCGCGACTGCGTCGAAGTCCTCCATGCCCGCTACCATGCCCCCCCAATGCTTGTTCGTTAGAAACGAGGTGTCTAAGCCAACTCCACCGACTGCACGACGGGGACGGGGATGCGCGGAGCCCGCGCCTGGACCATGATCTTGTCGCCATCTCCAGGCCCCATGGCCATGGCCGGGCGCAGGGTGGCTTCTGCATCGATTCCCGGGCGCCACCCCACCACTGCCACGCTCATGACCTCCTTGGCCAACTCCGGGTCAATTCTCTTGAACTCACGGAGCTCGTTTGGCGTTAGCGAGAGCATCCGCGCCACGTCCTCGCTGGACAAGATCCGCACGTCCACGGAGATGTCGACTCGCGGCAGCAACGGCAACCGCCTGCTTGGCTGTGCATCGGATCGGCACTGCCTCTCATGCTTCCTGCGAAGGATGCCCAGGCCATCCAGCCCCAGCAGGCTGACGTTGCAGCCGCAGTGGGCGCAGACCGCGCGGGCGCACGGTCTCATGGTCTGCATCGGGCCGGTTTTAAGAAGCCAATATTAGCTGCAGGGTTGAAGCGGTGTGAATCTTGAAGTCTCAAACAACGCCAATGGCAACATCTAGTGAGCTACGAAGCTTGGACCTGCTCCCCATCTCTTTCGGGTAACCACAAACCCGAAGCCCTACACCCGAAACCTAAACCCCAAACCCGAAACCCTAAATCCTTAACCCTAAACCCTAGACCCTAAACCCTAAACCCTTAACCCCAAGCCCTAAACCCTAAACCTTTTGGGGGCACCTTAGGCTCTGAAACCTCCGACCCACTTCCTTGAACCCCAGGCCCTAAACCCCGAAAGAAGAGTTTCGCGGTTTGGGGTTCAGGGCTTAGGGGAGGGCTTCGGGTCGAGGGCTTAGGGGGTTTAGGGTTTCGGGCTAGGGTTTAGGGTTTAGGGTACGGAGGGCAGCCGAAGGAGGACAGGGAACAAAACAGTCAACCCCAACAGAAGCCCTTAATACCCCTGGAACAACCAACAATCGAACAACAAGACCCCAAACCAAGGGCACACTTTTTACGAAACCTTTGACCGCTTTGGTCATGGCTTGAGCCAAAGATTACCGGGTTCATTGACCCTTCAACTTCCAATACCAACTCCTTTCTACAATACCAATTGCAGCTCCGCACTCCCCCTGTCCTAGGATTTCCTAGGACACATTGGAGGTGCAGATCTTTGGCCAAAAACCGCCATTTAGGCAGCAGCCAGCTGCTTGAAATGCATATTATGGTTTAACGTCATCCAGGACGAACCTTCAGCTCATTGGCTGAATCCTTTACCATTGAGGATTTCTTCACCTCGCACTTGGAAAATTCACGTTCCAGCGGCCCGTTCCTCACCAAGGAACTCAGCATTCACCACCCAGCCATCCTTGAGGCAATGCTTACAAAGCGTTTTAGCCCTGAGTTGTGAATATCGCAGAACATCACAGTCACTGCTTGCGTGCATACAGTTCCCACCCACTGTTGTATACAAAGTGGCACTCGCAGGAATAACCACCGCTTTCTTTATCCACAGCCATTTATACAGCCGTCGAAAGAGGCACCATGCCAGTTCCCAGAGTATAATTGCTGCCACCAAATATGCAACAAGGTCTGAATTGTTGACAACCATTTCAATACCCTGAGCCAGAACCATCACCGTAGACGTGTTGGCGACCTTGCACACCCCTTCTTCTGAGCAAAAGAATCCAGCCGTGGACACTTCTTCGCCACCAATTGCCATCCCTTGCAGAGATGCAGCCACCATCATGACCGCCATTGCAAGCGAGGCTTTTTTCAAGTCAGTCCCTTGTACCAACAGTCGGAGACCCCAAAGTGCCTTTTGCTTTGCATACACCTGTCCACTCATCAATTTGGTCAACAGGTCAGCGATCATATACTCACCGCGAAGATGCGCTATCACCATATAACCACGGTCCACCAGAGACCTGACACCGGCTGCTCGAATTCTCAGGTGTCTTGTCCTCCAGCTTCCAGCAGGATATTGAATGATCGAGCACGTTGAAACCGAATCTGTATACAGCACTTTTTGCAGCGATTCTTCACCTGTTCCAACCAAAGCGGCAATTATAGGGGTGCACGACTGAATCATCGTTGCTCCCTCTATGGACGCATGTAATTCAGCTTCAGCTGTACTTAAAGCCACCGTTGATTGTCTTTGTGTTGCCCACATCACTGGACAGTCACCCCACACCACCACCGCTCCTGAGTGGCTCTTCTCGTTTTCACCTGCTGCAAAGCTGGCATCCGCGTAGGACTCCACCACCTTAACGCCTCGTCCATAACGTAACACCTCATTTCTTTCTTTTTCGCATGTTGCGATTACTCCGAACGTCAAGCCTAACGTTGGAGTTGCAGCAAGGTATCGGAAAACCTCCTCAGCCTTTTTAACCACAAATCGCGGCCTTCGGGATGTCCACAAAGACAACTGGCTCGTGCAGAACGCCAAATCAGGTCGAGTTTTGATTGCCACCCAGAGGAACTCCCCTACGGCACCTTGTGCCGCTCGCAAGGAAGGAATATCCACCTCCTCTTCTTCACCTGGAGTTTCTTTCACCATTGGCAGGTTACTCCCTTTTCCAGTTTCATCGATCTGATACCCTCGTCGGTTCAGCAAATCTCTCACAAAGTCCTCCTGGTTGAGAAAGAAGCTGCCATTTCGATACCAGATTTGGACACCTAAAAACTTCAGGAATCCATCACCGCAGCCTGGACCACAGAACTCGGGTTCAGAAGTTTTCCACTCCTTCCTAATCTGTTCCAAGGCCTCCCGGAGCACTGTCATAGTCCCAGCCATCAAAAAATCATCCACGTAAAGACCCATTGTCCCTACCAACTTGCTTGCACCTTCCAGCTTCTCTTGAGCCATAATAAGGAACAGACTTGGGTCTGCATTGGACCTCTGAAAGCTCATTGCTTGTCCATCCTTTGACACCCAAGACATCCCTTGAAGACGTTGGTCTCGCCACTCCACCCATGCTGCAGGACTTTCGGCCAAACCGTACAAGGCCTTCCTCACAATCCACCGCTCCTCTTTTGTGCAAAGACCCAATTTCACCGCCGCCCTTGGGGGCTGCACCACCACCAAACGCCCTTCTCTTTGCGCCCTATTCATCGGCGCCGTCAGAAAAGCTTTGGAAATGTCTAAGCCAGCGATGATCCACACCATATATGCTGCGTGCCTCACTTGACACCTGAATGTAGTTGAATCTAAACCTGGAGCGTACAGCGAGTGACGACTGAGTGACCTCGGCCCTTCATATTCTGTAGCTGCCGTTGACGAAATGAAGTTTCCACATGCACAGATACGGGCACGTCGCCTCCCTGTCCCTTGCTTCCGGGTAAACACCACCAGACTGGGAACGTACTCAATCACCGGTGCATTAGGCTCTTCCGCCAATTTGTCCAGCTTTTCTTGAGTTGTTGGTTCCACCACCTCCAACTCTTCCACCAAAGACGTCACCTCGTCCGACAATGATTCCCTCCACTTTTCCAGCTCTTGCATGGCTTCCTGTGTAGGGATTGTTTTTGTTTGCAGGAGCTCAACCTCCTCTGCTGCCTCAAGCGCAGTATTTTCTTGTACCATTTGCTGAACTTGAGCTGCTTTGACCAAAAACTTCGATAGCTGTTCCTCAGCCCTTTTTGCTTTAACCAGCCATTCCCTAGTCTCTGATCCTTTTTCCTCATTCGACTCATTGGCCGATCCATGGAACTCGTCCAAAATGCAACATTCCTGTTCAGCAATTAGGCGTCGAATACTCAAATGCTCTTCTAGAGCCCATTGATGCGCTTCGAACACAGCGTAGTCGACTTCTTCTGCAAGGTCGTCCAGCGAGGTCTCTCTCAACGTCATTTTTAACCACTTCCTTTTTTCACCTTCTTCAGCCTGTGGTTCCGGAAGAGGAAACTTGCATTGGAGAAGATAGCACCTATCCTTGTAGCTCAAACGCTCCATAAAAACAGGTGTGTACCCTGTCAAGGATACCCTGTTTCCTTTCCAAGGCATAGGGCCACGCAGCTTTCTCGGAAAGAACGACATGAAGTTCCAGTGGATATCCAACAATTTTCCAGGTAGGACTTTCTTCCCATAAGATTGCTCCACCACTTCAGCTCCTTCCTCTAAAACCTTTTCATCCTCAACCCACAGCTGACCATCTTTATAGTCACCAAAGCCACACACATAATTGCAGCAATGTTTTTCATTGTGACTATCCCTATGCAATGACACCGGAGCATTGCACGAGATCTGAAGAGCAGAAAATTTGGCTTCAGGATTGCGGTGCCTCACGAATGATGCCAAATAACGACATAGCCATGGTCTTCGATGAGTCGCTTTTGTGATACCACACACTCCGCCATGAGTATAGTGGCCCAACACCAGAGCTCGCGTACTTGTACACCAATTGTTGATACCACCTCTTCGATTCACCCTCTTTGGGTATACAATCCCTTCCAAAAGCTCCTCACAGTCCACGTAATCATACATAGACTTTTCATACATTGACTTGGCTTTTTGCTCTTCTTTTTCCAACTGTGTTCCATCCTCAGCAGTCTCACTTTTGCAGACCAAATAAGCATTTTCATGAGGAGAACAGCAAGTCGGCCAATACTCATCACCAGGAACATTGTCCTCGACATCTGCATTTTCTTCCAGCTCCCCCAGACCCTGCATGTCATCCTCGAAAATTTCTAAGGGCGGACTCTCCCCCCGCTTGCGAAGCAAGCGCAAGGAGCCCACATGACCACGCAGTGAAGAGGCCGGGCTTTTTTCATTAACCGATGACGAACTGGAGGATCGCGAGGCGGAGGTAAAGGAGGACCTTCCTCATCAGCGAACCGAAGCGCCGGTTTTTTCCCCTTGAGACGATGCTCTGGAGGAGAAGGCTCCTGTTCTTCTACCACCCCTTCCAGCTCCAATTCAGGCGGTTCCTTTATATTGGAAAAAATCGTAGTGCAGGGAAATAACACCAGTTCATCCGGATCTTTTGCAGTCCCTTGAGCTTCCACCCAATAACCACCAGGTAGGTCATCGCATGGACCCAAAAGAAGTGCAGGCTGCGTACGATCGACCCATTGCCGACCTTTCTTTGTTCCATCCGGACCCAGCAACTCCCACGGACGACGTTTGACTTGAATCTGAGCACCAAAGGGAAGCAATGCCTTAGGATTTAACCCCAACTCCCTTTCAGCTTTCTGCCACCGTAACATTGACCAATGGCGAGCAGCCAGTGCCCAGTACGCCGGTCCGAGTCGCGCCTCCTTTAAGAGCGACCTGACACCACGTTTGAATAAACCCACACATGCTTCAGCGCGCCCATTTGTTTGCGGGACTCCAGGATCACCAGTGGTCCTATATATCAGACGAGTTTCGCAAAAGGACCGGAAGCGTGCATTGACAAACTCCCCCGCTCGATCTGAGTGGATTCTCAACACCGGATACCCATGTCTCTGCAAGCGCACCATCATTCTTTGAACTGCCGATAAAACAGTTGTTTGCTGTTTGTCCACAATCGGCTCCACCATAACGAAGTTGATCATACGGACCGGTTGGGTCAAGTGGTCCTTCAGTTCCTTCCAGGATTTTTCAGAAGCTTGAATTTTCAACACCTCTGCCTCCAGAACTGGCGCAGGTTCCACCGGTGCAGAGTCTTCCTCCTCGAAGTTAGCGACTGCATCGCCTAACCATTCTCCAACACCAGCACCATCATCTACCACCTGATCTTCCACCTCATCCGCATCTTCCTCCTTTTCTGGAGGGCGACCCACATTGGGATCCAACATTGGAAATTGATACACACCAATAACAGCGTGTCGTGGCTTCTGCTGGTGAGCATCCTTTGAAAACTTGTATGGACCCGCTAAGTCCAATGATAAAGTGTAAGCATCCCCATGCTTTCGCCTCAAATGGCGACGCTCTTTTCCAGCAGCAGACACACAGATTTGACAATCACGTCTGAAGGGAATATGCCCCCTTAGGCAATGGTCACGGAAAGCTCGCTCTTCAGCTGTTAACCTCCGCAATGTTCCTTCTCGTTCTTCTTTTTTTAACACCGTAGCTTCCCGTTCAGCATCGCTCTCATGCAACCATTGTGCCAACCTGTGACGTATTCTTTTAACCAATCCAAACGCCCATCGCGCCCATATAGAGGATTGTCCAATACGCTCTTCCAGGGTAGAAGCGAATGTTGCTGACCACGGAACAACCACGCGAACCTGTTCCAACGATTCCCATAGTTCCATATCAGACACCAGGAAAGTCGTAGGTTTCACCAGAGCATGTCCCAATGCTCCTTGATCAAAGTGTGCAGCGTACATTCCATAACGCTCACAAAAGCTTTTCACCTCTGGCCAACTCCAGAAGGTAGGACTTGAGAGCCCTTCCTGAGAACCATCCACCAGATCCTCAGCACTCAAGACCGTTTTGCCGTTCTGAGAGAAATCTTTCCCTATGAGTTCAGGGTCCCCAGGGCTTTCCATGCCAAAGAAGACAGAACTTCCATTGATGACTTCAGCAGTTCCACACCTTGAATGCACCGCCACGTCATATAGGAAAAGCATCTTCAGAAGTAAAACACCATCCTTTTGAGCTAATTCTTGATGTGGCCAAGGAAGACTTTTTACTCCCAACCGTTCAGGCCCACAGCGCCGGCGTAATACAGGTGGACCACCGTCTTCACCTCTCAACCTTGACACTGTCCTGCATGGAGGTCCTCCAACCACAGCAACCACCTTTCCTTCAGCCGCCAGATGCAGAAGATACTTCCAGACGCTCGAATTATGTAGGTCACCACCTTTTGTCAAATCCAGCTCCAGTACCTCCACATCCCGACTGGGAAAATGCCATTTTTGTTTTCCTGAAAATAGGTGTACCACCACCCTTTTTGCTCGTGCCAGCCGTCTCCTTTTATGACGGTTGAAAGGCAACGCCGCAATATCTCCACGTGGCAACAGCTCCATCAGCATATTTTCTGGTATATCCCCATAATACCACCGAAGAAATCTCCAGCATGCCTGGACGAACTCCTCCTCATTCGCTGACGCTGTCCGCGCTGCGCTTTGCAACGACGTTTTTACAGCCACCTCGTTGTCCGTATTCGGACACCCTTGAACCATACGTGCCACCTTCAAAGCTTGCTTTGGTGAGCACCAATCCATTTCATCAATGATCTGAAGCGCCACCTCCTTTTCCAAACAAGGGCACCCATTCAGATCACGAACGCGAAGTTCCCCCAGAACAGGATGTGAGGCTGTGCACTTGCCACCACGCCACTGAACTCTGAGACCAACCAAGGCGCTCGCTTTGCCAATTGGCACTAGTGGATCTACCATTTCAGGAGTTACCAGGGTCCCACCTGGGGTAATACACATCTCCCGAGATCCAACAGCTAAAGACACCAACACCTTTTGCTGCGGAAGCTGTTCACCAGGACGAAGTGATCTGAGAGGATGTGATGCTCCCGAGTCCAACATGCCCATTCCCGAACACTCATTGGTGTCAGAAACCCTGGCCACATGTAGAACGCATACTCCTCGGCCTTCTCCCTGCTTCGGCAACAACGTGGCATCCGACGAACCGACTCCACAGTCCGCCCTTCCATTCCTCCATTGAGAATGGGACCAAGACGCACGCTGCCTTTCAGCATGCAAAACCATTTTTTCAGCTGTTTTGTAATCCATAACCAAACAGCCATGTTCAAACCACAAGAGCTGGTCCAGCGAAGATTTTGCACCCACGTGACACATCCCATTGATCACAGTGAGGTTCGCCCCAAACTCCAAAATCAACCAGAGAGGGATAATCAGGGGCCCATTGTCTTCCCTAATCAACGTCCCTTTCTCTGTAATCCTCATTGTCACACCACCAAGCGCGCTTTGCACCATAACAGTAGTGTCGGGTAAACATTCCCATGGAAAAAGCGTCCGCACAAGATGCGTAGCAGCTGTATCCACCAACGCCACTCTCCCTTCCTGCTGAAACAATCCAGATCCACATAACATTCGAACACTGGGATCCCCGCTCGATGCTGACTGCGCTGATGACAGCTTCATAGATTTCAGCACTTCCAACGCTTCAGCAAGGACTTGATTGGGTGTTGATGGTGATGGGGGACTTGCAGAACCTTTATCCAATCCCGCATTAGCCGTCTCATCTCCCCCTTCAGCTACCTCTGCTTTTTTGGCATTTCCCCATTTCGCACCTTTGCCGCCCTTTCCCCCTTTGGGAGAATTCCCTTTAGATCTGCTTCTCTCAGGGTTTGAGTCCACATTGGAACTTGCACCATCCTTATATGGACATTGCGGCTGCAGATGGCCAACGGCCCCACACTCAAAACATCTTCCTCGCTCAAGGGAGTCTTTGTCATGGCGAAATTTGCAGCGGGATCCGAACTTGCAACCTGCATCGGTCTTCCCATATATCCAACAGAAAGGACGTTCACCATCTCCGCTGTACCTTTTTCCTTTCCCTTTGCCTTTGTCACCCTCCTCTGTCTCGTCACCAGTTCCCTTTTGGGCCTTGTTTAACCTGGCCCTTTTCTTGGCGTCCGAGTCCTGCTTCACCTCCTGTTCACCAGCACTATGCAATAGCAGTTCAAACTCTGCCTGTAACATTTCAGCTAGTTGTGTCGCAGTTTCAGAGGTCGGCGAGTAGTCCACCCCCAATTTCTCCCGAAAGGATGCCACTCTGAAATGCACCGTAGGGTGTTTTGCCAGCAACGCGGATGATAAAGCATCCAATCCCTTGATAAGCAAGGTAGCGTCCGGCTCGGATGCTCGCAGCTCCCTTAATCGGGAACGCCATTGCGCCCATTGTCGCACTCCCTTAATAGCCTCTGAGATCGAGGTTGCTGAAGATGGTTGCACCAAGAAGTTCAACATTGTGCTGCGCTCATTTGCTCCACCTGGTTGGTAAACCGTCAGCAATTTGTAAAATATCATCACTGACCCCAACATTCGAGTGGAAACGATCTCGGTCTTCAATCTCTCCGGAATCGCCTGTAGCAGCAAAGACACCGCTCTCTGCTCCAACAAAACATGCACAGTTTGAACCACTTTGAGCCCTTCCAGCTCAGCCTTGATGCCCAACCTTTCCAGTGGAGAAACACTCAACCATTTGGCATACGCTTGATATGCCTTTGAGTAGACGCATTGCCACCACACTCTTCCTGTATCTGTCAGCGAAGACAACATTGGCTCGATCATTGCGATCCAATCACCCAGTGCCGTTGGATTGCTTGGTGTGTAGTCTGCCAAAGTTGGAAGGCTCATCACATGCTTCCCGAGAGCCTCCGGACGTTCGGTTCCAAACTATCACCAGTGATTGGCATACCACGTGGCACCACTGCTCCAGGAGGTAAACTGACCCTACCACCAGGCCCTTGAGGTAGTCCATGTCCTATACCGGGCGTAACAGCCGTGAGCGGAACCTTTTCTAATTCCAACTTCCCAGCGACCATTTTCCACCGATACGGAACATCATCCACCATTGTATATCCACCCGATCCTGCTGAGTTCTCTTGCGTTGCAGTTTCCCGAGCTGAAACAAAACCGGGCTGGTTCCCCACAGGTACGACAGAACCATCAACACCTGATGGCACGGAAGTAATCGGAACATGTGTTAAACCAGGTGGTCCACTTGCATATCCACCACTTGCAGGACCTCCCGTGGGGTAATTCAATGGAGGCAATCTGGAGGGTTTCTTCCCTTCAGCTACATGCATCATTGGCACTTCTTTTTCATCCTCCACTTGAACATCCCCCTTCCTGGACCCAGGCAAGGATTGAAGATCACAACCCTTTGGCAGGTCGTAGCCCTCAATAGGCAGCCATGTCCCATCAGGCAACACAGTCCAAAAACCACCCATACCATCCGTGTAGAAAACTTGTCCTGGCAGGTACTGCTTCTCTGGAGTCATTCCTAGAGGATATGCCGTGTTTGCGTCCACCACTCCAGAGCTCCGTGCCCTTGAAGCTGACCCAGATGCAGCAGAGGTATAGCTTTTTTCCTCCACCCGATGCAACCTGTTCCCCAGCTCCTTTGTCTGCACAAGCAACTCTTTCAGCGCACGCTTCACCACCGCCATATCTTCAGTTTGCTCTTCACCACTAACATCAGGAATGAGTTCTTCGTCGGCTTGCACTCCACCAATAGTACCTCGTTCCATTTGGCCCATTAAGCCTGACGATGGTCTCTGAACAGGTGCAGGTTCCTGACCCAAAAGATCTTGCAGCGAAGGCGGTCTCCTCGTACCTTCACCACTCCTATCCCCTCCGCTCGCGGGAAGACTTGCCGGCCTTGATTGCCTAAGTCTCATTTCTTCTTGAGCCCGCTCGCTCCAGAAAGGATTTGCTGCTTGAACCGGAACCACTTCGTTTTCCACCTGAGGCGTTGGCTGTATCATTGCAACCTCCCTACCATCTGTCAGCGCTTGTACCATTTGTTGTCGATCTTCACCCCCATCACCACGATTTCCTTCGGCTTCATTGGCCGTTGGCGACAGTCCAGGTTCAGAGCGACGCCGCATCATGTCCATGGCGTTAAACAAACGGAAAATCTTTACCAATTCCGCAGGAAGCCTAATTTGGGCTCATAACCTACGGAGGGCAGCCGAAGGAGGACAGGGAACAAAACAGTCAACCCCAACAGAAGCCCTTAATACCCCTGGAACAACCAACAACCGAACAACAAGACCCCAAACCAAGGGCACACTTTTTACGAAACCTTTGACCGCTTTGGTCATGGCTTGAGCCAAAGATTACCGGGTTCATTGACCCTTCAACTTCCAATACCAACTCCTTTCTACAATACCAATTGCAGCTCCGCATAGGGCTTAGGGTTTAGGGCTTAGGGCTTAGGGCTTAGGGCTTAGGGCTTAGGGCTTAGGGCTTAGGGCTTAGGGCTTAGGGCTTAGGGCTTAGGGCTTAGGGCTTAGGGCTTAGGGTTTAGGGTTTAGGGTTTAGGGTTTCGGGCTAGGGTTTAGGGTTTAGGGCTAGGGTTTAGGGTTTCGGGTTTTATGGTTCAGGGGGTCATGCGGTGCCTCACCATGCTGGCCCCCGCCGACCATTATGGAGTCGCTGAGCACGCAGCTGCCGAAATCCATCCTGTTGGGTGTGGGGTTTAGGGTTTAGGGTTTAGGGTTTAGGGTTTAGGGTTTAGGGTTTAGGGTTTAGGGTTTAGGGTTTAGGGTTTAGGGTTTAGGGTGCAGGGTTTAGGGTGCAGGGTTTAGGGTGCAGGGTTTAGGGTTTAGGGTTAGGGTCCGGTTAGGGTTTTGGGGGTTCAGGGTTCCGGGCTTCAGGGTGTAGGGTTTTTGGGGCTCCGGGTTAGCAGACGAGGGTACCCGGGCCGCGCGATCGAGCCGCGCTTGTCATCCCGCCCACCCTATCCTCGGGGCTTATTGATGGACGCGCTTCATGCGCCGACCCTGAACCCTAAACCCTAAATCCTAAGCCCTATAAACCCTGAACCCTAAACGCATTTCAAGGGTTAGGCTAAGTAAGGGGTAGCCTCGGCCCCTTTCGGGCCTTCGGCGTGTTAGGCCGAGTAGAGCAACTTCGGAGGGGCGGCCCCAAACCCTAAACCCAAAACCCTAAACCCTAAGCCCTACTTTTCTTTTTCAAAAAAATCGCTCAGAAAGTCTGGAAAGGGTTCGGTTAACCCTGGGCCCTCGAAAGGGGTGGGGCCAGAACTTCAGCCAATAGGGTTTTCAGGAACTGGCAAAATTGGGGGGGGGGGGGGGAACCCTAAACCCCAAACCCTAAACCGGGGGGGGGGGGGGGGGGAATCACAGGGCTTGCTTGGACCCACGAAACAATGCGAAAGTTTTCGGTAGTACAGAAAACGACTGTTCCGGGAAGCCCAAAATCCGATGAGTTTCTGGGTGCAGAAGACGACAGGTTCGGGAAAGCTTCCGACTTCTGTTTCCAGCGCCGAGAACCCTGAATCAAGGCATTTTCGGAGGCAAGCTTTCACCCCAAAACCCTATTCTAATTATTCAGGCTAGCCCGAAACCCTAAACCCTAAACCCTAGACCGTAAACCCTATGCTCACCGCGAAAGCCTCAGAACTTTCGGCCTAGGGATCTGCATGGACTTGCGGAAGATCCAGGAGCCACCAGCCTGGAGTTTGAGCATTTGGGGTTTGGGGGGTTTGAGGGCTTAGGGTTTGGGGTTTGGGGTTTAGGGTTTAGGGTTTCGAGTTTGGGGTTTAGGGTTTAGGGCTTAGGGCTTAGGGTTCAGGGTGTAGGGTTTAGGTTAGGCTTGAGGGTTCAGTGACCTATGCTTAGGTTTCAAAGTCTGAGTTGTGCCCGAAGTGCCCAAGGCCGCCCAAGGCCGCTTCACTGCAGAAACAGAAGGAACAATTCAGGGTACGTATAACCCTAGTCATAACAGTACTCATAAGCCCCTCAAGTCCCCGAAGTAGGTCATAGGTGGACTTATAACTGTGGTTATAAGTACCCATGAACCTCCAAGAAACCTAGGAATAAAAGGGGTGCCCTTTTTAGTTTAAAGGGGCTTATACAGGAACCTGAACCAAGAAAAGGGAACAAGGGCCTACTCCGGGTCCTAGTTGAACTATGTAGTGGTTTCCCTGAATTCTGGTCCCTTTTTGGGGTCCTCGTTATAGAGGTTAGGGCACCCAAAAAGGGAACCATAATTTAGAGAACTACTCATGTGCTTTCTACCCTTAGCATGAGTTGAGCTCTCTTCCCCTGCAAGGATGTGGCGTCGGGCTCCTTGAGAGTTTTCTGGGTTAAGGAGCTTGGGTTTGGGGCTTTCGTCTTCTGCGCCCCGGAACAGAGACAAACTCTTCGCTTCTACGAGGAGTATATCATACCTTCTGCCGGTTTGGGGGGAAACCGACCTACCTGAGGATGGACTCGGGATGAGAGAGGTTGCCCGGTAACCTAGGATTTGAAAAGGGTGGCTTTTGCTCAGAAGGGTTTAGAACAAGGGAACCTAAACCCCCCAAAAAAAGGGATTCATGGCACTACTGGCATCCTAGACTCAAAGAGCCGCCGAAAAAGGAGGAAAACACAAGTTCATAGCAAGCTGGGCTGCCGTGGCGCACTCTCTCCAGGTGCTGCCTCTGATTTGCCCCGGCACGGTCCACGTGAAGACCACCCTAAACCCTAAACCCTAAACCCTAAACCCTAAACCCTAAACCCTAAACCCATCTTGGCCGCGCCGAGCACCATGGGATTGTCAACTTGCAGCTCGCGCGCCTCCTGGTTGCTGCCGCGAAGGCTCGCCCGTTCAGGTTCAGGACTTAGGGTTTAGGGCTTAGGGCTTAGGGTTTAGGGTTTAGGGTTTAGGGTTTAGGGTTTAGGGTTTAGGGTTTAGGGTTTAGGGTTTAGGGCTTAAGGGAGTTCTGGGTTTGGGCAGTTCAGGTTTACCGTTCACTGCGGAGGATGCTGCAGGGTTCCGCGTTTGGGGGGGGGGGGGGGGGGGGGGGGGGAGTGGGGCGGTAGAGGGGCGGTAGTCCTTTAATTAGGTTCCTCCTTTCTTAGTATGGCACCTTATGAAAAGGAGCCCCCACAAGGAGCCTAGTGTAGAGAACAGAGTCAATGTAGTCCAAGCCATTACCCCCAAAGCCCGAACCCCTTGCACCGTGACGGATGTCGAGGACTCCTAAAACTGCTTAAGGTGGATATACGCATTTCCCACAAAAGAAAGTCGCACCCCTAGTATCCCTAATACAACCCCAAAGTACGTTCATCCTCATTATAGGAGGCCCCAAACAGGATAAACCCCAACCAGGATAAACCCCAACCAAACAGGATAAACCCCAACTAAGGCCTAGTGGGCTGTTTTGGGTGGGGTTTCAGGTTTGAAGGGTCGGAAGGGCTCAGGGCTTAGACGACTAGGAAGTTGATCTAGGGCTTACGGTTTAGGGGTTCGGGGTTTTAGGGTTTAGGGTTTAGGGTTTAGGGTTTAGGGTTTAGGGTTTAGGGTTTAGGGTTTAGGGTTTAGGGTCTAGGGTTTAGGGTTTAGGGTTTAGGGTTTAGCGCCTCCGGGTTGTATCCCTCCAGGCTGCTGTGCACTCGCTGGTTCTGGTCCGTTCCGCCAAAGGCCTCAGGGTTTGGGGTTTAGGGTTTAGGGTTTAGGGTTTAGGGTTTAGGGTTTAGGGTTTAGGGTTTAGGGTTTTTTTGCAGGGTATACTTGGAGGCCCATGGTACTGAAAACCCAAGTCTTGGAGGTTCATGGTACTTATAGCCCAAGTTAGAACTGTACTTTTATAAGCCCCCGAAGACCCCTAAGTAGGTTATAAGCAGACTACCCTAAACCCTAAACCCTCAACCCTAACCCAAACCCTAAACCCTAAACCCTAATTACAACTGTGGCTATAAGTACTCATGAACCTCCAAGTAGGGTTTGGGGATGCACCCGACAGGATGGTGTCTTCGAGCAGTCAGGGCTTGCGAAGAAAGGGGGGTTGGGCCCCGAAACCCTAGACCCTAGACCCTAGACCCTAAACCCTAAACCCTGAACCCTAAACCCTAAACCCTAAACCCTAAACCTTAAACCCTAAACCCTAAACCCTAAACCTTAAACCCTAAACCCCTAAACCCGTAAACCTCTAAACCCCTAAATCGGCAGCCGGCTTGTGAGGACAAGCTGCGGGCGCTTGAAAGGCATCGGGCGTTCAGGGTTTAGGGTTTAGGGTTCAGGGTTAGGGCTTAGGGTCCCTAAACCCTAAAACCCTAAACCCGAAACCCCAAGGCCCTAAACCTGAATCCACTGTGGGCCAGGCATAGAGACGATCCAGGCAGCAACCTGGGCGCGACGGCTTTGGCACCCTCCGGCCCAACCGTGGAACCCGAGAAATTCCGTGGGGTTTAGGGTTTGGGGTTTGGGGTTTAGGGTTTAGGGTTTAGGGTTAGGGTTTAGGGTTTAAGGTTTAGGGTTTAGGGTTTCGGGTTTAGGGTTTAGCGTTTAGGGTTCAGGGTTCAGGGTTTAGGGTTTGGGTTTGGGGTTTGGGGTTGCGGTTTGGTTTCGGGTTTGGGTAGGTATGGGGCTAGTTCGAGTGCCCTTTTCTTCCATCAACACCGGTTTTGGACGCGCTTCCTGCCTTTCATCCTTACATGTGAAGGGGACCGATCGGCTTCCGACTGCAGAGTCGTCGTCGGCCACTGGGAAACAAGATTCCCAAACCCTAAACCCTATCGGAGGGAGGAGGGGGGGGGGGGGTCCCAAAGCCCGAAAAACCATGCCATTGGAATTGCCGACTTCCCAGCCTAAACCCTAAACAGAAGGAATGGAGGAGAATTACTTCCCAAAATGTGGGTGTGGGTTAAGGTTTGGGGTTAGGGTCCAGTAGGGTTTAAGGGCTTCGGGTTTAGGGTTTCAGGTTTGGGGGGGGGGGGGGGTCCAGCAGACCTGGAACTCACGGGACAAAGATGACATCGGCAACGCCGTGCTCTGAAGAAAAGCAGCTGATCAGCAAAGGTACAGCAGCTTTCACCCTGAAACCCGTGTAGACCCTAAACCCTACACTCCCTGAACCTACACCCTAAACCTAAGCCCGAAGCCCTAACCATACACCCGAAAGCCGAGTCAAATGACGTTGAACAACCCTAATTAAAACCCACAGCGATCCCACAGTTTCGCTATGCCAGGCACACGCTTGACCAGCAGAGCGCACCTGGCCGCCAAGGCGACTTAGGGATTTAAGGTTTAGGGTTTAGGGTGTAGGGTTTCGGGCACGCCACGCCTGAGGGTCGGAGTTTTTCAGAGCAAGGTTTAGGGTTCAGGCCCCGGCACCAAACCTCAGACATCAGGTGTTTCAATTGTCGCTTCCAGGCCCAAAATACCTACTCTTGGTCCTCGAAAGGCCGCTAGATTTTTTTAAGGGCTTCAACATGCGTCAGAATGATGTACATCATGCCTTGCAAAGCCAAGCGGAGAAGGTGCCAGTCCAGCGTTTTCACTTCCTATATCAGAGATCCGAGGCCTTCCAGGGGCCGTAGAGTGATGTACACCATCCCTTGCAACGCCAAGGAGCGAAGGCGCCGGCCAACCCGAACCTCAGACACCGAAACCGCCCGGCCACCAGCCAGAGTCTCCAATGTATTAGAAGCCCGAGGTCTGCCAGGAGGGGCTTCACAAGGACGCTAGGGCGCCACTGTCAACAAGAATGATAGACATGAGCACGATCAGAAGTCAAGGAAACCCTAAACCCGCAAAGGTCAAGGCGAGGGTGGAGCGCAAGCGGGGGTGGGGCCTGAACAAGTCGGGGCGCGTGCCTTGGCACTTTTGGCACCAGCGCGGCCCCTCAACTGAAACATCCTAAACCCTAAATCCTAGGGTCCACCACCACCAACGCGCCGCTTCTGTAAGCCGGAGTTTGGTTTTAGGGTTTAGGGGTTAGGGTTTTTCGGGTTTAGGGTTTAGGGTGTGCCCCTCAAGTGACCTTCGACCCCACAGCCGAAGCAGTACGAGTTAGCCTTAATTCCCCTTCGTGCGCCCTGAACCCTCAACCCTAAACTCGCCCAAACCATGACTTTTTGGCGCTGGCTGCCTTGACCTATGTCTTACTTCGCATTGAAGCGGGCCTGGATTTAGGGTTTAGGGAAGCCGAAACCCTAAGCCCTAAACCCGAAACCCCTAAACCCGAAACTCCTAAACCCCGACTCCTAAACCCTGAACCCTAAACCCTAAACCCTAAACCCTAAACCCTAAACCCCAGGGAGCCACCAAGGTATGGCCCCAGGGTGTCGGTCGTCCTTTTCTTTTTCTTCCCAACTCAATCTACTATTTGCTTAAGAACCCCAAAAGCATAATGAAAATAATAATAATAATAATAATAACCCCTAAACCCTAAACCCTAGACCCTAAACCCTAAACCCTATATTACCCTTAATAAGGAAGAATGTTTGTGTTTTTTCGGGGTTCTTAAGCAAGTAGTAGCAATGGCTTGAAACATCTGCAAACAGTTCGCAGTGTCGAGCTTTGTGTTGAGACTTTAAGTTCAGGGTTTAGGGTTTAGGGTTCAGGGTTTCGGGTGTGGGTTTTAGTGTTTAGGGTTTAGGGTTTAGGGATTCGGATTTAGGGTTCATCCCTGGCCCTACACCCAAACCAGTGGTGAAATCTAGGGTTCAGGCGATCCGGGTTTAGGGTTTAGGGTTTAGGGTTTAGGGTTTAGGGTTGCGGGTTTAGGGTTTAGGGTTTAGGGTTTAGGGTTTAGGGTTTAGGGTTTCGGGTTTAGGGTTTAGGGTTTAGGGTTCACTCTCATGCCTGCTCAGCCATGGTCATGCAAAGCTCGACCTCCGACGTGCCTGGAGCAATCGCCTTCCCTTTGCTCGAAGCAGGGACTCCAATACCCCTAGTGAGAGGGTTCCTTACATGGTTTAAGGAATATTAGCCCCTGAACCCTAAACCCTAAACCCTAAACCCGAAACCCTAAACCCTAAACCCCTCAACTAAGGCGTCTTGGAGTCTCCGGAAAGTTCCTTGCGAGGACTTGGCAGCAACTTTACACAGCGTGCAATGGCCTCTGAGCACACATGTAGGGTTTAGGGTTTAGGGTTTAGGGTGTAGGGTTTAGGGTTTAGGGTTTAGGGTTTAGGGTTTGGGGTTTAGGGTTTAGGGTTTAGGGTTTAGGGTTTAGGGTTTAGGGTTTAGGGTTTAGGGTTTAGGGTTTAGGGTTTAGGGTTTAGGGTTTAGGGCTTACCCTGGAAAAGTTGTTGTGACCTGGGGATGGAAGTAGATCCACGCTGAACCCCGCCATGAACCAAACATGTTCCCTACACCCTATGTGCCCTGAACCCTAAACCTTAAAACCCTAAACTCCAAACCCTAAACCCTAAACCCCTAAACCCTAAACCCTAAACCCTAAACCCTAAACCCTAAACCCTAAACCCTAAACCCGCACGGGTGCGTCAGAGGTACCAAGGTCAAGCCAGTGATAAACCGGGCTGTTTGGTTGTGAAGGAACGTAAGCTAGCGCAACCACAATATAGGGTATGTAGCGCATCGCTTCCAGATTCTGGCGGTTCCCTAACAGCAACCCCGGAAGTTTAAGGGTTTAGGGTTTAGGGTGTAGGGTTTAGGGTTTAGGGTTTAGGGTCTAGGGGCTAGATAGCTTGACTGTGCTTCAAAGGCAAGAGCATTTTTCAAAACGGTGCTTGGAGGTTCATGGTACTTACTAACCACTTGCAACTGGGCTCATAACCCTACTCATAATTGGGATAACCCCTATTTGGAAGTAGGGTTATAAGTACAGTTATAATTGGTGAGTAAGTACCATGAACCTCCAAGTGTGAGACCCCTCCGCGAAACCGAGCGCGGTGCCCGTCTGGCAACGTGTCTGTCACTCTCTTTGCGCGGGCAAAGCACGGTCAAGCTCGGCAAACCTAAACCCTAAACCCTAAACCCCAAACCCTAAACCCTAAATAACACCCAACTTCCACTGTGGAAACGTGAAGCCCCCGGCAGTAGAGTGTCCCTAGTCTGAACAATCAATCTCCACCGCAACCGACCGTCCACAGGTCCCTTCCAAGGACAGCCATGAAAAGGGGTTTAGGGTTAGGGCTTAGGGTTTAGGATTTAGGGTTTTGGGTTTAGGGTCTAGGGTTTACGGTTTAGGGTTGTGCCATGCCCCACTCCATGGGTTAGTAGAAACCCCGATCGGGCCCAAGCTGCCGGCTTCAAACCTTGCCCTCAGCGCCACGCAGATCGAAAACTGACAGGGTTTTATGGGAGGGGTTTGGGGTTTGGGGTTTGGGGGTTAGGGTTAGGGTTTAGGGTTTAGGGTTTAGGGTTTAGGGTTTAGGGTTTAGGGTTTAGGGTTTAGGGTTTAGGGTTTAGGGTTTAGGGTTTAGGGTTTAGGGGTTAGGGTTTAGGGTTTAGGGTTTAGGGTTTAGGGTTTAGGGTTTAGGGTTTAGGGTTTAGGGTTAGGGTTGAGGGGTGAGGGTTTAGGGTTTAGGGGTTTAGGGTTTAGGGTTTAGGGTTTAGGTTTTAGGGTTTAGGGTTTAGGGTTTAGGGTTTAGGGTTTTAGGGTTTAGGGTTTAGGGTTTTAGGGTTTAGGGTTTAGGGTTTAGGGTTAGGTTAGGGTAGGGTTTAGGGTTTAGGTTTAGGGTAGGGTTTAGGGTTTAGGGGTTTAGGGGGGGGGGGGGGGGGGTTAGGGGGGGGGGGGGGGGGGGGGTGGGTACCTTGACAACCGCAGGGAAGCTTGGGGTTTCATACCCCCCTTGAACCTCCTCCCTTAAAAAACCCTATGTCTAAGAGTCTCGCCGGCCGCATGTCATCAGCAGAACCCGACAGTCCGAACTCTGTGCCGTGGATTTGGGCGCTTGGGTTTAGGGTTAGGGCTTGGAGCGTAGTGTGAATTAGAATGGCTGAGGGCAGTTGGGATGTAGGGCAGGGAGAGCTGGGAGTCCCAGACCCCAAAGCCTAAACTCTAAACCGGCGCATTTTCCTAACTCAGAAAGCAGAGCCCTCGAGTCAATAAAACTCCAAAACTCCTACCTCTCCTTGTCATGTAGGGGCTTCCACAATCTGGGTATAGCTTGTAGGGTTTGGGGTTTAGGGTTTTGGGGGGTTTCCTAAACCCTAAACCCTAATTCCTAAACCCTGCACCCTAAACCCTGCACCCTAAACCCTAAACCCTAAACCCTAAACCCTAAACCCTAAACCCTAAACCCTAAACCCGCAAGAAGGGTCAAGTTTCAGATGCTGCAACCTGCCCCTGCGCTGCCCCCAACTTGCAGCGCGGGACATGTCGGCGTGAGCTCAGCGCCTACTTGGAAGTTCATGGGACTTACTAACCACTTATAACTGGGCTTATAGCCCTACTTATAACTGGGATAACCCTAAACCCTAAACCCTAAACCCTAAACCCTAAACCCTAAACCCTAAACCCGAACCCCTATAAGGCCCTTTAGGGGTATTATAAGTAGGGTTATATAAGTACAGTTGTAAGTGGTTAGTAAGTATCAAGTAGGGCTTAGGGGATGAGGGTCTAAGGCTTAGGGTTGAAGGTTTAGGGTTTCGGGGTTTCGGGATTGGGATTTGGGGTTTAGGGTTTAGGGTTTAGGGTTTAGGGTTTAGGGTTTAGGGTTTAGGGTTTAGGGTTTGGGGGGTTTGGGGTTTGGGGTTTGGGGTTTGGGGTTTGGGGTTTGGGGTTTGGGGTTTGGGGTTTGGGGTTTGGGGTTTGGGGTTTGGGGTTTGGGGTTTGGGGTTTGGGGTTTGGGGTTTGGGGTTTGGGGTGTGGGGTTTGGGGTTTGGGGTTGGGGGTTTGGGGTTTGGGGTTTGGGGTTTGGGGTTTGGGGTTTGGGGTTTGGGGTTTGGGGTTTGGGGTTTGGGGTTTGGGGTTTAGGGATCTTTCGCCCAACCACGGCAGAAGACAAAAAGGCAGGAAAACGATTGCATGATGCCCAGCTTGCTCTGAGCGTCATGGCGCACTCTTGACTGCAGCACTGCCCCCCCACCCTAAACCCTAAACCCTAAACCCTTAACCCTAAACCCTAAACCCTAAATCCAAAACCTAAACCCTAACCCTGAATCCTGAACCCTAAACCCAAAGCCCTAAACCCTAAACCTTAAACCCACCAAAAAAACCCTACATGGCTAGCTTCCCACATTATGGTCCCTCTTGGGTTACCCATTCTAAGGCGGCACCCTTTAAACAGGGATCCCCAAAAAGGGACCCTACTCAACCACATTGTGATAAGGGCACCCTTTTTGGGTTGGTTACTTACAAAGGGAACCCACAAAAAAAAAGGGTAAAGGGTACCACTGAGCCACCAAGCCTAATTTAGCGAACTACCCCATATGCTGATTCATGAGCGGCTTCTACAAACACTACGAGCCCGACCTCTTCTTGGCTACTAGCTCAGGTGTTTTGAGCTTAGGTTGTAGGGTTTAGGGCTTACGGTTTAGGGTTTAGGGTTCTTGCTTGGGGTCTCACACTGGAAGTGCTGGCAAAAATCTAGGAATGGCTTGAGGAACCCTCAAAATGAAAAATGCCTAGTAGATGATTTTCCTTAGGGGTTCTTAGTAGGGAATGAGGGAATGAGGTACCCTATATCCCCTTATATAAACCCTGTAAGGGGTATGTAGCGTGCCTAATTCCCCCATTCCTGACTAAGAACCAGGTTTCTTTTTCTTTGGGGGGCTCATTCAGCAAAGCACAATTGGAATACACTTAGAGAAGGTGCATGATTCGGGCACCTGGGCTTCAACAAGTTTCATGGAACCCTAAACCCTAAACCCTAAACCCGAAACAGCCCTAACCTCGGGGATTGTGTGGGGACGCAGGCTAGGGAGTACGTAGGACTCCGGAGAGCGTGGCCCACTTCAGCCTGCAGAGCCCGCTGATCCCGACTCGGCCGTACCCTCCACATACTAGTAGTGGGTCTTTCTTTAAGGAACCCTTCAAGGGATCTATTACCCAAGGACCCTAAACCCTAAACCCTAAACCCCCAAGGGTCTGGAATACTGTAGCTACACTGGGGGTCTGGCTGAGGTCGTTTCTTGTTCAAATACCGACGTTGTTGCAAATAAAGCCAATATCCGTGGGCTCCTCGGGGCCTTAGGGTTCGGGGTTTAGGGTTTAGGGTTTAGGGTTTGGGGTTTGGGGTTTGGGGTTTGGGGTTCAGGAAGAATGAGAAGTCAGGGACTGCGGCCGATCGGATCATGTGCAGCCTCAGCAATTTTTCTGAGCCAAAGGCTAGCACGAATCATCCGAGCTGAGGGCGCGATGGGGCCTCGCAGACATTCCACATGAGCGACCCCTAGACCCCAACCCTAGAAGCCAAGACCGCAGAATGTTTAGGGTTAAGGGCTTGGGGTCTAGGGTTTAGGGTTTAGGGTTTAGGGTTTAGTGTTTAGGGTTTAGGGTTTAGGGTTCAGGGTTTAGGGTTTAGGGTTTAGGGTTTAGGGTTTAGGGTTTAGGGTTTATGGTTTAGGGTTTAGGGTTTAGGGTTTAGGGTTTAGGGTTTAGGGCTGGTGGGCTGAGATGCCCGCCAGGGCCCCAAAGAAGGAAGAGCCTACCCAGCAAGTGCGCAAGAGCTGTGGTCCGGGAGCCATGTTGAACCCTACTTGGAGGTTCATGGGACTTACGAACCACTTATAAGTGGGCTTCTAGCCCTACTTATAATTGGGATAACCCCTATAAGGCCCTTTAGGGGTATAAGTAGGGTGATAAGTACAGTTGTAAGTGGTTGGTAAGTATCATGAACCTTCAAGTAAACCCCACACCCTGAACCCCAAACCCTTGTACTCACAGTCCTTCATCGGAACTATAGTAGGGGGATACTATAATCCCTATTAAGGACCCTGTTGTCTCAGGGGGAACATCCCAAGGTTTAGGGTTTAGGGTGAGATAATTAGGGTTTGATTGGCGTCTATGGTACTTTTTTGCCAATTTTTCCTGTCTTATAACCCACTTGTTCAGCCCCTTAAGTGCCCTAATATGGTTATGGGTGGGGTCAAAGTTATTCCAGCACCGTCCACGGAAAAACAGACGACCTGCACCGCGTGGGACGAGGCCGGCGGTTGCCTTGGACTCCTTGGTGCGGAGGCGCAGGAGCCGGAAGAACTCCCCGGAAGGCGGAATCGGCGTTGATCCCCCACTCAGCGCCGTTGAAGTCATCGACGTAGCGGCCGATGATCACCCAGAAGATGGCCCTCACCGGGAACATGAGGGTGTCAGCGGCCCGATTGAAGTTCCAAACCGCGGTGGGCAGAAAGCTGCAGTTATACTTGGTTAATGAGTACCGTGAACCTCCCAGTAAACCCTGAACCCCAAACCCTAAACCATGAACTAAGGAATTCTCCTTAAACCATACAAGGAACCCTATTCATATCCTTAAGGGGTATTGGAACTCCTGGGGTAGGCCCTAAGCGAATTGGCTCAGGGGGACCAAAAGACGTTGGGGTTTTGAGATTCGGGGGGCCTCACTTCACCTGACCCTTAGTCGCTGGCCCTGTTTTGGAACTGCCGTCTAAACCATAACGCTTCCTTCAGAACCCTAAGCTCCAATGCCTAAGGCCTAAAGACTCAGCCCTAAAGCCCACAGCCTGAAGTCCTGAAGTCCTAAAGCCAAAAGACTAGAGCCTACAGCCCCTTAAGCCCCTAAACCCTAACCCTAAACCCTAAACCCTAAACCCTAAACCCTAGACCCTAAACCCTAAACCCTAAACCCTAAACCCTAAACTGCAACAAAGTCCTGAAGCCTCGTTCAACCATCGCACTTCTTCCTGGCGCGCCTTTTGCCGGTCTCCTTACGAGAGTTGGTGAAAGAGCCTGGCCTTGGAGGGTTTAGGGTTTAGGGTTTAGGGTTTAGGGTTTAGGGTTTAGGGTTTAGGGTTTAGGGTTTAGGGTTTAGGGTTTAGGGTTTAGGGTTTAGGGTTTAGGGTTTAGGGTTTAGGGTTTAGGGGTTTAGGAGTCAGGGCTTAGGGTTTAGGATTCAGGGTTTAGGGCTTTGGGGTTTAGAACATAGGCACTGGCAGCAGCAACATCCAGGACAAGCCTCCCGATTTTTTTGAATATGTCCCAACATCAGGGCGCAGGGTTCGGGTTTCGGGGGGGCGAAGTTCCCACCCCACTCCCATTTACAAACACCCAAACGCTAAACCCTAAGCCCTAAACCCTATAGCAGAATCCGCCTTGGAAGGAGCCCGAACAGGGGCCCCTAATGTAAATCATTTTTTGGACAAAATAAGGGAACCCGAATATACCCCCCCAGAATACCCGAATCCTTGGTACACAAACCCCCAAAGGCCTAAGTTTAGGGTTTGGGGTTGAGGGTTGAGGGTTTAGGGTTTAGAGTTACGCCCCCCCCCCCCTAGAAAAGACCCTCAATCGTATTCCCCAAAATAACCCCTATATATATATATTTATATATATATACCTTATATAGTCCCTATATACCTAAGTAGCCGCTAAATAACCCAAATAACCCCTAAGGTTCTCCTAAGGTCCCTTATAAGGGTCCCTCCTTTAGTCCCTTGAAGGGTTTAGGGTTTAGGGTTTAGGCTTTAGGCTTTAGGCTTTCGGCTTTCGGCTTTCGGCTTTAGGGTTTAGGGTTTAGGGTTTACGGTTTAGGATTTAGGGTTTAGGGGATAGTGTACAATCAAAACCTGGCCGAGTCAGCTGCACAGCTACCCAGAGAGCCGAATACCGCTGACATGAGGGTTTAGGGTTTAGGGTTTAGGGTTTAGGGTTTAGGGTTTAGGGTTTAGGGTTTAGGGTTTAGGGTTTAGGGTTTAGGGTTTAGGGTTTAGGGTTTAGGGTTTAGGGTTTAGGGTCAACCCTCAACCCTAAACATTAAACCCTCCTTGGAGGTTCATGGTACTTATTAACCGCAGATAACCGTACTTACAGCCCACTTATGAGCCCCTTCAGTGCCCTAACATGGTTATAAGTACAGTTATAATTGGTTAATAAGTACCACGAACCTCCAAGTAAACCCTAAGCCCCTATAACATGTCAGGAATACTCTTCAAGGGGTACCAGGGCTCTCTGCAGAACAACATGTGAGGAATGTTTTATTCTGTTGAGGGGTATTTGGGTTTAGGGCTTGCCCTCAACCTTCCCACCCCCCTCCAGCAAACCCATTAAATGGGGGTTTGCGAAAACTAGGGACCCCCAAATAGCAGGATTCCTTTACAAAGGGACCACAGTACCTCTAAACCCTAAACCCTGAACCCCAAGCCCTAAACCCTGGACCCTAAACCCTAAACCCTGAAACTTAAGCCCTAAACCCTTAACATCGACCCCCAAATCGCATGGCGGGAGACTTTCAAGATGGCTACCTCTTCCACCAACTTGTCGACGACCTCGCGGTCGACGTCCTGGACCAAGGAATGTGAGAAAGGTTTAGGGTTTGGGGTTTGGGGTTTAGGGTTTAGGGTTTGGGGTTTAGGGCTTAGGGTTTGGGGTTTAGGGTTTTAGGGTTTAGGAGACTTCTGATTTAAGACTCATGATTACCTAGGGGCCACGCAGTCACCAGGAATAGACAACTTAAGGTAGGAAATTCTTGGCAAGCAAGTGCCAACCTCAAAACCTAAGCACGCTCGCCGTGGCCCCACATGACCGCGTAGCACAGCAGAAGCAAGGCCCAGACCCTGAACGTATCTTGACACGTCATGGGGTGTAGGGTTTAGGTTTTTCCCGAAACCCTGCAACTCTAAACCCCAAACCCCCCAAACCCCCCAAACCCCCTAAACCCCCTAAACCCCCTAAACCCCCTAAAATCCCCCTACACCCCCAAACCCCCTAAACCCCCTAACCCCCCTAAACCCCTGAAACCCCCTAAACACCCTAAACACCCAAAACCCTGCAACTCGAAACCCATACCTCGTGCTTGACGACGTCCGGGTCGGGGTTCAGGGTTGTTGGTTTGGGCTCTAGGGCCTCGAGGTCAGGGCCCTAAACCCTAGGCCCTTAACCCCAAAACCCTAAACCCAAAACCCTAAACCCTAAACCCTAAACTGGCCCTAAACCCTAAAGCCAGGGTACTTCAAGCTAACGGCATGCCCCGCCCCATGTGCCACCTCAAAAGGTTCCAACTGATGTTAACTGGGCGCCTCTCCGAAAATGGGTTTAGGGTTTAGGGTTTAGGGTTTAGGGTTTAGGGTTTAGGGTTTAGGGTTTAGGGTTTAGGGTTTAGGGTTTTAGGTTTCTTCTTGGGGGCGGGGGGGGGGGGGTCCCTATAATGAGGGAGCCCTTTTGTTTTTTGGTGGGGGGTGGGATGGGGGGGGGGGGGGGTCTGTGATAAGGATTCTAGCATTGTTATGTTTAGGTGGGGACCCTAAACCCTAAACCCAAGGCCCTAAACCCTAAACACTAAACCCAGCCCTAAACCCTAAACCCTAACCCTAAACCCTAAACCCTAACCCCAAACCCTAATCCCAAACTGCGCCCTGACTTGGAACAAGCAGACTGAAGTATTCCCCCCTACATTGCTAGGATGGTCCTTAGAGCCCTCTGAAAAAATTCCCTAAACCCTAAACCCTAAACCGTAAACCCTAAACCCTAAACCCTGAACCCTGAACCCTGAATCTGATCCTCTTAAACCCAAGAAGGGAAAATACCAAAATGTCCCGGGGCCTACCTAGATTGCAACAGAGGGATTTCTATGTGATTTAGGGAATATTCCGTACTTGGGCGACTCCAGGAGTCTTCGTGAAAAGGTGGGAACCAACAAACTGAGGATCCGGGTTTGAGGTTTAGGGTTTAGGGTTTAGGGTTTAGGGTTTAGGGTTTAGGGTTTAGGGTTTAGGGTTTAGGGTTTAGGGTTTAGGGTTTAGGGTTTAGGGTTTAGGGTTTAGGGTTTAGGGTTTAGGGTTTAGGGTTTAGGGTTAGGGGGTTTGTAGGTTTAGGGTTTAGGGTTTAGTTTAGGGTTTAGGGTTTAGGGTTTAGGGTTTAGGTTTAGGGTTTAGGGTTTAGGGTTTAGGGTTTAGGGTTTAGGGTTTAGGGTTTAGGGTTTAGGGTTTAGGGTTTAGGGTTTAGGGTTTAGGGTTTAGGGTTTAGGGTTTAGGGTTTAGGGTTTAGGGTTTAGGGTTTAGGGTTTAGGGTTTAGGGTTTAGGGTTTAGGGTTTAGGGTTTAGGGTTTGGGGTTGAGGGTTGAGGGTTTGGATTTTTCGACGCAGAGCTGCATGACCGAAGGACGCTGGGCTTGGGATTTTTTGGGTTCCGGGTCCCTTTCATGATAGATCCTTTGGGGATTTCAAGTTTAGGGTTTGTAGGGGTCTGGGAGTAGGGTTTGGGCGTGCAGGTCTTATCTGTAAGCCTTTGCGAACCGCGATGGCTTGATAAGGGTTCTCAACCATCGTCTAAATCTCAAGCCCCTAAACCCCAAGGCCTGAGCAAGCCCTGAATCCTTAGGGTTTCGGGTTTATTAGGGCTTAGGGTTTAGGGTTTGGGGTTTGGAGTTTGGGGTTTGGGGTTTGGGGTTTAGGGTTTAGGGTAACCTCCCAAGGAGCCTAAACCCTAGAACCCCTGAAACTCGAAACCTCACCACCCTTCTTTCCGATGGTCCTGCCGGCGAATGACAAAACCCAGTAGACCTGTCTGTGGATCCGCTCGCTAAAGCTTCAGGGGCCTTTACTAAGGGGATCTGGGATTCAGGGTTTAGCCTTGGGGGTCCGGGGTTCAAGGTTAGGGTAGGGGCCTGTTTGATCAAGATGTGTAACTAGGAGGGCATATAGAAGTTAGAAGTTACATAAGGATGGTAAGGGGATGATATGAAGCAGGGTGTATATTACTGTTATTGGTGAGTGTATATAAGGTTCCTTTTGAATATTGGTGAGCGTATGTACCGGGTGTCCTTTTGGGTGAATATAAACCCTACTTCATATTGGTATTCAGGTATTGCCTGAAATCAGGGGTCCCCCCTCAATACACTCCGAAGGCGCTCTAATATCGGAACTCCCAACAATGGTACGCCCCGTCTCCGCAGGAACCACTTGGAAAGGACGAGCCCCCCGACGTCTGAAAACGAACCCTAGCCCAACAGCCCCCAAAAACCCTAAACCCCTGAACCCCTGAACCATAGAGCACTAAAACCCAAAAAAAACCTAACACCCTGAACCCCTGAACCCTAGGGCACTAAAACCCACAAAACCTCAACCTTGAAACCCCAAACCTGAAACCCTGAAACCCTCAGCCCCTAGATCCCAAAACACGGGGCACTGCTTGGAGGTTCATGGGTAATTCTAAGTATGGGTTTAGGGTTTAGGATTTAGGGTTTGGGGTTTGGGGTTAGGGGTTCAGGGATTAGGGTTTAGGATTTAGGGTTCAGGGTTTGGGGCTTCCGGTTTGGGATTCAGGGTTCAGGGTTCAGGGTTCAGGGTTTAGGGTTTAGGGTTTAGGGTTTAGGGTTTAGGGTTTAGGGTTTAGGGTTTAGGGTTTAGGGTTTAGGGTTTAGGGTTTAGGGTTTAGGGTTTAGGGTTTAGGGCTTAGGGGTTTTTAGGGTTAGGGGTTAGGGGTTAGGGGGTTTAAGGTTTAGGGTTTAGGGTTTAGGGTTTAGGGTTAGGGTTTAGGGTTTAGGGTTTAGGGTTTAGGGTTTAGGGTTTAGGGTTTAGGGTTTAGGGTTTAGGGTTTAGGGTTTAGGGTTTAGGGTTTAGGGTTTAGGGTTTAGGGTTTAGGGTTTAGGTTGAGAGGGGGGGGGGTGTGAGGATTCTGGGGCTTGGGGAGCACTTGAGGTTTGAAAATTGAAACAGTTCAAGGTTTCGGGATGAGGTTGCTGGGTTTAAGGGCTTTTTACGAGGCGCAAGGACTCAAGGATTTGAGGATCGAAGGGCTCAGGGTTCAAGGTTTAAGGTTTATGGGTTGCAAGGCTTATACTACTATTTGGTTTAGACTCAAAAAACACAAAAAAACATACTGATCCCTATATTTTCCCCATAAGAAGAATATTGTTTATTGTTGGGGGTTCTTGAGCAGGAATATCCCTTACAAGGAACCCTAGTATGTCTTATGGAATATTCCTTACTTAAGGGGCAGATTGGAACCCTAAACCCTAAGCCCTAAGCCCTAAACCCTAAACCCTGGAGTCCCTTAAGGTCCCCACCAGGCCTGCCATGGACATCCTCCCCAGCACTCGGGACAGATTCCTGGTTGCACGATGGGGGGACGGGGGGCGGCTGGTGTTAAGGGTTTAGGGTTTAGGATTTAGGGTTTAGGGTTTAGGGTTTAGGGTTTAGGGGCAGAGCCAGCGAATCCCTACAGACTATCGATGCCCCAATATGCCGTCTGAAGATGACGGTCGGGGCTTCGTCAGCAGGAAACAGCTCGGGCCCGGCATGTTCCGGTACAGGAGTAGTTGGTCGGCTGGCTCTTTCCAGCTCATCCACTAAGGGAGAGCCTGCCGCTTCAGAGGGGTGCTGCAGATTCTGCCTCAGAGTTTTCCTGTAGCAAGTTTCTTGCCACCGGCGCAGGGAGAGCAACGGTGTTAGAGTCTTCCACAGCCAGGTCCGCTACTTTCGACATCGCACGCCTGATGTAGTGCTACTGACGGATCTGCCGGCTTGCTCAACAGAGCGAGGGATCTCGGAGTCAAATCCTCAGAGGTCATACCTTGAGCCTTTAGCATCCCAATGTTCGTTGCGCAGCGAAGCTGCACTCAATAGCCACTGCGTGCACTCTTTACAGCACTGCAGACATGCCCCAAGAGCCCAAGACCACCGCCAGCAAAGCGGACCTTAGGGGCTATTTAGGGGTCATTTAGGGGTCATTTAGGGTATATAGGAACTATGTGCCATGGACCTTTACGTACAATGTGGGAACCGCTTTTTTTCAATCTTAAAACTTGTCTGTGCAAGTAGATTTTCACTAAACCGAATATCAAACCGATCGTAAATTGCAAGTTCCTCCTCGCAAATTCCCTTGAACACAACACCAAACCAAATGCAAACATTAACTTCTGCAACGCGGACAAAACCTTTAGAAAGACATTTTCAACCAAGAATACAAGTTTAACTCTGCCTTTACAAACACTTCAATCCAAAGTCCAAACCAAAGTAAACACAACTTGTGTTGCCCTGAAGTTGAAAAAAAACCCCGAATCAAACATTGAATCTTGCCTCTGTAGACACTCGTAAACAAGAATCTGAAATAAAAGGTGGGCACGAAAACCTGCCCTTACAAAACACAGAATAAGTATGTGACATAGATTTATACATGAGTGCATATATATATATATATGACGTATGGTTGTTGAAATCTTCAAGACATTTTTCGCTCAAAGCACTGGTTGTACAAGATGTCTTCATTACGTAGTAGTCGTTGTCATATTCCACCCGGAAATGAAGTTTCGACTCTCACACTGGCACAAGGTGGGCGAGGCTGCTGGTCAATCTGGTGTAACCATATAACAAACACAAAAAACACAAGTGTTCTTTTATTTTCTATGAGAAGATATAGGAGCTATTTCATCTCCTACTCAGAGATAGAGTAACTCTTTCGCAAACGAATAAGAGCGTCTTAATCTCCCGACACTGGGTAGGGGAGCTCACATCTCTACGATCTCTTATCTTCTATCTCAGTCTCGCAATATGTCATGAGAGGCCTCCGCTAGCTTTGCGCAGGAAAAGAAAGAGAGTTCTCTACTATGTCAGTTTTTTCAGAAATAGCTTCTCTATCAATGAAGAGGTCATAAGAGAAGCCCTTTATCTCTTCATAAGAAATGACAAAGCCCTTCGAACTTTTTACGAGAGATCTCTCCTTTACCCTAAATAAAACAACTAAACATGTGAAGGCCTTTCTTTACTCCTTAAGTGGGGACATTACACAACTCATCAGTTTCTATCGTTTATGTGAGAGAGTCTATTCTATCTTTACATGGGTCATCTGAAAGCTCCTTTGTCTCTTTGAAGGGGATGAGTCTCTTCTGAAAAGGCTCCTCCAAGGTATCCCCGCTCTCCTTCTTTCTTTAGGGAATGACAGAGCTCCTTAGCCTTATTTACCCTTATTCCTCATGGCAGGCTGCATTGCTGGGGCCAAGGCGCACAAGAAACTTCAAACCAGCAGAGCACGTCAGCATTTCCAGCCGATATGGTCTTGCAGCCGCTGCAGCTTCGTAGGGCGTGGTCTACGAGACATCTTGAACATGCACACACATCGTCTCTCTTCTGCCGGTCTGGGACACAGAAGACAAGTTCCAACACCTGATCCCGAGCATCATGTTCCTCACAAGTAGCGGTAGGCCCTTCACCCCGGATTTTTAGGGGCTGGGAGTAGTTTTTAACAGGCAACGCGAGGTGGGGTTGGACTGCGTAATCTTGCAAAAGTCTTTCTCCCACTTGAAGAAGTGTTTCCTAGAAAGAGATATCGGGAAGGATCTCTCATTTCCTCGAGAGAGGGATCTTTTATTGAAAATAAAATACATGAGGTTTTTCATGTTCCATTAGGAGACAGAGAGGTCTCTCATTCTGCATTAACAGATCGAGGACATCGTTCATTTCCGTTTTTCATTTGCTATGAGAAGGTAGGGGGGCGGGGGGGGGGGGGAATGGGCTCTCTCATTTCCGATTGCGAGACAGAGGGGCATAGAGGGGATCTCTGATGTCTTCGAAAGAGAGATCCTCCACTCAGGAGGGACACAAGTTATTCCATTTCCAAAAGAATAGAGGAGCTCTTAATGCCCCATCTCTTATTATAAATAAACAGAGAGGATGACGTCGATTCGTTTCCATTCTTTTGTTCTTGTTTATCAAAGGTCTCTTCGTTTCCTACACAGGACTTCTTTTGATTCCTATGAGAAGATAGAAGGCTCTTCTTTCGTCTCCTACTCAGAGATAGAAAGATTGCATTGGTAATACAAAAGAAATCATAAGAGCTCTCTCACGCCCTCTCTTTTGTGTCTCGTCAATAGGTAGAGAAATTCTCAGCTCTACCGTTTCCTATTTTTTACCTGAAAGAGCTTCTGTCTCTCGCAATAGGTCATGAGAGACCTCCTCTATCTTTTTGCAGGAAATGAAAGAGAGTTCTCTACAATTTCTGTGTTTCAGAAATGTTTCTCAAGCAATAAGAGAAGCCGTTTGTCGCTTCATAGGCAACGACGGAGCTCTACTACCTTTTTTCTTGAGATCTCTCCTTTACCCTCAATAAAAGCTTTGAAGGCCTTTCTCTATCCCTTAGATTGGACCCTAAGAACTTGGGCTACCCTAAGAATCCAAAGCTACCCTAAGAATCCAGGCTACCACCAAAACAAAAAAACACAACCCTAAGAATGGGCTACCCCAAGAATCCAGGCTACCTTAAGAACCCAGGCTACTCTAAAGCACCAGGCTACCACCAAAAAGCAAGCTCAAGCCTAAGAATCCAGGCTTATCGTAAGAATACAGGCCACCCCTAAGAATCCAAGCTATCCTAAAAATCCAGGCCACCACCAAACAAGAACTCAGCCCTAAGAATACAGGCTACCCTAAAAAGCTTCCCTTAATAATCGAGTCTACCCTAAGAATCCAAAATACTAAAATAGAAAGTGAATGAACAAAGTGAAATGAACGCCCCCATTATCTTCTTTCTTTCGCTAAATCACAGATCACACGTTCATGTCAGTCACTGTATCTGTTGAGATTAGTTGAAAGAAGATAATAGTGGGCGCGCAAAAAGAGAACACAAAGAATGCCCCGTTCATTCGTTCACATGTTCACTTCATTCTCGTATTAATATTGTAACCTCTGGAATGAATTCTGGGTGGTGAAAAGAATTGAATACCAGAAGTTAAGAATGCAAAAAACAAAATTTGCAACACTTATAAAATAATTTAATTCTGGTGCCCCCCAAAAGAATTTAATTATTCAAATCAGGGATTTGAGTAATTAACGTATGTAAGTTCTGGGGCCTCCCAAAAGAATTTAATTATTCAAATCAGGGATTTGAGTAATTAACGTATGTAAGTTCTGGGGCCTCCCAAAGAATTTAAGTATTCAAATCAGGGATTTGAAAAATTAAATTATTTATTTAAATTATTTAAATGATTTAAATTATTTGAAATATTTGAATTATTTGAACGGTCTGGCTGTTGGAGGAATGAATTTATTTGAATAATTACATTCGGGAGGAATGAATTTATTTGAATAATTACATTCGGTAGGCCCCAAATATAATTTAAATAATTTAAACAGTTTAATTATTTAAAATATTTTGGGGCCTCAAGAATTTAATTATTCAAATACATTTAATTATTCAAATAAATTCATTCCTCCAACAGCCAGACCATTTAAATAATTTCAATAATTTATATAATTCACATGATTTAAATAATTTCATTATTCCTTTTTCCGCCTCATCCCCGCACCCCTTCGCAAGCAAACGAATTCCAAGCCCTCACAGGGGACATACTTCATCAGGGACGCGGGAGAGTTTGAAGTGAAGAAGTCTCGTTAAATAGCTTAATTCGTTGAAGTAATGGGATTGTTTTACATGAGTATCACTTCCGTGAATAAATTATTTAAACTATTTAAAGTATTTAATTTATAAAGCTTCCTTCTACACTTGAGCAAACCAGGCTTTATAAACTGTATAAATTTCATAAATTTTATAAAAAATTTTTAAATTTCACCTTAAAGGGTAAGATGTATAAAATTTATACAACTTATAAAAAAAAATTTGGGTTTCAGGCGTCCCGGGAAACTGTAAAATTCATAAAACTTATAAACTTTCTTAAATGTATAAGTTTATAAAATTTATAAAGCTTCCTTCTACACTTGAGCAAACCAGGCTTTATAAGTTATAAAATTTCACCTTAAGAGTAACATTTATAGAATTTATAAAATTTATAAAGTTTTGGGTTCAGGCGTCCCCGGAAACCTTAAAATTTATTAATTTATAAAATTTTGCAAAATTTATAAAATTTATAAAGCTTCCTTCTAAACTTGAGCAAACCAGGCTTTATAAATTTATAAATTTGATAAATTTCACCTTAAGGGTAAAATTTATAAAATTTATAAAATTTAAAAAAATTATAAAGTTTTGGGTTTCAGGCGTCCCGGGAAACCTTTAAAATTTATAAAATTTATAGAATTTATAAAAATTTAAAAAAAAAATTTAAAAAGCTTCCTTCTAAACTTGAGCAAACCAGGCTTGCTTTTTTTTAAATTTTATAAATTTTATAAATTTCACCTTAAGGGTAAAATTCATAAAAATTTATGAAATTTATAAAGTTTTGGGTTCAGGCGTCCCGGGAAACATTTAAAATATATAAAATTTATAAAATCTATAAAATTTATAAAAATTTATAAAGCTTCCTTCTAAACTTGCGCAAACCAGGCTTTATAAATTTTATAAACTTTATAAACTTCACCTGAAGGGTATAATTTGCAAAATATATAAAATTTATAAAGTTTTGGGTTCAGGCGTCCCGGGAAACCTTTAAACTTTATAAAATTTATAAAATTTATAAAATTTATAAAACTTATAAAATTTATAAAATTTATAAAATTTATAAAATTTATAAAATTTATAAAATTTATAAAATTTATAAAGCTTCCCTCTAAACTTGAGCAAACCAGGCTTTATAAATATCATAAATTTTATAAATTTCACCTTAAGGGTAAAATTTATAAAATTTATAAAATTGATAAAGTTTTGGGTTCAGGCGTCCCGGGAAACCTTTAAAATTTATAAAATTTAAAACATTTATAAAGCTTCCTTCTAAACTTGAGCAAACCAGGCTTTATAAATTTTATAAATTTTATAAGTTTCACCTTAAAGGGTAAATTTTATAAAATTTATAAAATTGATAAAGTTTTGGGTTCAGGCGTCCCGGGAAACCTTTAAAATTTATAGAATTTATAAAATTTATAAAATTTATAAAATTTATAAAGTTTATAAAGCTTCCTTCTAAACTTGAGCAAACCAGGCTTTATAAATTTCATAAATTGTATAAATTTCACCTTAAAGGGAAAAATTTATAAAATTCATAAAATTTATAAAGTTTTGGGTTCAGGCGTCCCGGGAAACCTTTAAAATTTATAAATTTATAAAATTTTATATATGAATTTATAAAATGTATAAAATTTATAAAATTTACAAAATTTATTAAATGTTTCAAAGCTTCCTTCTAAACTTGAGCAAACCAGGTTTTATAAATATCATAAATTTTATAAATTTCACCTTAAGGGTAAAATTTATAAAATTTATAAAATTGATAAAGTTTTGGGTTCAGGCGTCCCGGGAAACCTTTAAAATTTAAAAAATTTATAAAATTTATAAAATTTATAAAGCTTCCTTCTAAACTTGAGCAAACCAGGCTTTATAAATTTTAAAAATTTTATAAATTTCACCTTAAGGGTAAAATTTATAAAATTTATAAAACTGATAAAGTTTTGGGTTCAGGCGTCCCGGGAAACCTTTAAAATTTATAAAATTTATAAAATTTATAAAATTTATAAAATTTATAAAATTTATAAATTTTACAAAATTTATAAAATTTATAAAATTTATTAAATTTTTCAAAGCTTCCTTCTAAACTTGAGCAAACCAGGCTTTATGAATTTTATAAATTTTATAAATTTCACCTGAAGGGTAAAATTTATACAATTTATAAAATTTATAAAGCTTCCTTCTAAACTTGAGCAAACCAGGCTTGATAAATTTTATAAATTTTATAAATTTCACCTTAAGGGTAAAATTTATAAAATTTATAAAGTTTTGGGTTCAGGCGTCCCGGGAAACCTTTAAAATTTATAAAATTAATAAAATTTATAAAATTTATAAAATTTATAAAATTTATAAAATTTATAAAGCTTCCTTCTAAACTTGAGCAAACCAGGCTTTATAAATTTTAAAAATTTTATAAATTTCACCTTAAGGGTAAAATTTATAAAATTTATAAAACTGATAAAGTTTTGGGTTCAGGCGTCCCGGGGAACCTTTAAAATTTATAAAATTTATAAAATTTATAAAATTTATAAAATTTATAAAAATTTATAAATTTTATAAAATTTATAAAATTTATAAAATTTAATAAATTTTTCAAAGCTTCCTTCTAAACTTGAGCAAACCAGGCTTTATGAATTTTATAAATTTTATAAATTTCACCTGAAGGGTAAAATTTATAAAATTTATAAAATTTATAAAGCTTCCTTCTAAACTTGAGCAAACCAGGCTTTATAAATTTTATAAATTTTATAAATTTCACCTTAAAGGGTAAAATTTATAAAACTTATAAAGTTTTGGGTTCAGGCGTCCCGGGAAACCTTTAAAATTTATAAAATTTATAAAATTTATGAAATTTATAAACTTTATAAAATTTATAAAATGTATAAAATTTAAAGAGTTCCTTCTAAACTTGAGCAAACCAGGCTTTATAAACTTTATAATTTTTATAAACTTCACCTTAAAGGAAAAATTTATAAAATTTATAAAATTGATAAAGTTTTGGGTTCAGGCGTCCCGGGAAACCTTTAAAATTTATAAAATTTATAAAATTTATAAAAATTTATAAAGCTTCCTTCTAAACTTGAGCAAACCAGGCTTTATAAATTTTACAAATTTTATAAATTTCACCTTAAGGGTAAAATTTATAAAATTTAGAAAATTGATAAAGTTTTGGGTTCAGGCGTCCCGGGAAACCTTTAAAATTTATAAAATTTATAAAATTTCTAAAATTTATAAAATTTATAAAGCCTGGTTTGCTCAAGTTTAGAAGGAAGCTTTGTAAATTTTATAAATTTTATAAATTTTACCCTCAAGGTGAAATTTATAAAACTTATAAAATTTATAAAGCCTGGTTTGCTCAAGTTTAGAAGGAAGCTTTATAAATTTTATAAATTTTATAAATTTTATAGGTTTCCTGGGACGCCTGAACCCAAAACTTTATCAATTTTACAAATTTTATAAATTTTACCCTTAAGGTGAAATTTAGAAAATTTATAAAGTTTATAAAGCCTGGTTTGCTCAAGTTGAGAAGGAAGCTTTATAAATTTTATAAATTTTATAAATTTTATACATTTTTCAAAATTTTATAAATTTTTAAGGTTTCCCGGGACGCCTGAACCCAAAACTTTATCAATTTTACAAATTTTATAAATTTTACCCTTAAGGTGAAATTTATAAAATTTATAAAATTTATAAAGCCTGGTTTGCTCAAGTTTAGAAGGAAGCTTTATAAATTTTATAAATTTTATAAATTTTAAAAATTTTATAAATTTTATAAATTTTAAAGGTTTCCCGGGACGCCTGAACCCAAAACTTTATAAATTTTATAAATTTTATAAAATTTTCCCTTTAAGGTGAAATTCATAAAATTTACAAAATTTATAAAGCCTGGTTTGCTCAAGTTTAGAAGGAAGCTTTATAAACTTTATAAATTTTATAAATTTTATAAATTTTATAAATTTTATAAATTTTATAAATTTTATAAATTTTAAAGGTTTCCCGGGACGCCTGAACCCAAAACTTTATAAATTTTATAAATTATATAAATTTTACCCTTAAGTTGAAGTTTATAAAATTTATAAAATTTATAAAGCCTGGTTTGCTCAAGTTTAGAAGGAAGCTTTATAAATTTTATAAATTTTATAAATTTTATAAATTTTAAAGGTTTCCCGGGACGCCTGAACCCAAAACTTTATCAATTTTATAAATTTTATAAATTTTTCCTTTAAGGTGAAATTTATAAAATTTATAAAATATATAAAGCCTGGTTTGCTCAAGTTTAGAAGGAAGCTTTGAAAAATTTAATAAATTTTATAATTTTTATAAATTTTATAAATTTTATAAATTTTAAAGGTTTCCCGGGACGCCTGAACCCAAAACTTTATAAATTTTATGAATTTTATAAATTTTTCCCTTTAAGGTGAAATTTATAAAATTTATAAAGCCTGGTTTGCTCAAGTTTAGAAGGAAGCTTTATAAACTTTATAAATTTTATAAATTTTATAAATTTTATAAATTTTAAAGGTTTCCCGGGACGCCTGAACCCAAAACTTTATACATTTTATAGATTTTATAAATTTTTCCTTTAAGGTGAAATTTATAAAATCTATAAAATTTAGAAAGCCTGGTTTGCTCAAGTTTAGAAGGAAGCTTTATAAATTTTATAAATTTTATAAATTCTATAAATTTTATAGATTTTGCCTTAAGAGTAAAATTTATAAAACTTAAAAAGTTTATTTCTTAAATATTTTAATTATGGATACCTGTAAGTATATATATATATATAGAGACATACAGACGGGCATTTCCCACACTATACATAGAGGTCCTACGTACATAGGAACTATATAAGGTGTAAATGGAGGTTAGTCAGGGGCGATTGAAATCAAGGAGATCAAAGGACTGCAGGAGGGACCCTTGTCAGGGACCTTAGGGGTTATTTAGGGGCCATTTTTGGGGCTTCTTCGGTTTTTTGAGACTCTAACAAGGTATATATAGGGGTGCTATAGGCGGATAAGATTAAGGGTCCCTTCTAGGGGGTCCCTCCTTTTTACCCCTTAAGGAGCGCACCCAAGGCCCGAAAAAAAAAAAAAAAAACTACACGCGCGGTTCTGGCATCCCTGCAGAGCTCAAGCGAGTCGGCTGGTCTCAAGCCCCTGAACCCCAATCAACCCTCAAGACCCTAACCCTAAACAACCCTAAACACCCTAAACCCTAAACACCCAAAACCCTAAACACCCAAAACCCTAAACACCCAAAACCCTTAAAAAAAAACACCCTAAACCCTAGACCCTAAGCCCTCATCCCCAAACCCACACAACTTGCAAGCATGAGTCCCGTAGGACTCGTCTGACAGCGACGGTGCGGCCTCGGGCTTGGGGGTTTAGAGTGCAGGGTTTGGGGGGTTGGGGGGTTTAGGGTTTAGGGTTTAGGGTTTAGGGTTTAGGGTTTAGGGTTTAGGGTTTAGGGTTTAGGGTTTAGGGTTTAGGGTTTAGGGGTTAGGGGTTAGGGTTTGGGGTTTGGGGTTTGGGGTTTAGGGTTTAGGGTTTAGGGTTGGGATGTTTTTCGCCTTGTACCGACAGTCCTGAATAGGGATTGTAGTATTCTCTATTCTAATCCCGTTAACATCCCAAGTTTGGGATGGTTTAGGGGTTTGGGTGTTCAGGGGTTTACCCCTAGCCCTGTAGGTCGTAGGTATGGGTTAGGGATTGGCATTGAGGGGGCTAGGATATAGGGCTCATAGGGACATGTAAGTCTTTTCTTTTCTTTTATAAAAAGGGTGATTGATCATTTCAGTCCCATCTCGCAGCAGGTTTTTATTTGAATTTACAACTAAACCCTAAACCCTAAACCCTAAACCCTTCACCGTTGACCCTAAACCCTGAACCTTGGGCCTTAAACCCCCAAACCCCGAAACCTTAAACCCTCAACACGAAACAACAGGGTGACCTTGTTTGATTTAAGGGGGCTTATACGGGAACCTAACCCCCCCCCAAAAAAAAAAAAACTTTCCAAAAAATAATAAAATGAATAAAACAAATAACAGAGGGGAAGGGTCTACTCTGGGTGCTGAGTCCTAGTTTCTGTTTGCTTCTATGCCGAAATCCAGAGCTAGAGCTCTGAGTAGCCTCAAATCTGCCCTAAGCCTACGAAATCCCAAAAAACCGCGAGCCTGACGTGACGAGTGTATCTTACATGATGCTCAGGATCCCCTACGTAGCTTTAGGTATCTCCATGCAACCAAACTCCCAGGCCCATTCTTGGAAGCCCTTTTGACTTAGGTAGGGTACGTAAGTTAAGTCAGTTGGGTTATGGGGATTATTGAAGGGATAGTAGGGGATATTTTGTAGACTTGCTGACCCTAAACCCCAAATAACCCCTAAACCCTAGACCTAAAACCCTAAACCCTACAGAAAGTCAAAATGGCTTCCAAGTTCCTGAAACTGAACTACAGAGTTGACTGTTCCTTGAGAAGCGTTGGGCTGTTTGGGTTCTTAGTGGCATCTGGGCATCTCGGGGTTTGAAGGGGGTGGTGTTGTGGAGAGTATGCCTTCACAATGGCACAAAGATTGCAGCGTGGCAGGATACCGAATGTCCCGTCAGCTCAGTAACTAAGACATGTTTTCAGAATCAGAAGAGGAATCCCTTATCACTGGGTCGAGTCTTCGGGTTCGTAGGATGCCCTCCTAAACGCCGAATACTAAACCTTAAGCCGCCTGTGCACAGACCTGCACGGTGGAGCCCAATGCCAGAGGTACGCAGTGCAAGAGGTGCACCTCGTAGAAAAAGATGCCCGCCGTGATGGGCGGGCATAGCGAAGCCCAACGTCACCCTTCCACGAAGGTGACGAACTGGCCCTCCCCTAAACCCCAAACCCTGAACCCTAAACCCTAAACCCTGAACCCTAAAACCCTAAAACCCCTAAACCCCTCGGATTCAGACAGCCCCGTCGCATGCTGGACTGCCAGCGCCTGCAAGACCACGTTGAGCAGGGAGCTCAACTCCGAGGCGTTGCCGTCTCCAGTCAGGCTCTTCCCCGTGATTTTTGGAAGGAGGGTTTAGGGTTTAGGGTTTAGGGTTTAGGGTTTAGGGTTTAGGGTTTAGGGTTTAGGGTTTAGGGTTTAGGGTTTAGGGTTTAGGGTTTAGGGTTTAGGGTTTAGGGTTTAGGGTTTAGGGTTTAGGGGTACTACGGTACCCTCATTGTTCCTGACAGCGAGATCGCGACCTTCCTGCTTCACAGGTCAATACTCATCACTGCCAAGCAGGAACACTACACCTCGTGCCTACTGGGCTCTGGAAACCCTAAACCTGGGGCCCTAAACCCTAAGCCCTGCACGGTTTCTACTCCTGCGGGCTTCAACCCACAGCCCAAACGATGACGCTTTCAAGGCTTCGGATGAGAGAGCTGTTCTAGTGAAGCCTGGGGTTTAGGGTTGTGGGTTGAGGGTAGACTTCTGACCAAAAAGTCATCGCATATTACAAGAACAGACTACAACAAAGACCCATGAAAGGCCTAAAAGTCCCGCCAGCAGGGGCACCCTAAAACCCACATCTTCTACGTTCCAAGTAACTTGAGAGCGAAAACAGAACCCACCACCTAGAGAAGTGAACCCTAAACCCTAAACCCTAAACCCTGAACCCTAAACCCTCAACCCTAAACCCTCAACCCTAAACCCTATAAGGTACCACTCGTAATAATCCAAAACCCAGCACCCTAGAATCCCAAAGCGGTTTGGGGCTGAGGGTTTAGGGTTTAGGGTTTAGGAGTTTAAGGCTCAGGGCTTGAAACCCTGAAGCCACAACAACAAGAAAACAGGACTCATAAGGATGCTGCTGATGATCCAAGCATAGAAAAGTAGCGCGAGCCCTAAGCCCTACATCCAAAACCCCAAGCCTAAACAAACACAGTAACTAGAAGTGGCATCTTGGGTTAGATCCCAAGACCCTAAACCCTAAGCCCTAAGCCCTAAACCCTAAACCCCAAACCCTAAAACCTAAACCCTAAACCCTAAACCCCAAACCCTACACGATATCAGGTTCATTGTAGCGAAGTCGCATTGCCGGCGGTCTGCTGGGATCGGTGGAGGAGCTCTTCCTGGTGAGGGTTTAGGGGTGTTTAGGGTCTTAGGGCTTAGGGTTTAGGGTTTAGGCTCTAGGGCTTAGGGTTTAGGACTCAAGGGTCAGGGTTTAGGGTTTAGGGCTCAGGGTTTAGGGTTTAGGGCTTAAGGAGGTTGCCAGGTTTGGGATGCACAGCGCCTGCGTGTGACAAAGCCAGGCGGGGTTGCGTCGAAAAATTGTCGTGAAAACTCGGGGCTCGTTATGGTTGTTCGGGAAAGTTACCCTGATATCTCCATATTATGGAGCTATATAAAGCTATGAAGATTGTCTACGGTATCTTAAACCGCTGCTGAAGTCATACAAGACGATGTATTCAAAAAGAAACGACCAACAAAACGACCTCCAATAAAATCGACCCTAAACCCTAAACCTCTCTTTCAAGTATAATTAAAACCCAATGAGTTCGCCCACCAAATGTCAAAAATTCGCCTGCAATTGTCAAAACGCCGCCGGCAATTGCCAACGAACTTTCTGCATTTGCCGGCGAACTTTTCACAACTGCCGGCGAACTTTTCTCAATTGTCGGCGAACTTTTGACATTGCCAGCGAAGTGTTGACACTTGCCGGAACAAACATCAAAAGTTGGCCGGCAAATGTCAAAAGTTGGTCGGCAACTTTTTTTGCAACAGAATTAGGGTTTAGGGCCCTAGGGTTTGGGGCAGAGGGGCGTCCCGGCGCTTGCCGGGGACCGCCGGGACAATCTTCTCGGGGGGGGGGGGGGGGTCTCGGCCCGTGACCATGGGTCCTCAGGACACCCGACACGGCCCGTGACGGTTTCACGGGAAGCTTATGGGGGACGGCGGGGCACGGGTACCACCTGTATAAGGGTGGTTGGAAGCTGAGCACGCTCCATTAAGAACAACTGCGCTCTTGTGATTAAATGAAGTTGAAATCTAGAACACTGTCGTAATGTTATGGGATCCAAAGGGTGGGTGGATAGATATTCGGTACCGGAGTGCCGCGCTTGAGTAGTGAATGCTGAACCCTGAACCCTTAAACCCTGAACCCTAGCCCGCAACCCTTGCAAACCTCAACCCTTCGGGTTTAGGTTGCCTTAAACCCTCAACCCTAAACCTTGGTTACCAAATCCGAAGGACCTCAGATGGCGTATCGCCTGAAGAGTTGGACAGTCAACGCCGTGATGCTTCAATACGTGAAGGAAGGCATCCCGAAACCGGCGAACAAGTACGCCTAGCGACATAGACCGGATTACCCTAAACCCTAAACCCTAAACCCTAAACCCTAAACCCTAAACCCTAATTAAGAAACCTCTTTGGAACCCATACGTAAACACCCTGCAAGGTGCTTTACATACCTGCACCTTCCGACTTCTGAGGGCGGCCCTCTGAACCCTTAGGCCCTCGAGCCCCTAAACCCTAAACCCTAAACCCTAAACCCGAAACCCGAAACCCGAAACCCTAAACCCTAAACCCTAAACCCGAAACCCGAAACCCGAAACCCTAAACCCTAAACCCTAAACCCTAAACCCTACACCCTAAACCCTAAACCCTGAACCCGAGCCGAGGTGCCACGTGCTGTAGCATGTCATCAGCCTCCATTAGGAAGCCCTGATCCTGCGCGCCTCGCATTCCGGGAGGCGTGTGGGCCAACAGGCTTTGCAGTGATAAGGGGTTGGAGTTAAGGGGTTAGGGTTTAGGGTTTAGGATTTGGGGTTTAGGGTTCAGGGTTCAGGGTTTAGGGTTTAGGGTTTAGGGTTTAGGGTTTAGGGTTTAGGGTTTAGGGTTTAGGGTTTAGGGTTTAGGCTTTAGGGTTTAGGGTTTAGGGTTTAGGGTTTAGGGGCGCAGCCCAAGGGCACCTTGCATGAGGCCTGTCTGCAAGAGGGCTTTATGCCACCCGTCTGAGAAGCCATGCTCGCGTCTGGAAGAAGGTTGGGGTGTAAGGTTTCGGCTGGAGGTTCTAAACCCCAAACCCTAAACCCTAAGCCCTAAACCCTAAACCCTGAACCCTAGACCCTAAACCCTAAACCCTTCATGCCAATCCCGGCAACTGATGAGTAGCGGGTCTTCTTCGCTTCTCAGGGTGCTTTTTGCGTTGTTGCTTGCCATAGTGACGAACACATCGTTCATGCAACTGGTAACCCCTAAACCCTAAACCCTACTTATGACTACCCATGAACCTCCAAGTCGAGTCGACGGCCTGTTCGGATCAGCCATCGTTCCAGCTTGGGAAGAGGGATCCCTAAACATGCTGAAGCCGTCAATGAACCCTAAACTATTTCAGGCCTCAACAGAGTTCCTGTTTAGAGACTTAACTCAAGATGGGTTTAGGGTGCAGGGCTTCGGGTGTAGAGCTTCGGGCTTAGGGCTTAGGGTTTAGGGTTTAGGTTTTAGGGTTTAGGGTTTAGGGTTTAGGGTTTAGGGTTTAGGGTTTAGGGTTTAGGGTTTGGGGCTTAGGGCTTAGGGCTTAGGGGTTCAGGGTTTCCTTGCTTCCTTGAACCACCCTGCAACAGCGAGCCGCCCTTTGCCAACCGAGACTCGGCTGCGCAGCTTCTCCAGCACCAGCGCTAGCAGCTCAGGAGCACGCAGCCTCTGCAGAGAGAGCCGCTGCCTGGCAAGGGAGGAAGGGGGTTTAGGGTTTAGGGTTTAGGGTTTAGGGCTTAGGGTTTAGGGCTTAGGGCTTAGGGCTTAGGGTTTAGGGTTTGGTGTTCAGGGTTCAAGGTCTTCGGGGTTTGGGGGTTTTTGGGGTTTGGGGGGGCTCGCTTTGCCTACAGTTTTATAGGTTATACCTACTCGTTAAGGGGGTAGTTACTACTAAACCGTAGGTAAAGGGAGTCCCCGGAAGGGTTCAGGGTTTAGGGGTTTTAGGGTTTTGGGGTTTTGGGGTTTTGGGGTTTTAGGGCGTTTAGGGTTTTAGGGTATTCGGTTGGTAATAGGGTTTTGGGGTTTAGGGTTTGGGTTTTTAGGGTTTCGGGGTTTAGGGTTTAGGGCTCTGGACGGGGCAAAGAGCCCTCAGGTCCGCATTAAGGACTAAGGATTATTCCTGAATTGAGGAGTTTAGGGTTTAGGGTCTTAGGTTTCTAGGGGCTTAGGGGTTTAGGGTTGTAGGGTTCAGGGTTTTAAACCCTAAACCCTAAACCCTGAACCCGTTTTAGGGGTGGAGGCCTCCTTGGCTTTGGAACGGCCGTTGTATCTCCAGCACAAAGAGCCACCACAGGGTTTAGGGTTCAGGGTCTAGGGTTTAGGGTTTAGGGTTTAGGGTTTAGGGTTTAGGGTTAGGGTTTAGGGTTTAGGGTTTAGGGTTTAGGGTTTAGGGTTTAGAGTTTAGGGTTTAGAGTTTAGGGTTTAGGGTTTAGGGTTTAGGGTTTAGGGTTTAGGGTTTCGGGTTTAGGGTTTAGGGTGTAGGGTTTAGGGTTTAGGGTTTAGGGTTTAGGGCAGAGGACACCGCGCCTCTTGTTCAGCTTGACTGGTGGCGGATTGTGCGGAAGGTGGCAGTACCCGCAGAAGGCTCCATTCCTGGACGCGGCCCTAGACCCCAAAACCAGAAAACCTAAACCCTAAACCCTAAACCCTAAACCCTAAACCCTAAACCCTAAACCCTAAACCCTAAACCCTAAACCCTAAACCCTAAACCCTAAACCCTAAACCCAATGAGCGGGCGAACTGCTTAAGCAGCTGCCGACTGCCCGAGCCCGGGCGGCATTCGAAACCCTAAGCCCTTGAACCCGAAACCCATGAACCCCTAAACCTTAAACCCTAAACCCTAAACCCTGAAACCTGAACCCTGAACCCTGAACCCTAGAAGCCCTAAACGCTAAGTCCTGAACCCTACACGCTCTCAGACCTCTAAGCCTCATGGTGAAAGCCAGCCCCCCTTGAATGCCCTTTTGACTTAGTAAGTAGGGTTCGGGTTTAGGGTTTCGGGTTTTTTTAGGGTTTAGGGTTAGGGTTAGGGTCTAGGGTTTAGGGTTTAGGGTTTAGGGGTTTAGGGGGTTGGAGTTAAGTGTTAGAAAGTTGGGATATGGGGATAATTATCTGGTTTCTAGGGGATACTGCGTAGACTTAAGAAGTCAAAAGGTCTTTTAAGTAGGCCCTCCTATGCTTCGCCATCTCAAGGGCCCACCTGCGAGACCTCTAAACTGCAGGGTTTAGGGTTTTGGGTATAGGGTTAAGGTTTTAGGGTTTAGGGTTTAGGGTTTAGGGTGTAGGGTTTAGGGTTTAGGGTTTAGGGTTTAGGGTTTAGGGTTTAGGGTTTAGGGTGTGTGTGGGCAATTTAGGGTCCAGTGTTCAGGTGGTGGTGGAGTAGGATTCCATAGTCAGGCAGCCTGATTAGGGGTAACGATCTAAACCCTAAACCCTAAACCCTAAACCCTGAACTCGACATCCCGAACAACACTCAGCCCGAATGCCCCAAGCGGCAAGCTCTGGTGGCTCGCGGCAGTCTGTGTGAGTCTGTGTGGGGCTTTGGTCACGCGCAGGGGGTCCCTTATAGGGTTTTCGGGCTCAGGGTCCCTAAACCCTAAACCCTAAACCCTAAACCCTAAGCCCTAAACCTTAAACCCTAAACCTTAAACCCTGGCAGTTTGGGCAGTTTGGGCAGTTTGGGATTTAGGGCTAACTCCTCAACCCGGCAGCCCCTCCTTTCACCGAGACACTGGCACGGCCCCGACCCGAAATAGATGCAGGCCCGCTGGCAGAGCTCCTAATTGGTTTAGGGTTTAGGGTTTAGGGTTTAGGGTTTAGGGCTTAGGGTTTAGAGTTTAGGGCTTAGGGTTTAGGGCTTAGGGCTCAGGGTTTAGGGCTTAGGGTTTAGGGTTTAGGGTTAAGGTTGAGGGTTTTTTGGTACCCGAATAGGGGTTTAGGGGTTTAGGGTTGAGGGCTTAGGGTTGGGGATCTTTGGTTTAAGGCTTCGGGTCTGTCTGGGCCCCTTCATTTGGGGGCTTAGCACCTGGAATGGTGGGCAAGTGCGGTTTCGGGTTGAGGGTTGAGGGGTCGCAAAAGGGAGCAAGGTGCATTTCTGAGTCTGAATACAGTAAGTTTGAGGTCAATTTGTAGAACTGCTGGCCTTGGGCGTGTTTGGGTTTACTTTAGCGTTTATAGGATTTATGATTCGAATTCCAGGGCTTAGGGCCCAGAACTCTACATCCAATCATCATAACATGCCCAAACCTCGCGTCGAAGGGGCAGCACCAAAGAAGCCTATGACCCAAAGTAGTTCTGAGACACCCTAAACCCTAAACCCTAAACCCTAAACCCTAAACCCTAAACCCTAAACCCTAAACCCTATCCCCCCCTGAAAGACACCCGAAAGCCTCAAGCGCCAAAACCTGAAACCTCTCACTCTTCGGGTAGTCACATCGTCCCTTAGTACGGGCCCTTGAAAAGAAGACCCCTTACATACCCCTTATATACCCTATACAACCCAAAGGCCCATACCTCAGAACAAGCCCTGAACACCCGAAACCATGCCAGAAAAAAAAAAAAAAAAAAACACCACGCATCAAGCGGCAAAACCTGGTGGTGCCTTTTTTGCGGATGGGGGAATGCCGAGGATATGACAAGTCTATTGTCATGAGCACGAGCCTTTTTTTACCTCTTTTACTTGGCACGTCTTAGTCGCAACTTGAATTGGAGGGTGAATGAAGTATGCGAATCCTCCAAACGCCCCTGTTATGTTGAATCTCGCCCATAAGATCGGAAGCCCTATGAAACCCGCTTATCGGATCCCATTGAAGGAAACGAACACGTCTCAGGGGCTTATTTCTACCGTCCTTGAGAATACGACATGATTAGGGTCCTTGTGCTCACTTCCTTATTGTCCAAAGGAGAATCGTAGGAATATAGTGAGCAAAAGTAGGAGCAAAGAGAGAGACAGAGAGAGAGAGAGAGAAAGAGAAAGAGAAAGAGAAAGAGAAAGAGAAAGAGAAAGAGAAAGAGAAAGAGAAAGAGAAATTTCCTGATCAGCATTCAACCCGTTAACTGCCTTCTTACCTTTATTCACTCCCCCTATTTTCGCCCTTCGCCCAGAAAGAAACCCGTAATCCCTACACCCCCAAACCCAAACTCCTAAGCCCCCAACCCCGGACCCTAAACCACTCCCCCTTCCAACTCCTAAACCCTAAAACACACTTGCAGCCGAAAGGCAGGATGGCCCAAACTGCCTCGCCAGTGAACCCAGGGTAGGGTCAAAGGACAAGTCCAACAAATTTGGGGCAGGGGGTGGGCGGGAACCCCCTATATCCTACAAAGAATATAAACCCACCTGCCGCACCCGAGTTCTTGTCAAAAAAGGAGAGATGTCGCTGATCACGCATCTGCGAATAAATTCTGGGGAGCGGCCGCTGATTCGCCGCCAGGCTTTCTCGATTAAGGCGCCCATAAACCCTAAACCCTAAACCCTAAACCCAAAAAAAAAACCTTACAAGAAGGAAGCACTCATTTTCGGAGACCCCATCCCAAAACAGAAAACGAAAGCAAACCCAACCCTCAACTCAAGGGACTCGGGGTTCGGAGGGTGTGAGGTCTGGGGTTTTCGGGTTTAGGGTTTAGGGTTTAGGGTCTAGGGTCCAGGGTTCAGGGTTCAGGGTTCAGGGTTTGGGGATTTAGGGTTTAGGGTTTATTTAGGGTTTAGGACAGACACTCCGAGCTGCTCAGGGTTCGGATTTCGGGCTCAGGGTTTAGGGTTTAGGGTTTAGGGTTTAGGGTTTAGGGTTTAGGGTTTCGGGTTTCGGGTCTAGGGTTTAGGGTTTTGGGTTTCGGGCTTAGGGCTCTTTGAGCTCACTTCTGGTCTCAGGCTACGGGCTCAGGCTTGCTTGGGGTTTAGGACTCGGAGGCTGTTCTCCCTCAACCCCCAAAACCCTACATGCCAAACCCTAAACCCTCTTAGCTGCTGAGTTCATAAGCCCCAAAAAAGGTGCACACTTTCAGTTCCATAGGGGAGTATAGTATCCCTAAACCCTAAACCCTAAACCCTAAACCCTAAACCCTAAACCCTAAACCCTGTAAAGTGCACTCATTCAGCAACTAAGCCCTCTATCCGAAGCTCCGATTTCAAGGCATGGCCTCACGGCTCTTGTGCAACAAGGTGCTTCAGTTCTCTAAGTTAAGGGTTTAGGGTTTAGGGTTTAGGGTTTAGGGTTTAGGGTTTAGGGTTTAGGGTTTAGGGTTTAGGGTTTAGGGTTTAGGGTTTAGGGTTTAGGGTTTAGGGTGTCCCTGTTCTCGTTCTGGCTCCATATCCTAAATCCAAGAAAGACCATGATTCAGAAAAAAAAAAAAAAAGAGCCGGTAGATTCCCCAAACAAAACTAAACCCTAAACCTAGAACCCTAAACCCTAAACCCCAAAACCTTAAAACCAATTGCAAAGAACTAGACCCAGACATGCCAAGTCCCGCCAGTTACGCACGCAAACACCCTGGCTTAGAAGTTTAGCGGATCCCACCTGCCAAGAACCAAAACTTACTGTTGGTTAGCAGGGCCCTGTCCCTTAAAGGGAAAATAAGGTACCTCATTCCCCCGGTTGCCTACTAACCAACAGTAAGAAAAGTGCCCTCCAGCAAAGGGGGTTGAGTAGGGGCTGATTCAAGCGCTTAACGCTTAACACCTGATACAAGAACCCTCTCAAGTTTGAACCTTCAGCGTGTGTGGCTTCAGCTAGTACCTGATCATCAAGGGTTCTGCAACACACACGGATCGCCAAAGGTTTTGGGCTGAGGGCGTGGGTCCTCAACCCGAAACCCTACACTCCGGAAACCCTCAACCCTAACCCCTAAACCCTAAACCCTAAACCCTAGAAACCGCCCCCAACCTCCGAACCCGGGATGTCCGCTAGGGCGCCTGGGGTAGGCAGGACCGTGTCATCTGTGGGCGGCATCTCCTTAATGCAGCATGGGGTGTAGGGCTTAGGGTTTAGGATTTAGGGTTTAGGGTTTAGGGCTTAGGGTTTAGGGTTTGGGGCTTAGGGTTTAGGGGGTTTAGGTTATAGGGTTTAGGGTTCAGGGTTTAGGGAGTTTAGGGTTTAGGGAGCTTAGGGTTTCGGATTCAGGCCTGATTGAGTTGGGTTTTTAACCTCAGAAAAAACACCTTCGCAGCGCGGGTCTGAAGTTTAGGGCTTTGCGTTTATGCAAAGGCGCCTGGCAAAGAGACCTGTACCCTAAACCCTAAACCCTAGACCCTAGACCCTAAACCCTAGACCCTAGACCCTAAACCCTAAACCCTAAACCCCCCCCCCCCCCAAAAAAGGGGGAATCAGTAAGAAGAACCCCCACATGGCGTGCAGCCTTCAACTGCCCCCCCCCCCCCCCGTTTAGGGTTTAGGGTTTAGGGTTTCGGGTTTAGGGTTTAGGGTTTAGGGTTTAGGGTCCGCCGACCCTGGCGGCGTGTTGGATGGGAAAAGGAGGTGAAAACCTCCCCCAAACCTCTCAACTATGCTCCAGCGGGGTCGGCGGCTTGAGCCGGAGGCTCTTAAATTTAGGGTTTAGGGTTTAGGATCTAGGGTCTAGGGTTTAGGGTTTAGGGTTTCGGGTTTAGGGTTTAGGGTTTAGGGTGCGACGGATGAAGATGACGGCAGTTGACACATCCTGCTGCTTAGCGACTGGCGGCAGTCGCCTCAGCTCCTGTGTAGATTTCCGGGACTGGCGTTGGGGCTTTGGGGCTTTGGGGGCTTAGGGTTGAGGATTTGGGGTTTAGGGTTTAGGGTTTAAGGTTTAGAGTTTAGGGTTTAGGGTTTAGGGTTTAGGGTTTAGGGTTTAGGGTTTAGGGTTTAGGGATACTTACTAACCAATTGTAACTGTACTTCTCATCGCCCACTTATAAGCGTGCCCCAATATGGTCATAAGTACAGTTATAAGTACAGGCATAACTGGTTAACAAGTACCATGAACCTCCAAGTAGGCTGTTCTCCGTGAGGGTCCGATCCCCGGAGCTCTGAACCCTAAACCACCGAAACCCCAACCTCAAACCCCTCAACCCCAACCTCAGACCTCTTGTAGATCCTAAACCCTGAACCCCTACAATGTCAGGAACCCTGAACCCTAAACCCTGAACCTTAAACCCTAAACCCTGAACCCTAAACCCTAAACCCTAAACCCCCGTGAACCTCAAGAGAGGAGGCCACGGAGAAGTCGGCGGACTGGGCGGAGGCTGACTGCGCGATAGATCTGGCGGATTCAAATGTCCTGACCTTGACACAGGGATTTGGGGCTTGGGGTTTAGGCTGGGCTGCCCAGTAACCTAGGCTTAAAAAGGGTGCCCGTTTTTTGCTTAAAGGGGTTTGTAAGGGAACCTAAATCCCCCAAAAAGGGAATAAGGGTACTACTGGGCATCCTAGTAGGGCTTCGGGCCTAAAACCCAAAACCCCAAATCCCCAAACCCTAACTAACGACTTGGGGGTTTCAAGTTGCAGGGTTTGTTAGGGGTTCGAAGGCGACATGCGAGAAAGACTGGCGATCAATCGCGCGGCCGCTGCACCCGAAGTGGTTCGGGTTTGGGGCTTAGGGCTTAGGGCTTTTAGGGCTTGGGGTTTAGGGTTGAGGGCTTAGGGCCTTTGGGGTGTACGGTTTCGCGAGCCACCGTGTGATTTTGATAGGTTCGTTTGCTTAGCCATGGCCCCTGTCACGAGTTGTAGAGGCATCCTCATAGATAGCAGGGTATGCTCCTTAACTTCGGGTGTATGGGCTCCCCGGGTACTGAGAAACCCTAAAGCCCGAAAAACTCTCGAAGTCCACCAGCCTAATCGAAGCAAAGCAGAAAGATCACCCTAATTAAACCCGAAACCCTAAACCCTTAACTTGGAAACCCCTGAGAAGCTACACAAAGCGAACTCAACTTAGGGCTTGTAACTCAGATCGACGCCCCCCCCCCCCATTTATGCTAACCCCTAAACCCTAAACCCCAAACCCCAAACCTTAAACCCTCAAGCCCCGGTAACTTGAAATATTCAACAAGTTTAAAAGGAGAAACTCCTCCAAACGTTCCGCAAAACTTTCCCGGACCGAGATCGGCATGAACTAAGCTGAAGCCAAAAAAAATCCTTGAAACGCCCCGAAACTTCCCCGGACATTAACCCTGAATAATTTCAATAAACCCCAACAGAGGCTTAGGGTCTAGCCCTAAACCCTAAACCCTAAACCCTACACCCCAAATGGGGGCTTAGTGTTTAGGCTTGGGATTCCAGGGCCCCAGGGGCCGAGGTGACCGAGGCAGCCGAAAAGGCCGAGATTACGGAGCTGCCTGGTTTGGGGTTTGGGGTTTGGGGTTTAGGGTTTAGGGTTTAGGGTTTAGGGTATAGGGTTTAGGGTTTAGGGTTTAGGGTTTAGGTTTAGGGGTTAGGGTTTAGGGTTTTGGGTTTTAGGGTTTAGGGTTTGGGGTTTAGATGTTAGGGGGGTAGGGGTTAGGGGTTAGGGGTTAGGGGTTAGGGGTTAGGGGTTAGGGGTTAGGGGTTAGGGGTTAGGGTTTAGGAGTTTAGCGGTTGGGGTTTAGGGTTTAGGGTTTAGGGTTTAGGGTTTAGGGTTTAGGGTTTAGGGTTTAGGGTTTAGGGTTTAGGGTTTAGGGTTTAGGGTTTAGGGTTTGGGGTTGAGGGAGTAGAGGTTTAGGGCTTAGGGTTTGGTTTGGGATTTAAGGTTTAGGGTTTAGGGTTTAGGGTTTAGGGTTGGCAGTTTAGGGTTTAGGGTTTAGGGTTTAGGGTTAGAGTTTTAGGCTTTAGGGCTTAGGGTCTAGGGAGTAAGGGTTTAGGATCTAGGGTTATAGGGCATAGGTTAGGGTTACGGTTTAGGGTTTTGGTATTTAGGGTGTAGGGTTAAGGGAGTAGGGGTTTCGGGGTTTAGGGCTTAAGGGGTTGGGGTTCTCGAAGTTTCAATGGACCCCCCGCGAAGAATATCAGGGAGCTTTTGGTAGCATCCGCAAAAGGTCACCCAATATATCACACTCACTGAATTTTTAGAAATGCCCATGTGCGCTCACCAAGAACAGGCGTATCAATCCCACCTGATGTGCCTTATAAAACCATAGCGACCCTAAACCCTAAACCCTAACCCCTAACCCGTACCCCGTAACCCGTAACCCCTAACCCCCAACCCCTAAACCCTAAACCCTAAACCTCTGAGCCCTAAACCCTAAACCCTAAGCCCTAAACCATAAACCCTAAACCCTAGGTGTCTGTCTCATGCAAGATCGTGCTGTGCCATGCTTCCTTGAAGATGCGGCCAAGATGAAGTGGCCCTTCCTGGTGTTAATATGAACAACTGAAACGCCAAGCCCCCGCAAGTCTAAACCAACCCCCGAAGGACCCAAACCCCCCAACGCACAAGGGCCCTCCACCCTGAACCCTAAAGCCTAACCTCCACCCTAAACCCTAAACCCTGAACCCTAAACCCTGAACCCTAAACCCTAAACCCTAAACACTAAACCCTACACCCTAAACCCTACATGAGCCCTTCGTCTCCTACTCCCTGGCCTCTGCCCCTGTCAGAGTGGGCCACGGAGCCGACGTCGCTGTCGCGATCGCTGTCGCTGCCTACCCAGCTTTCGGTCTCCGTGTCTTTACGCCCGAAAGTCAGGGTTTAGGGTTTAGGGTTTAGGGTTTAGGGTTTAGGGCTTAGGCTTAGGGTTTAGGGTTTAGGGTTTAAGGTTTAGGGTTTAGGGTTTAGGGTTTAGGGTTTAGGGTTTAGGGTTTAGGGTTTAGGTTTAGAGTTTAGGGTTCAGGGTTCAGGGTTCAGGGTTCAGGGTTTAGGGTTTAGGGCTTAAGGCTTAGGGCTTAGGGCTTAGGGCTTAGGGCTTTGGGCTTTGGGCTTAGGGTTTAGGGTGCGCTTCTTGGTAGCCCAGCATCCGTTTTACAATAAGGGTACCCTTATTGGGGCATGCTTTGTCGGGGAACCTTGAACCAAAAACGGGGCAAAAGGGTTCCAGGCTCGGGGTTTAGGGCCCAGGGCTGAGTGTCAGGGCCCCTCAACTTGGGTGGATTTGGGTCAGGGTCTCGGGTTTAAGATTTCAGGGGCGTCTAGGGTTCTAGGGCTTCTGGAATAAGGAAGAACAGGTGCGCCGTCTTTGGCTGGACCTGGTGCATCAGAAAACCCTTATAAGGGACCTTAGGGGTTACTTAGGAGACGCTTCGGTACCATGGGGACCATATAAGGTATATATAGGGGTTATGTAGAGGAATAAGATTCAGGGTCCCTTCTAGGGGTCCCTCCTTCAGTCCCTTGATTTAGGGGATTTAGGGATCAGGGTTTAAGGTTTAGGGTTTAGGGTTCAGATTTGGTTTAGGGTTTAGGGTTTAGGGCTTAGGGCTTAGGGCTTAGGGATCAGGGCTGAGCCCTTTGACCCACCGTCAGGGTCCGCGAAGATGTGGCGGCTGACATTGGCGAAGGACTCCTGTGCCCGGATCCCTAAACTCTAAGGGTTTAGGGTTTAGGGTTTAGGGTTTCGGGTTTAGGGTTTAGGCTTTTGGGTTTAGGGTTTAGGGTTTAGGGCTTAGGGCTTAGGATCCCTGAACTCTATGCTTCTAAACCCTCAACCCTGGTCTTGGTGGTTTTGGTTTGGGTTTTTTGGGCTTTGCGTTTTGGGTTTGGGGTTTTGGGTTTGGGGGCGGGGGGAAAGGGGGGGGAGGGAGACTGTTTAGGGTCCGGGGTTTTGGGCTTCGGGGTTTAGGGTTAAGGGTTGGGGATTTATTTTGGATTTAGGGTTGTTTCGGATTTGGGGTTTAGTGTTTGCTTGTTTTGGGTTTTGGGGTTTGGGGTTTAGGGTTTAGGGTTTAGGGTTTAGGGTTTAGGGTTCATTGGCGACTGCTGCAACACCGAGTAGACTTCGTGAGCTGAAAGCTGCTTCGACTGCTTGACTCGGCATCGATGTCTCGGAATAAACCCTGAACCCTCAACCCTGAACCCTCAACCCTCAACCCTAAACCCTCAACCCTCAACCCTCAACCCTCAACCCTAAACCCTAAACCCTAACCCTAAACCCTGAACCCTAAACCCTAAACCCTAAACCCTAAACCCTAACCCTAAGTTAACCCGAAGAACCGTCAACTCCGGGGTTTAAAGGGTTTTCGGGGCTCTTGGCGTTGCGGGTGCGGACCCTCCCCTGAATCGGGGTTTAGGGTTTAGGGTTCAGGGTTTAGGGTTTAGGGTTTAGGGTCCGCCGACCCTGGCGGCGTGTTGGATGGGTTTGAGGAGGTGAAAACCTCTTTCCCTCCTTACCCCCCCAAAACGCGGGGGGGGGGGGGTAGGGGGGTCGGTGCACAATTTTTCGTGGAGGACCGCGCCACCCGCACAGCGTAAACAGGCGGTTCAGCACAGGGGGTAGGGGCGCCCTCAGCAAATCAGCGTTCGACCCCCTAGCCCCCCCCCCCCCCCCCCCCCCCCCCCCCGGTAAACCCCGGATTCGCCCACCAAAACCCCTGGTTCACCCACCAAAACCCCTGGTTCACCCACCAAGCTTCACCCACCAAGATTCACCCACCAAAAACCCCTGATTCACCCACCAAAACCCCGGATTCACCCACCAAAACCCCTGGTTCACCCACCAAAAATCCGGGTTCCCCCACCAAAAAAACACCACCACCACGCGGTCATGAGTGGGCCCCACCCCTTGCACCTGCCCTGCCCTCTACCTGCCGCCTCCCCTCACCGCTGCCCTCCCCTGCCCTACCCTCGCTGAGCTGGGGCCACCCTCTCCCCCCCATCCTGCCCCCACTCTACCCCACCCTGTCTGCCCTTCTGCCTCTGCCCTCGAACCTTCCCTGCCCCACCCTGCCCTCCCCTCCCCACCCCACCCTGACCTGCCTGCCCCACCCTACCCTTCTGCCTGTGCCCCCGTCCTGCCCCACCACAGACCGCAGTGGAAGGCCCCTCCCCCCTGCCCTGCCACACTACACCTCAACTACCCTGTATTTGCAGAGCATGCGGAAAAGTCTGCTCTCCTTTCCCCCAACCCATCCCCCCACAGCCATACCCCACCCTGCCCTACCCTGCCCTGCCCTTCTGCCTGTGCCTGCCGGTCTTCTGGCCTGGACGGCCCCTGCCCTGCCTGTCCCGCACCTACGCAAAGCTGCAGATTCGTGTGGGAAAGCGCTCTGGAACCCCACCCCCCCCCCACTCGATCCCCTCGCCCTTGCCTCCCAACACCGGACCCTCCTCCCCTTCCAGGTCACGCCCCACCCCTAGACCTTCCCCCACCCTTGACCTGCCCCATTCCCTGCCCCACCCAACCCCCAGCCAACCCTACCCCTCCCTGCCTGCCCGCACCCTACCCCAGCCTAGCCCTTGCCCTACCCTACCCTGCCCTGAATCACACCCTTGGCCTACCCCATTCCCTGCCCCACCCTACCCTCAGCCAACCCTACCCCCCTGCCTCCCTACCCCCAGCCTACCTACCCTCTGCCCTCCCCTCCCCTTGCCTGCCCCACCCCAACTGACCTGCCTTCGGGCCGACCCCACCCTGCCTGGGCCCCACTCCGATCATCTCGACACCGGACCTCGCCCTCCCTTAATTTTCCTACCTTCCACTCCCCTCCCCCGTACAGGAAGCGCCACCCTGATTCAGGGCAGGGTAGGGCCTGAATACCGCTGAAATTCCCCACCCTGCCCCGCCCTGCACGCCCTACCCTGCCCTCCTACCCTTTCCTACCTTCCACTCCCCTACCCTACCCTACCTCACCCTCCCGTACAGGAAGCGCCACCGTAGCACACCCTACCCTGCCCTCCCGACCCTGAACAACTGCTGAAATTCCCCATACCCTTTCCGACTCCCCTACTCACCCTCTCCTGAAACCCACACTTGCCCTCTGTCCTCCACACACCCCACCCTGCCCTCCACTGCCCACCCTCCCCTACCCTGGCTAACTTGCTGAAATTCCACCCTACCCTGCCCACCCTTTCCTACCTTCGACTCCCCTACCCTACCCTACCTCACCCTCCCCTGTACAGGAGGTTCGGCAACCCAGTCCTGACTCCTGGGAAAGACCCGCGCCCAGACACCCTCAACCCCTCCATGCCTCAACCCCTGAGCTCTAGCCCCAGTAGGCTGGGGTAGGGTAGGGAACGTCACGCTAGGGTAGGTGGGGGAGCGCTCGTAGACCCGCAACCCCTCCATGCCTCAACCCCTGAGCCTCTAGCCCTTGTCCCACGAGTAATTAGGCTGGGGTAGGGTAGGGAACGTCACGCTAGGGTGGAGCCTCTGGCCCTTGTCCCACGAGTAGGCTGGGGTGCACAGCTGTTTTGGTGGGGACGACGTTCGGCTTGGTGGGGTCGAGTGGGGGTTTTGGTGGGGTCCACGTCTTGGTGGGCTCCCCGGTTGGTTTGGTGGAGGCAATGGCGGTTTTGGTGGGAAAAAAGTTTTTTTCCCCCTCCCCCGCACCCTGATTCAGGGCTAGGGCCCACACTTGCCCTCTGTCTCCACACCCTCCCCACCCTCCACTGCCCGCCCTCCCCTACCCTGAAGAACCTGCTGAAATTCCCCCCTGCCCCACAAAAAGCACCACCCTGACTCATAGGGCGGGGAATTTCAGCAGGTTAGACAGAATAGAAGAAGGCGGGCAGAGAGGGCAAGTGTGGGCGTACCTTCCATGCCTGGAAAGGGTAGGAGGGTAGGGTATTCAGGGTTGGGCAGGGTCAATCAGGGTGGCACTCCCCCCCCCCCATCCCCCCCATCCCCCCCATCCCCCCCCATCCCCCATCCCCCCCCATCCCCCATCCCCCCCCCCTCCCCCCATCCCCCCATCCCCCCCCATCCCCCCCCCCATCCCCCCCCATCCAATTTGGGTTTAGGTTTTAGGGTTTACGGTTTAGGGTTTAGGGTAGGGTAAGCGTAAACCCTAAAACCTAAACCCTAATTACCCGAAAACTTAGCTTTTAGGGTTTAGGGTTTAGGGTTTAGGGTAGGGTAGGGAAAGTCACGCTAGGGTAGGGTGTGGGGACCTGCTAGGATTCGGGTTCGGCAACCCCAGTCCTGACTCTGGGGAAAGACCCGCGCCCAGACACCCTCAACCCCTCCATGCTTCAACCCCGGAGCCTCTAGCCCTTGTCCCACGAGTAGGCTGGGGTAGGGTAGGGAACGTCACGCTAGGGTAGGGTGGGGGAGCGCTGGTAGACCCGCAACCTCTCCATGCCTCAACCCCTGAGCCTCTAGCCCTTGTCTTACGAGTAATTAGGCTGGGGTAGGGTAGGGCTGGGGTAGGGTAGGGAACGTCACGCCTGCGCCTCCCCTCACCGCTGCTCCCCTGAAGCTCCTGCCCACTCTAGTCTGCCCTTCTGCTTCTGCCCTCGCACCCCATTCCCTGCCCCACCCTACCCCGCTGCCCTCCCCTCCCCACCCCACCCTGACCTGCCTGCCCAACCCGAGAATCTGTCTGTTGCCTGTGTCCCTGCCTCCCCTCCACCCGACCCTACCCACCCTACCCTTCTTCCTGCCTGCCCCACACATGGCAGTGGAAGGGTGGGTGGGCTCTCAGCTGCCCCCAGCCCCCCTCCCCCCTGCCTGCCACACCCTGTCTTTGCAGAGCACTGCGGAAAGTCGGCCCTTTCCCCCCACAGCCATACCCCACCCTACCCTACCCTGCCCTGCCCTTCTGCCTGTGCCCCCCGGTCTTCTGGCCTGGACGGCCCGCTGCCCTGCCTGTCCCGCACCTACGTAAATCTGCAGATTTACCCCTTGCCTGCCCTGCCCTCTACCTGTGGCCTCCCCCTGACCCCTGCTCTCCCCCCCATCCCTGGGCCCCTTTTTTTGCTCTCCAGCCCCTCACTTTCCCTGCCGCCCTCCAGAGCAAACAAAGCAGTTGCGCCAGACCTTCCCAGCCTTGACTACCCCATTCCCTGCCCTACCCAGCCAACCCTACCCCTCCCCTGCCTGCCCGCACCCTACCCCCAGCCTTGCCCTTGCCCTACCCTACCCTGCCCTGAATCAGGGTGGCGGTTTTTGTGGGGGGGGAATTTCAGCAGGTTCTTCAAGGTAGCGGGCAGTGGAGGGTGGGGAGGGTGTGGAGGCAGAGGGCCCCACGCCTTGGTTCTGCCCTGCCCTCTAGCTGCACCGCTGGAGCTGAGGCCACCCTCTCCCATCCTGCCCCCTTTTTTTTGCTCTCCCCTCACTCCCCTGCCCTGCCCTCCCGACCCTACCCCTCTGCTCTTCCCGGACCTGTCTGCTCTTTGCTGCCGGCCCCAGCCCCCCCTCCCGGCGCAGGCAGGGTGGGGTTGGCAAGCTGGGGTAGGGTGCGGGCAGGCGAGGGTCGCGGGGTTGAGGGTGTACGGGCGCACATCCCCCACCCTCCCCTAGCGTGACGTTCCCTACCCTACCCCAGCCTAATTACTCGTGGGACAAGGGCTAGAGGCTCAGGGGTTGAGGCATGGAGGGGTTGCGGGTCTACGAGCGCTCCCCCACCCTACCCTAGCGTGACGTTCCCTACCCTACCCCAGCCTACTCTGGGGCTAGAGCTCAGGGGTTGAGGCATGGAGGGGTTGAGGGTGTCTGGGCGCGGGTCTTTCCCAGGAGTCAGGACTGGGTTGCCGAACCCGAATCCCAGCAGGTCCCCACACCCTACCTAGCGTGACGTTCCCTACCCTACCCTAAACCCTAAACCGTAAACCCTAAAACCTAAGTTTTCGGGTAATTAGGGTTTAGGTTTTAGGGTTTACGGTTTAGGGTTTAGGGTAGGGTAACCGTAAACCCTAAAACCTAAACCCTAATTACCCGAAAACTTAGCTTTTAGGGTTTAGGGTTTAGGGTTTAGGGTAGGGTAGGGAAAGTCACGCTAGGGTAGGGTGTGGGGACCTGCTGGGATTCGGGTTCAGCAACCCCAGTCCTGACTCCTGGGGAAAGACCCGCGCCCAGACACCCTCAACCCCTCCATGCTTCAACCCCGGAGCCTCTAGCCCTTGTCCCACGAGTAGGCTGGGGTAGGGTAGGGAACGTCACGCTAGGGTAGGGTGGGGGAGCGCTCGTAGACCCGCAACCTCTCCATGCCTCAACCCCTGAGCCTCTAGCCCTTGTCCCACGAATAATTAGGCTGGGGTATGGTAGGGAACGTCACGCTAGGGTAGGGTGGGGGACCTGCGCCCGTACACCCTCAACCCCGCGATGCCTCAAGCTCTGAGCCTCTGGCCCTTGTCCCACGAGTAGACTGGGGTAGGGTAGGGAACGTCACGCTGGGGTAGGGTGGGGTTTTTGGTGGGTATGGTAGGGCTTTTGGTGGGAGGTTTGGCTGTTTTGGTGGGCTGTTTGGTTGGTTTTTGGTGGGCCGAAATGGTCTAAGGTCGGTTTCGCGGGGGAGGGTAGGGGAGTGGAAGGTAGGAAAGGGTAGGAGGGTAGGGCAGGGTGGGCAAGCGGGAGGGGAGGGGGAAGGGTGGGGAGGGTGGGGAGGATGGGCCCTTCAGGGTGGGGCTTGTGGGGCTCCTGTAGGGGAGTGGAAGGGTCGGAAAGGGTAGGAGGGTAGGGTAGGGCAGCAACCCTGGTTTGGGGGTCTCAGGGTGCTGTTGTAGGGTAGGGTAACCACCCCCTTTAGGTGGGTCCTTCTCGATGGGCCTATCTTGGTGGGTGAACTCGGGGTTTTGGCGGGGGTTTTGGTGGGTGAACCAGGGGTTTTGGTGGGCGAACCAGGGGTTTTGGTGGGTGAACCAGGGGTTTTGGTGGGGTGAACGGTCCTGTTTTGGTGGGTGAACCCGGTGTTTTGGTGGGCGAATCTTGGTGGGTGAACCTTGGTGGGTGAACCAAGGGTTGGTGGGTGAACCAGGTGTTTTCGCCCCCCCCCCCACCCCCACCCACCTGTCTTTTTGGCTTGAGCTTGTCCTCCCCCCCCCAAACGTTTCACAGAACTCTGCCGAGCAGGCTGGGATGATCTTCGAACCATGCGAGCGGGTTTAGACCTCTCAACTATGCTCCAGCGGGGTCGGCGGCTTGAGCCGGAGGCTCTTAAATTTAGGGTTAAAACCCCTACTTGGAGGTTCATGTGTAGCTACAGGTAGGGCTATAAGTATGGTCACTATACTTCTAACCCGATTTAGGGTACATGTAACCCTACTTGTAAGTACCCACGAACCTCCGAGTATTGACATCCTCAACCCTGAAACCTAAAGCGCGCAACCCCCCCCCCCCCCGCCCCTCCAACAGTCCCGAACATGGTTTAGGGTTACTTGAAGGTTCATGGTACTTACTAACCACTTACAACTGTACTTATAACCCTACTTAAAGTACCCCTAAAGGGCCTTATAGGGGTTATCCCAATTAGTAAGTAAGGCTATAAGCCCAGCTATAAGTGATGAACCTCCAAGTAGGGTTTGGGGGGTTTTAGGTGGCTCGGTCGCTATGCCCTGTTGAGACCTACAACCTACTACGAGTCTGTCGGTGGGGCTTAGGGTTATGCGACCTGTCACCCTCAAAAATTAAAAGCACCAACCCTAAACCCCAAACCATAAACCTAAACCCTAACCCTAAACCCTAAACCCAAGAAAGTTGTAAAGGTGTCGAAGCCTGAAAGAAGGCGTTCTCGCCAGTGAGGTCGCCAGCTGGACAGGAGGAAGATTGAGGTTTGGAGTTTAGGATTTAGGGTTTAGGGCTTAGGGCTTAGGGTTTTGCAATTTCGGGCTTTGAAATCAGTGTACCAGAAGCTTCAGCAAGTAGGACCGCCTAGAAGACACTGTAGGGTTTAGGGCATGAATCCTACTACCCCATAGAACCGCCTTAGAGTCGCTATATACCGAAGTAGTCCCAAAATAGCCCGTGCACACGCCCTCAGGCTCCGACCGCCTCCTACCCCCCTCTTGACTACCCCCTATAATACAACTATCATAGTATAAACCACACATTATGCAGACTAGCATAAATACATATACATATATATAGATATATATACGTGTGTGATACAATAGGGTCATAGCATTCCCCATAGCCATAAACATGGCAATCCTTCTGCAGGGGAATTCACCGTCAATGCCGGGGCTTGTTAGCAATGCAGCACCGGGTGAACAGGTTTCAGGCTTAATGGCCTCAATCTTAGGGGTGCTGAAGCAAGGGTGCCACCAGTACCCTAAACAGGGTTGTGAGTGGAGGTGCCATACTTGTAACCCTACTTAGAACTACTCGAAATTAACCTCCAAGCAACCCCAAGCATCCCAAGAAACCCTAAACCCTAAACCCTAAACCCTAAACCCTAAACCGGCCTTCCGAGGAGCTCGCGGAGCTCGTGGAGCTCGACGAGGACTGATGCGGCAAAGGGGCTGAGGAGCTTATGTTCGTGTGGGTAATTATAATAGGGTTTAGGGTTTAGGGTTTAGGGTTTAGGGTTTAGGGTTTAGGGTTTAGGGTTTAGGGTTTAGGGTTTAGGGTTTAGGGTTTAGGGTTTAGGGAAGAGGGTTTAGGGTCTAGGGTTTAGGGTTTAGGGTTTAGGGTTTAGGGTTTAGGGTTTAGGGTTTAGGGTTTAGGGTTTAGGGTTTAGGGTTTAGGGTTTAGCCGGACTTCAAGTGTAAGAGACGAGAGGCCGCGAAGAGCTGTAGGTAAGTTGTAATTTTCAAGGGGTGCACCATAAGCATGCGCGCGTCACGATATCGATCTTCATGGGAGAACCCCAAGCGACAGCAACAACGGAGACCAGATGTTTATAGCCTCCTGTCGGACCGAAACTGGAGTCAAGCTGGGCCAGGGTTTGAGGTTTTAAGGCTTCGGGGATTCAATCAAAGGCCTACTGTGCCCTAAACCCTGCACCCTAAACCCTGCAACCTACACCCTACACCCTAACCCTAAACCCTAACCCTAAACCCTAAACCCTGAACCCTCAACCCTAAACCCTCTCTACCATATATATATATATATATATATAAACCTTATTTTGAATATCAGAATAAGGCCGCTTTATTTTCAGAATAAGACCGCTGTATTTTCAGAATAAGGCCGCTTTATTTGCAGAATAAGGCCAAAGTCAGGCCAAAGGCTAATTCAATTTCAGCATAAGGCCGCTTTCTTTTCAGAATAAGGCCGCTTTCTTTTCAGAATAAGGCGGCTTTCTTTTCAGAATAAGGCCGCTTTTTTTCGGAATAAGGCCGCTGTGTTTTCGGAATAAGGCCGCTTTATTTTCGGAATAAGGCCGCTTTATTTTCGGAATAAGGCCGCTTTATTTTCGGAATAAGGCCGCTGTATTTACGGAATAAGGCCGCTTTATTTACGGAATAAGGCCGCTGTGTTTTCAGAATAAGGCCTTTTTTTGCTTTCCCAATGTCGTGGGATTCTCTGGGTGGGTGGGTGTTATATCTGAGCCGTAAATAAAGCTTTACCAGAAACCGCTCGACCCGGAGTACTGAACCCTAAACCCTAAACCCTAAACCCTAAACCCTAAACCCTAAACCTTCCCTGAGAAACTCCTGGGGTGCGCACCTCAGAGCCGTTGGAGAGCCTGGCACCCGGGGCTTCGGGGCTTCGGGGTTCGGTGAGGCTTTCAGACATCAAGGGCTCTTCTGGGTTTAGGGTTTAGGGTTTAGGGTTTAGGGTTTAGGGTTTGGGGTTTAGGGTTTAGGGCTTAGGGTTAGGGTTTAGGGTTTAGGGTTTAGGGTTTAGGGTTTAGGGTTTAGGGTTTAGGGTTTAGGGTTTAGGGTTTAGGGAGGGCTCTGCCCCAGGTTTTCAGACTTTGTGTGTGCATGTGTTAGTGTGTGCGTGTGTTTGTGTGTGTTAGCGTGCTAGAGTGTCAGCGTCTTAGTGTGTGTTTTGTGTTAGTGTGTTAGTGCTTTAGTGTGTTCGTGCGTTAGTGTGTTAGTGCGTTAGTGCGTTAGTGTGTTCGCGTGTTAGTGTGCTAGTGTGTTAGTGCTAGTGCCACTAGTGCTAGTGCCACTAGTGCTAGTGCTAGTGCTAGTGTGCTAGAGCTGGTGCTAGTGTTAGTGTTAGTGTTCGTGTTAGTGCTAGTGTTGGTGTCAGTGCTAGGGGGGATGGATGCCATGGATTGCTTTGGGAGCATCTGTCTTGGGGACAGGGCTAGCAGCGCTTCAGGGCTTAGTTTCGGTAACTTGAGGCCGAGTCATGCTTTTTCATGGCTCCATTGAAGTAGAGGAGTTTAGGGTTTAGCGTTTAGGGTTAGGGTTTAGGGTTTAGGGTTTAGGGTTTAGGGTTTAGGGTTTAGGGTTTAGGGTTTAGGGTTTAGGGTTTAGGGTTTAGGGTTTAGGGTTTAGGGTTTAGGGTTTAGGGTTTAGGGTTTAGGGTATTAGGGTTTAGGGTTTAGGGTATTAGGGTTTAGGGTATTAGGGTTTAGGGTTTAGGGTTTAGGGTTTAGGGTTTAGGGTTTAGGGTTTAGGGTTTAGGGTTTAGGGTTTAGGGTTTAGGGTTTAGGGTTTAGGGTTTAGGGTTTAGGGTTTAGGGTTTAGGGTTTAGGGTTTAGGGTCTCAAGATTGTCAGCACACTTGCCATGGTGACAACAAAGGCTTTCTCTTGAGGATCCCCAACCCTACACCCGAACCCTAAACCCTGAACCCTAAACCCAGGCTTGGGGGGGGGGGGGGGGGGGGGGGGGGAAGCTCACCCCTCTCCCCTACGAAACCCACCGAAACCCAAAAAGATGTGGGAAACCGGCCGGCTGTGAAAACGACTCTTGCATTTCGCAAGGGTCTAGGGTTTAGGGTTTAGGATTTAGGGTTTAGGGTTTAGGGGTTTCAGGTTTAAGCTTATGGGGTGATATACTTCTATGGTTATAGGGTCATAGGGCGTTTAGGGTAATAGGGTTATATGCATGTGGGGTTTTTGGGTCATAGGGTTCGAGGGCTTAAGGCCAGGACAGTCAGAAGCAAATGAAACAATACAAATGTCTGGCCCCTGCCCCTGAGGGCTGGGATGCTGCAAACCACCTCAACGCTTTCTAAGCAACCCCCCAAAAAACCCTAAACCCCTAAACCCGAGATCCCTAAACGCACCCTAAAACCCCAACAAACCCTAAAACCCCTCACCTCATCCGTAAACCCTAAACCCTAAACCCTAAACCCCTCAACCCGAGATCCCGAAAAGCCCCCTGAAACTCGCCAGGCAGACTGGTGGTGATGCTCTGTGCTGCTGCTGCCGGCGCTTCCGCCATAGCCGGAGCTGCGCAGGCCGCCTGGCATCCCTAAACCCTAAACCCTAAACCCTAAACCCCATACCCTAAACCCTGAACCTGGCGTCGTTGTTGTGGCAACCGAAGACCGCTGAACTCGGACTGAAGTGGTAATTCCGATCGGAGTAATTCCGATCGGAGAATCTCCCATTGGAGAAATTAATGCCGATCGATCGGAGTAATTCCGATCGGTCGGAGTAAGTCCGATCGGTCGGAGTAATTCCGATCGGTCGGAGTAATTCCGATCGGTCGGAGTAATTCCGATCGGTCGGAGTAATTCCGATCGGTCGGAGTAATTCCGATCGGCCGGAGTAATTCCGATCGGTCGGAGTAATTCCGATCGGCCGGAGTAATTCCGATCGGTCGGAGTAATTCCGATCGGTCGGAGTAATTCCGATCGGCCGGAGTAATTCCGATCGGTCGGAGTAATTCCGATCGGTCGGAGTAATTCCGATCGGCCGGAGTAATTCCGATCGGTCGGAGTAATTCCGATCGGTCGGAGTAATTCCGATTGGTCGGAGAAATTCCGATCGGTCGGAGTAATTCCGATCGGTCGGAGTAATTCCGATCGGTCGGAAAAATTCCGATCGGTCGGAGAAATTCCGATCGGAGTAATTCCGATCGGAGTACTTCCGATCGAAGTAATTCCGATCGGAGTACTTCCCATCGGAGTAATTCCGGTCGGAGTAATTCCGATCGGAGTAATTCCGACCGGAGTAATTCCGACCGGAGTAATTCCGGTCGGAGTAATTCCGATCGGAGTAATTCCGAGCGGAGTAACTCCGCTCGGAGTAATTCCGCTCGGAGTAATTCCGCTCGGAGTAATTCCGCTCGGGGCAATTCCGCTCGGAGTACTGCCGATCGGAGTAATTCCGATCGGAGTAATTCCGACCGGAGTAATTCCGATCGGAGTACTTCCGATCGGAGTAGTTCCGATCGGAGGGGTCGGAATAATTACGAATGGTATTCCCTTAGGGTCCCTTTTAGAAATCTACTCTACTAAGAGACCCTCTATGGTTTGAAGTATCTCAAGGTGGTTTGAGTTTGGGCTTTGTTAAGTCCGAATGAACACATCCAGCACGGGGGCAAAGCATGATGGTCACCCACAGCACATTGTCTGGGATTGCGTGTTTGCTGTGGTTGTTTGTGGCGCAGTGGAAGTCCTTTGACAGGGTCTCCAAACTACCTAGTTGAGGCGAACTTGCCAGTTGAGTGGGTAAGCTTAAACCTCGTTGGGTATCTGGGCTTAGGGTTTAGGGCTTCAAGGTGCCATGCCCTATATTAACCGCAGTTTCCTAGGCATCCCACCCAGAAACCCTAAACCCTAAACCCTAAACCCTAAACCCGGACCATCCTTTTAGTGTACGTGATTTTGGCCGATGCCCCAGACCCCCAAAGAGCCCAAGAGCCGTTAATCTGAGGAATTGGGAGTTTACGACAATAGGGGACACCTATATATGCCCCAAATAGTAGGATTCCCTGAAAAAAAGACCCAACAAGGTAACCCTATTTTCGGAAGCCCCCCTGAAATGTGTTTAGTCAACGGTTTAGGGTTTGGGGTTTAGGGCAAGAATTCCTACATGGTTGAAGGCTGTTAAACTATCTTCCTTAATTAAGGTTTTTTGGTTTTTTTTGTGGGGTGGGGGGCTCTCTGGCGGTCCTGATTACTTCCATGAAAGGCTCTCACGGGCAATTGGGTTTAGGGTTTGGGGCTCACTACTGAAAACCTACCAAACCCTACAAAAACCTACTAAGCCCTACTGAACCCTACTAAGCCCTGCCAAGCCCTGCAAACCCCTACGAAACCCTACGAAACCCTGCTAAACCCTAAACCCTACTAAACCCTAAACCCTAAACCCTAAACTCTAAACCCTACTAAACCCTAAACCCTACTAAACCCTAAACCCTAAAACCCAAGCCAGGGTTTAGGCTTCCCCGCCTTCTAACGATTTCGACTTCATGTGATCCTCAGGATGCGGGTGTTGCTGAGCTTTGGGCTTCCGGGGGCTTGGCACATTAGGAGTTGGGGCCCCAAACCCTACTTGGAGGTTCATGGGACTTAATAACCCCTTATAACTGGGCTTCTAACCCTACTTATACTTGGGATACCCTTTCTAGGGCCCTTTAGGGGTGTTATATGTAGGGGTATAAGCCCAGTTATAAGTGGTTATTAAGTCCCATGAACCTCCAAGTAGACCCCGAAGGGGTGTAGGGCGTAGGGTTTAGGACTTAGGGCTGAGGGTTCCCCAAAACCCAAACCCTTAACCCTAAACCTCAACCCTGAACATCCAGCATTTGGGGCTCCGGACCTTTTGGGAGCTGAGGGTTAGGGTTTAGGGTTTAGGGTTTAGGGTTTAGGGTTTAGGGTTTAGGGTTTAGGGTTTAGGGTTTAGGGTTTAGGGTTTAGGGTTTAGGGTTTAGGGTTTAGGGTTTAGGGTTTAGGGTTTAGGGTTTAGGGTTTAGGGTTAGGTTTAGGGTTTAGGGTTTAGGGTTTAGGGTTTAGGGTTTAGGGTTTAGGGTTTAGGGTTTAGGGTTTAGGGTTTAGGGTTTAGGGTTTAGGGTTTAGGGTTTAGGGTTTAGGGTTTAGGGTCCTAAAACCTAAACCCTAAACCCTAAACCCTAAACCCTAAACCAGGGCTTTGAGCTCTTTGCGGGATGGAGCACCCTTCTGTTGGGGTCCAGCGCATGAACGATGTACCCCGAACCTTTTGCGAGGGTTTAAGGGTTTCGGTTCTTAGGGGTTTAGGGCTTGAGGGGTTTAGGTTCTAGGGTTCAAGGGTTTACGGAATCCAGCGTTTGAGGGTTTTAGGGTTTTAGGCTTTGGGGCTCTGGGATTTTACGGGTTTAGGGTCTACGGTTTCAGGGTTGCAGGCCCTAACCCCTAAACCCTAAACCCTCAACCCTAAACCCTAGAACCCTGAACCCTGAACCCTAAACCCTAAAACCCTAAACCCTAAACCTTTGGGCAGCAGGGCCTCAACCCAAACACCTCTGAAGCTTGACGACTAAGACTTGCTGGTTCTTTGTGGTGAATGAGGGAGTGAGGTACCCTACTTAGAGGTTCATGGTACTTATCCGCCGAGGCCTTGGGCCGAAGGTGTTAGGTTGTGGAACACCCGCAACCCTAAACTAACCCTCAACCCTGCACCCTAAACCATAAAACCCGGAACCCTAAACCCTAAACCCAATTGCTTGGGGTGCAGCGACTTGGGCGCTGCGGAATCACCATGCTCACGCGGATGCGCTGGGCCGGGCCGAGGCGGGTCGCGTAGCGTTAAAATTAACCAATTATAACTGCACTCACTTATAAGCCCCTTAGGTGCCCTAATATGGTTAAATGTACAGCTATAAATGGGTTATAGGTACCATGCCGAGTATAGAATCCCGGAAAAGGGTCTGTCTGTATGTGGGTACCCACAAAAACTCCTCCTTGAAGGGTACATGTAGGGGGATAAGGTACCGATTTCCTCATTCCCTACTAAGAACCAGGGGAAGAGCCATGAGGGCGTCAAAGAAGAAGGAGAAGAATGCGGCACGTGGTTTTGTGGGGCTGGCTATGTAGGGCTCAAGGCGAGTGCAGGGGTTTACGGTTTAGGGTTTTGGGGGGGTGGAGTTCAACGCGGACTTGAAGAGTTCAGTGGAGGGGTGCGGCCTTGAAGGCCTTAAGCACATTGAAAAACATCCACACCCCCTCTCCCCGAAAAATAGAAAACACACCGAACGCACTTGACAAGACCTAAACCCTGAACCCGAAACTCTACACCCTAAACCTTGAAACCATACACCCGCTAACTTCTGAATCCCTGAGACCTGGTGCCCCCTCCAGGTACCCCTTTAAAGGGTTCTATAGGGTACCCCTACCTATATATATATATATGTGATTTTTTAATGTAAATATAATATACATATAAATGAAATTTAAATATAAACATAAACATAAATATAAATATAAATGTGAAAAACAAAAATATATATATATATATATATATACACACATACCCTTCAAGGGATTCTATAGGGTCCACCCATGCAGACCCTGAAGGGATTCTATAGAGGACCCATACCCCGGTCTCCGGTGGAAGGCGCGGCCAAGGTGCCAGCGAGGCCAGGCGGGCGCGCTCCATCAAAGTACCCGCAAGAATACCTGGCCCTCGCCGAAGATGGCTAAGGTAGAGGGTCTTAGACCCTAAGGTATAGGGTCTTAGACCCTAAATCGCACAAAAAATTGTCCAGCTTGAGCCAGGATTCGTTGGGGGTTTCGGATTGTAGGGGCCGCTCTGGGGGGCCCCGCAAGAGTTTTTAGGGTTTGGGGTATAGGGCTTAGGGTCATTGACCTTTTCTATGAAGTTATACAAAAAGGTTTTAAGAGATAATATGGGCCCGTTGAACTTGAGATGTAGTGCGAGTCACCCAAGAAGATTGGGGGAGTGTGATCCAGAGGTTTAGGGTTTAGGGTTTAGGGTTTAGGGTTTAGGGTTTAGGGTTTAGGGTTTAGGGTTCACCGTTTTCGGCTTAGGGCTTTAGAAGGCTGCAGATCTGGAGGCTCGGGAACTTAAGCCAATTGATCAGAATAAGGAATCCCTGCTATTTGCTGCGTGTCTCTATAAGATGGTCACTTGGCTGACCTAAACCCTAAACCCCAAACCCTAACCCCTAAGCCCTAAACCCTAAACCCTAAACCCGAAACCCTAAACCCAAATCCAAACTCTGGAACAAGAAGAATGCCCAGCGCCTCGATCATGTCGGCACCTTTCAATCTCCCGGGCAGCTTTTGGGGGTGTAGAATTTTGGGGTTTAGGTTTTAGGGTGTAGGGTTTAGGGTTTAGGGTACAAGGTTATAGGTTTTAGGGTTTAGGGTTTTGGGTATAAGGTTGTAGGGGTTTAGGGTTTAGCGTTTGGGGTTTAGGGTTGAGGGTTTAGGGTTTAGGGTTTAGGGTTTAGGGTTTAGGGTTCCTGGCAGGTGATAGACGGGCCTCTTTCAACCAACGGGTATGATGAGGGCAGCTTATGTCATTCTTATCTGCGGTAGGGATTGTAAAAAGGCTAACCAAACCACCAGCAGCCACGGGAGTGGTTTAGGGTTTAGGTTTAGGGTTTAGGGTTTAGGGTTTAGGGTTTAGGGTTGAGGGTTTAGGGTTTAGGGTTTAGGGTTTCGGGTTTAGGGTTTAGGGTTTAGGGTTTAGGGTTTAGGGTCTAGGGTACTAAACCCCAACCCCTCAATCCTAAACCCCGAACCCTGCGCCGTGCACAAGCCTCACCATAGCCTCGAAGATCTTCTAGGAAGGCTTGTGCCTTTCATGCTAAACCTCCCAAACCCTAAACCCTAAATCCTAAACCCTAAATCCTAGAACCCTAAACCCTAAACCCTGAAACCCTACAGCTCTAAACCCGAAGCCCCCAAATGGGTCGGTCTTGATCCAGGGCCGCAGCGCACGGACTCCCACTTGCCCGCGCGAGAATCATACCTGCTGCTTGGGTTTAGGGTTTACCCCGAACCCGAAACCTGCAAGCCGGAGCCCTAAACCCTAACCCCCCAAACCCAAAACCCCCAACCCCCCAAAATCGCGAGCCCCCCACACTCCCAAACCCCCAAACCCCAAAATACCCTAAAACCCGAACCCGCAAGCCACCCCTTAACCTTGCCAAAGGCGTTCGGTTTGAGGGTATCAGGTCCGAAACCCTCAAGCTGAGGTTTCGGGTTTGGGGTTAGTTCAGGTTAGGCTTAGGGTTTGGGGTTTAGGGTCAAGAAGCCCTAAAGCCCAAAAAACTAAGGAATGTGAAAATCACCCCCCCCCCCCCCCCCCCCCCCCCCCTGAGCTCCTGATAGTCCCCCCTTGCTAGCCTCATTTGTATAACCCCAAAACCCGAAACCCTAAACGCTAAACTATACTAAAGCTCCGAGTCCTAGAGCCTGTAGCCCCTCAACCCCTTAACCAACGAATACCCTTCACTCATAAAAATGAAAGGACTCCAAGAAGGCTTCCGGTACATTCCTTACCCTAAACCCTAAACCCTACAACCTAAACCCTAAACCCTAAACCCGGCGTATTCCTTCTTTCAGCCCGCTTGGATCTCCCTGAATTCGTCTGCTGTGTCAGGATTTTGTAGCCTGGGAACCCCTTGAATGGGTAGGGACTCAGAGTTGTAAGAGTTGCTGAGTAGGTTTAGGGTTTAGGGTTTAGGGTTTAGGGTTTAGGGTTTAGGGTTTAGGGTTTAGGGTTTAGGGTTTAGGGTTTAGGGTTTAGGGTTTAGGGTTTGGGGTTTAGGGTTTAGGGTTTGGGGTTTAGGGTTTAGGGTTTAGGGTTTAGGGTTTAGGGTTTAGAGCTCAGGGCTCAGGTTTTCGGGTTTAGCGTTCAGGGTTTAGGGTTTAGGGCCCCCCAATACCCCCTTTGCGTTGAGGAGCAGACCCGATTCTTAATAAGGACCCCTCGACGCTTTGGGGTAGATCCCTGCTCTGAATAAGGACCCTGAAGTAAACCTTCACAAGGACCCCGAAGTAGTTCTTAATAAGGATCCCGGAGCAGAGACCGGTGCCTCTCTACAGTTCGCTGGCGCGAGCCACTCGTGCCGCCCAGAACCTCAACGGTCTTCCACTCTCTGAGAGCAGGCTCCACCCCGAAACTTCCAGACCCTAAACCGGTTTAGGGTTGAGGGTTTAGGGTTTAGGGTTAGGGTTTAGGGTTAGGGTTTAGGGTTAGGGCTTAGGCTAAACCATCAGCAGTATTGTGCATAGCTGAAATACGGGCCTTAAACTCGAGACCCTAAGCCATGTTATGCATACCAGCGACCCAAAAGGGGACCCCGACGTGGAGATGACCTCGCCGTAGTGATAGCACGCTCAGGATGCTCGGCAAGATCATGCAAAAGCAGGGAAGGTGCTCTTGCGAACGCGGCTTTGGGTTTTGGGCTTAAACGGTTTTGGGAAGAGCTTCGGGTTTAGGGTCTAACTTTTTGGATGTAAGGTTTAAGCAGGACTTGCAATTGTCAAGTGTTTCGGGTCTTGCGAGTCTCAGGCTGCTTCATGGTTGGCATCCTGCCTCTCTTGCAGCCCTAAACCCCTGAACCCCTAAACCGCTAGCCCCTAAACCCCTAAGCCCTTAAACCCCGAAGCCCCTAAGCCCTTAAACCCTAAACCCTAACCCCTAAACCCCGAGCCAGGCCTTTGACCCCCGCATGAAGAGCTGGATAACCCTAAACCCTTAAAGCCCTTGAAGCCACCCTAAACCCTAAACCCTAAACCCTAAACCCTCCCAAGCACTTCTTTGGCTCCCGGGGCCCAAGCCCAGAGCTGGCCACCCAAAGCGGCTGCGGATGCCGAGGACCGAGGAACCTGGGCTCTTTTGGGGTTTAGGGTTTAGGGTTTAGGGTTTAGGGTTTGGGGTTTAGGGTTTAGGGTTTAGGGTTTGGGGTTTGGGGTTTAGGGTTTAGGGTTTAGGGTTTAGGGTTTGGGGTTTAGGGTTTAGGGTTTAGGGTTTAGGGTTTAGGGTTTGGGGTTTGGGGTTTGGGGTTTGGGGTTTAGGGTTTAGGGTTTAGGGTTTAGGGTTTGGGGTTTGGGGTTTGGGGTTTGGGGTTTGGGGTTTGGGGTTAAGGGTTTCGGGTCTAGGGTTTGGGGCTGGAAGCTTTGTCGGGGCTTTCGGGCTTTCGGGAGGCTTTCAGCTTTGAGTTCTGCACGTTATCTTGGTAGTCCTGTGACCATACTATAGTAATAAGCGCACCCTTTTTCAGGTTGGTTACTTCTTTAAGGGAACATTGAACCAAAGAAAAGGCAACAGAAATGGGCAAACGGCGCCACTGGGCCAAGTTATCAGGAGCACGTGCGCAAAACTAAGGCGAGGAGCGCGAGCTGGAGCGCGTGTTATGGGACTCTGCGGCAAGAAGCGCGATCCGGTGCAAAAGCGTCGCCAACCCCGAAACCCGAAAACCCCGAAACCCTAAACCCTAAACCCCGAAACCCCTAAACCCCTAAACCCTAAACCTGCATGGGACAAAAACGAAGCGAACCAAGAGCCCGAGAGGCCGGAAAGTGGGTTTCGGGTTTAGGGTTCAGGGTTTAGGGTTTAGGGTCTAGGGTTTCGGGTTTAGGGTTTAGGGTTTAGGGAGAAAGCCCCGCACCCTGAACCCTAAACCTAAGAGGATCTGCCCCTATCCGAAAAACCCCGAAACACCACTTACTTGGAGGTTAAAGGCAGCTATAAGTAGAGTATTAATAATAAGTACCCTAACTGGAAAAATAGGTGCCCCAAACCCTAAACCCCCAACCGTGAACCCTAAACCCCTAAGCCCTGAACCTTAAACCCCTAAACCCTAAACCCTAAACCCTAAACCCGAAACCCTAAACCCTAAACCCTAAACCCTAAACCCAGACCCTACTGTGGCCGAGGAGCCCCCATCGGCTCCAGGGGCATCCAGCTCTTCATGCGGGGGTCAAAGGCCTGGCTCGGGGTTTAGGGGTTAGGGTTTGGGGTTTAGGGTTTACGGGTTACGGGTTTAGGGTTTAGGGTTTAGGGTTTAGGGTTTGGGGTTTGGGGTTTGGGGTTTAGGGGTTAGGGTTTGGGGGTTTAGGGTTTGGGGGTTTAGGGTTTAGGGGTTTAGCGTTTAGGGTTTAGGGTTTGGGGTTTAGGGGTCTAGGGTTTAGGGGTTTAGGGTTTACGGGTTTAGGGGTTTAGGGGTCTAGGGTTTAGATGGGTTTGGGGGTTTCGGGGTTCAGGGTTAGGGGTTTGGGGCTTGGGAGGTTAGACTAGTGCTTAGGGGGCTGAGGGCCCGCGGGTTCAAAACTGAGGGGTCTGAGGGGTTTCTGAAGGATGTCCTAGCTTTCAGTTCAGGTTTCGGGGTTAGGTCTTTGGGAGGGAAGGGGGGGGAGGGTCCTAAACCCTAAGACCCTACAATTTGGGTGTTGGGCTTAGGGCTTAGGGTGGAGGGCGTTCACGCCAGGGTCGGGGGGGGAGAATTAAGGAACGGGCTTTGGGGGGGGCTTCCTGAACTTAAGGAAGATGGCTGAGTTTATCACAAGGAACCCCTCTATGATTCACGGTCTGCTTCTAAAATTCGCGGGGTATGGGGCTCGCAGGGGCTTTCCAGAACGTGCTCGGATGCCTCGGGGGGGCACCAGGAGTCTGGTCACCCGAAGCTCGGCTGAGGGCGCATACACTTGGACTGAGGCACAGCGCGCCACCCAGCTTAAACTTGTTACCGAAACCCTAAACCCTAAACCCTAAACCCTAAACCCTAAATTGTTAACTGCCCGTTGGAATTTTAAGCGTCTTTTTTAAGCAAGACCCGAAGGGTAAGCGTGGTGTTGACAGTCTCGACTTTAGGGCTAAGGGCTCAGTAAGTCGCAACATGCCCAATATAGTTCTTACGTGAGCAATCTACCACAACTCATATGGAAGACCCCAAACCCTAAACCCTAAACCCTAAACCCCAAACCCCAAACCGAAACCCTAAACCCTATGCGTTCAGGCATCTTCCTCCAGCTACAGCATGTCAGGCCCCTTCGGCAGTGGGTTGGGGTTTAGGCCGTATTTTGACTTCGGCTGGCGATCGCGTTGCACGGGAGTCTCATGCCCTGCCCCGCAGTTACACCACCACCGTTCAGGGCTTTGGGCTTAGGCTTTGGGCTTTGCAGTAGCTTGGGACAAGACATGAGACATCCCGCCAGTCGGCCATATCCTCGTTTGAGGGGCGGGCTCCACACATCCGAGCTCGTGAAGAGCTGCAGACTGCAACGACTGGGCATGCTGAATTTGCATGAAGCAAAGTCTTCATTCCAAGCATCCCGTAAAAGGATGCCCCATGCACACGTACGTTCCCTCAACGGTGTCCTTAAGTCAGCATGAAGCCAAGTTTGGGTTTAAAATTTTAGGCGTAATTGAGGGCATGGTTCAAGGTTTAGTGCTTCGTGTTCCCTCACATTACGCGGTCGTAGAGCATGATGTACTCCGGATAGACGCACTCCTCATCGAAGACCACAAACTCGCGGTACGTGCCGACCGACGCCTCCCGGTCGGCCAGCACAGAGTCATACCTGCCACGCAGCAATTTTTTGGGGTTGAGAGCCCAGCTCTATCGTTTAGGGTTTAGGGCTTAGGGTTTAGGGTTTAGCTCTATCGTTTAGGGTTTAGGGCTTAGGGTTTAGGGTTTCGGGTTCCCCAACCCGAATCCATCAGAACACGTCAGTCCGACCTGCCGCTGTGCAGCGCATCCGAGAGTGCCAGCGGGGCCCTGTCCGTGATGCGGAACATCTCTCCGCACACAACCCGACACCTCGGAAGCAACGTCTGTCCTAAACCCCCCCCCCCCCCATAAAGCCCCCAAAATCGTCAGAGGTTCGAAGGCTTACGGTTTAGGGTTCAGGCTAAACCTAAACCCTCAACGGTCAACCCTATACCCCCTCCGACCCCAAGAGGCACAGCAGCATCACGAAGTGGCCGTCGTCGTCGGCCTGCGCATACTCATCCGACTTCGAGGAGGACTCGGCGAAGTAGCAGCCGCGCCCGAAGGCCGTGCCGGCGTTCATGCCCGCCTTCAGGGCTGCGCGGCTTCACGGCTTCGAGCTTAGGACCTTGCACCCTCCAACCCTGAATCTTAGGAACGGGGGCCACACCCTGACACCCTAACCCCAAGACATGCTTGGTCGCAAGGAAGCAGACTTCGGGCGAAGGGTTTGGGGTCTCAGGACCCCAGCCCACCATAATGCGCCGGAAGCCTTGCGCCGAGATGGCCTTCGCCTCAGCATGAATCAGGGTGCAGAGTTTAGGGTTTTATGGGGTTGAGCATCTGGGATTTAGGTGTTGGGGTTTACGGGTAACTTCCAACCGCTGCCCTGGTCGCCCCAAGAGGGCTGGTGCCATGGAAGAGGTAGAACTCCGCCAAGTTCTGCTTCAGGCGCCCCGTGAGCTCTCCCAGGGCCTGGCGAGATGTTGAAGTCGAGGGCCAGGGACGGGGTTTAGGCTGTAGGGTGTAGGGCGTAGGGTTTAGGGTTTAGGGTTTAGGGTTGAGGGTTGAGGGTTGAGGGTTGAGGGTTGAGGGTTGAGGGTTGAGGGTTTAGGGTTTAGGGTTTAGGGCAGCGGTGTTTTGGGTGCAGGGCTTTGGGCTTTGGGCTTGTTATGCTTCACTGCTTGAAGGCCTGGGGTCCAGGGTTTCGTGGCTTAGGGTTTATGGTTAAGGCTGTAGGCGGGCTTTGCTTGGAGGTTCATGGTACCTACTAACCACTTATAACTGTACTTATAACCCTACTTATACTTGGGATAACCCCTATAAGGCCCTTTAGGGGCATTATAAGTGGGGTTATAAGTACAGTTATAAGCGGTTAGTAAGTACCATGAACCTCCAAGTGGTGTTTTGTGCTTCACGTGATTTAGTGCTTTGTGCTTCACTGCTTGAAGGTCTATGACTAGGGGTTTAGGTGTTTGGGATGTGGAGATGTGGGAACCCTAAACGTAAGCCCCCAGCTCGAGGAAATTTTGGGGGTCCAAGGGCCTGTGAAGTCCGCACATGACCATGCTCCGGATCTCCATCCAAATCCTCGGGCGCCATTTAGGGTTTCGGGTTTAGGGTTTAGGGTTTAGGGTTTAGGGTTTAGGGTTTAGGGTTTAGGGTTTAGGGTTTAGGGTTTAGGGTTTAGGGTTTGCAAGCCCTCTATCGAAGACCTTCCCAACCCTCACCCACCAACAAGAACGCACAGTTGGAGCTTTCGAACAGCCCGGATCCCTCTCAGCACCCAAACCCCTGAGCCCCAAATCCTACGTACACCCTTAAACCCTAAACCCTAAACCCGAAACTCCTATAGAACCCGAAACTCAGAACCCCTAGAACCCTAAACCCCTGCCCTAGAAGCCTAAACCCCTGGAACGCTAAACCCTAAACCCCTAAACCTCTAAACCGCGGGGGACAGGGATCCTGGATGGGAGTGCAGCCGCCCGGTCGGCGCTTCTCCAGGGCAGCGGATGCATTCAGGTAGCGGGCCTGAAGGGGTGCGGGTTTAGGGTTGAGGGTTTAGGGGGTTTAGGGTTTAAGAGGGTTTAGGCTTCAGGGCCTGAAGGGGTCGTGACCCTTCAACCTTAAACCCGCACTCCCAAACCCTAGGGTTTCGGGACTAGGGAGAACCGATGGAAACTCCTAACAACATCTGTGTGCTGGCTTAAGGGTGGAAGGGTTTTTGAGGGGTTTTGGGGTTAAGGGCTTAGGGCCTGAATACTTAGAATAGGGTTTTGGGGTCAGTATAGTACAACTACAAAGGGACCATAAGGGAAGACTATTACCCAAAACCCTAAACCCTAAACCCGAAATCATAAACCCTAAACCCTAAACCCATGCCGACCCCCATATTAGGGGTCTTAGGGGTCTTGGGGGGTTGGGGTCTTGTGCGATTGGCACTTGCGGCGCGCGAAGTCTTGTAGTCTAAGCCCGAATCCCTAAACCCTAAGCTGCAAGCCCTAAACCCTAAACCCTAGACCCTAAACCCTAAACCCTAAACCCTGGACCCTAAAGCCTAGAAGCAAGCCTCCCTTGCGAACGACCCGAAACTTCCACAAACTTCCACAAACTTGAACCCTTCCCTACGAAGGCACTTGCGCTTTAGACCCCCAAGCTTCCAGGGAGACCCTAACCGCAAACACCAAACCCAAAACCATAAAGCCTAAATCCAGGGTTCAGGGCTTAGGGTCTAAGGGTTAAGAGTAAAGGGTAAAAGTAAACGGGTAAAGGGCAAAGGGCAAAGGGTAAAGGGTAAAGGGTTTAGGGTTTAGGGTTTAGGGTTTAGGGTTTAGGGTTTAGGGCTCCCTAAGCCACAGCCCGCGGGCCCAGATGGCTGAGTTCTCGATCCGCACCACACTCTTTAGCCGCAGGCTCTGTGGTACTGGGCCAGCCCTGTCCTAGCCAGGGTTTAGGGTTTAGGGTTTAGGGTTTAGGGTTTAGGGTTTAGGGTTTAGGGTTTAGGTTTAGGGTTTAGGGTTTAGGGTTTAGGGTTTAGGGTTTAGGGTTTAGGGTTTAGGGTTTAGGGTTTAGGGTTTAGGGTTTGGGGTTTGGGGTTTGGGGTTTGGGGTTTGGGGTTTGGGAGCTGCACGCAACGACTCGGGGTCTGTGGTTCGGGGCTCCATAAATTGGGGCAGGGCGGAGTTGATCTGAAATATGGGGCCTTGTGGTACACTGACCTACTATTTGCTTAAGAACCCCCCAAAAACAGAAAACAATACTCCCCTTATGACCCTTATAGGGAAGAATATTCTTGTTTTTTGGAGGTTCTTAAGCAACAGTAGTGACCTGTCAGGAATTTTCCTAAACCCGAACCCCCCAAGCCCTAAACCAAGGGATGCAGAGTTTTTTGGGTTTTTGGGGGCTTGGGTCCTCTGGGGTTGGGATTTATACGTGAAGGGTGCGGGGTGGGGGCGGGGGGCGGGGGGGATCCACCCCAACCGCTCCAAAGACCCTAAAATGTAGGCGTCACAACCCCCCACCCTAAGAGGCTTAGACTGAGTACTCCACGGCCCCAGAACAATCAACGTAAGGGCTTATTGATGGGGGTAATTGCTATGTTCACAATCATCATTTAGTGATAAGGGCGGGGGGATATATCCAACCCTTTAGCAAAACCCTACCTACTTGGAGGTTCATGGGTACTTTTAACCACAGCTCTAAGTCTACTTACAACCTACTTAGGGGACTTAGGGGGAATTACAAGTGCAGTTCTAATTAGGGTGATAAGTAACCCTAAACCCTAAACCCTAAACCCTAAACCCTAAACCCTAAACCCTGAACCTCCAAGTAGGAGTCATGGGCTGGGTCGGTCCCGCGTGCGAACGCCCTTGAAGGTGCGGTCCAGGGCGTCCTGCAGGTTGCGCAGGAGATCCGCCGAGCCCTCGGCGATCCTGGAAGAGAAAAAAACCTAGGGGTCTTCGGGGTTTAGGGTTTAGGGTTTAGGGTTTGGGGTTTGGGGTTTGGGGTTTGGGGTTTAGGGTTAGGGTTTAGGGTTTAGGGTTGGGGTGTAGGAGCCTTGGGGTTTAGGAGCCTTCGGGTTTAGGGCTTAGAGTCTAATTTCGGCCGGTAGCTTACTTGAGAAAAACCCAAGGTCTTCCTGATGTTGACGTGTAGATGTTAGCGCACTTCTACAGGTTTGGGGGTATAAGCCCAACTTAGGGTTTGCAAAAGCTTCGGGTTTTATACGCGGCTTAGGTTTCTAGGTTTTGCGGGGGCTGGGGATAATTAGGTCTTGGGAAGTGGCTAAAAAATTTTTTCTAAAAAATTTTAAAAATTTTTTTCAAATTTTTTTAAAATTTTGTAGAAAAAGGCCTTGCTAACCTTGTCCAAGCATCTGCTCAAAGGTGGCCGGGTCCTGCCACCCCAAACCCAAAGAACCCCGAGGCATTGAAATCAGGCCGCGCCGGCCACCCTACACCCTTAAACCCTAAACCCTAAACCCTAAACCCTAAACCCTAAACCCTAAACCCTAAACCCTAAACCCTAAACCTTAGCCCGGACTCCCAAGCATGGCCTCCGACTGGTTTGTCCAGTAGGGCGGCGCGGTGTAGGGCACCACAATCTTCTCCTCTGAGAGCAGCGCGCGGGAGACGGCCCCGCCCCATTTCTTTGCCGCGGCCTCACTCTGCTCCGTGACCTGCCAAAGGAGAGCTCAACCGCTGCTTGGAGGTTCGAGGGTAGCCAGAAGTAGGAGCATGATAACTAGACTTATAACCCTGTTGAGGGTGTTACCCATGAACCTCCCAGTCAAGAATATGCCTGAACCCTATATACAGCAGGGAGCCTTATTGCGAACGGGGCGAAAGGCCACCCCCCCAAAGCCACCTTCCTTGAAGGGTTTCTGGGGCTTCCAGTGACCTCAGCTCCTGCTGCTCTCAAGAGCATGATCATTGGGACGCTACCGCGGCTGACAGCCATGAGCAAGGCATCGTAGATGTCCTCGGAGTTGGGTCGCTTGACGCGCATCCTGGGTTGCTTTGAAAGGGCTTAGGGTTCAGGGTTTAGGGTTTAGGGTTTCGGGTTTAGGGTTTAGGGCTGCAGGAAACCTTCTTGCGTAGCCTATATTCCATGAAGTGAAAGCTCCTCAACAGCAAGCCAGCATCTGCGCCCCCTCCCCCAGAAGGTACTGCACCGTTGCCACCTGCTGGGGCTCCATCCTCGCGTAGTTGTCTTGGGAGTACGACTTGCAGGCCCAATGCAGAGCCGCCCCACCATTTGCCTTAGGGGATTTTGGGGTCCTGTTTAAGAAAATCTATGGGCAGTATACACTGGGATTGAAAGCCTTTTCGAACTTCTGCATTTGTAAATAAAGGGCTTAGGGTTTCGGGGCTACGGTTTCCAATGTGGGGGGGGTTTCCGAAATTAGGGGTACCTTATTGAATCATTGGGTCCTTGTTATAAGGGAATCCCACTATTTGGAGGTCTATTTTCGGGGTCCCCTATTTTCGTCAACCCCCATGTAGTTCAATTCAGCCCCAGTTGCCAGGTAATCGATCTCCGAGCCTGCCGCCACCAAGGCCCTCACGACCTCATGGTGCCCATACTTGCATGCCTTGGTACCCTTTGTCTTGGGGTTTAGGGTTTAGGGCTTAGGGTTTAGGGTTTAGGGCTTGATAAGGAAAAACTTGAACCAAAAAACAAGGGGTAAAAAGGGTACCACTGGACTACCAAGATGCCAAGACCAAGCCTGTCTCGTTGAAGCGGAAGGAGCCAGACCTCGGGTGGATCTGGAGTTACAGATCTGCTGGGATCATGGCCGCCATCCTAAACCCTGAAGCCAAAAACCCTAAACCCTAAACCCTAAACCCTGAACCCTAAGCGCACCCTAAACCCCAAACCTTAAAACGCAAAACGTCTTCCAAATTATCAAAACCCCAGAGACAGGCACCAGAAATCTCGAGCACCCCCACCGAGCAATTCGGTCACGGCTTCCACCTTGCCGTACTTACCTCGGTTGCCCAGCCACCGAGCAGCTATAAGGGTTTAGGCTTTAGGGTTTGGGGTTTAGGGCCCTTCTTTCCTAAACCCTAAACCCTAAACCCTAAGCCCTAAGCCCTAAACCCTAAACCCTAAACCCTAAACCCCAAACCCTAAACCAAAACCCTCACTAGAGGGCCTAAAGGGTGTGCTACTGGGCATCCTCGTGGCAGAAGGTGCGGAAGTTTGAGTGCAGCTCCTGGCAGTTTCAGCAATGTTCGGGTTTAGTTTGGTTTAGGGTTTAGGGTTTAGGGTTTAGGGTTTAGGGTTTAGGGTTTAGGGTTTAGGGTTTAGGGTTTAGGGTTTAGGGTTTAGGGTTCAGGGTTCAGGGTTTAGGGTTTAGGGTTTAGGGTTTAGGGGTTAGGGGTTAGGGGTTAGGGTTAGGGTTTCGGACTTGGGGTTTGCTAAGGATGCCTAAATGCTTTAAGCATCAACTCCTTGCTTGAGGGGTTTGGGGGATGTCTGGGTAAGGACATCGAATATAAGCTACCGTCATATGGATGTAGAGTCGAGACGTGGCTTCCTCGTTCCCTGAACCCTAAACCCTAAACCCTAAACCCTAAACCCTAAACCCTAAACCCTACACCCTAAACCCTAAACCCTAAACCCTAAACCCTAAAGCCCAAGCCCTGTAGTTGAGTTTGCAGTTCCACACAGCATCCCAGGCTCCTCCGCCGATGCCCAGGATGTGTGGATCTTGGGTGGCTTGCCGAAGCCTCGTTTCAGGGCTTCGGGCTCAGGGCACCCTAAACCCTCAAACCCTAAACCCTCAAACCCCTAACCCTCAAAACCTCAAACCCTGAACCCTAAACCCTGAACCCTAAACTCTAAATCCGAAAATTGGGAGAAGGGCTCTCTCTCTCTCTCTCTCCGTGATTTCGGGTCTGGGGACGAAGCTTCAGGGGTCTGGCGTCTAGGCATTCAGGGTTTAGGGTTTAGGGTTTAGGGTTTATGAGGGCTTAGGGCTTAGGGCTTAGGGTTGAGGGTTTAGGGTTTATAAGGGCTTAGGGTGCAGGTTTGAGGGTTCAGGGTTTATACGGGCTTTGGGCTTAGGGTGTAGGGTTTTGGGGTCTAGGGTCTGGGCTCTAGGCTTTAGGATCTATAATGTAAAACCTACCAAAACCCAACATAGCTTGTCGGGCTAGATGGGCCCAAAGCCTGAATCCGACATACCAATTCGGATGACAACAACATGGGCGGGTAACCCCCAACATCCCTGCATGCGCAGCGCTGCTCATTGCGCAGCTCTCCCTAAACCCTAAACCCTAAACCCCAAACCCTAAACCCTAAACCCTAAACCCTAAACCCCAAACCCTAAACCCTAAACCCTAACCCTAAACCCTAAACTGCTTGTCCTGCAGCCGCCATCTTCTCCAGGCTCTCGGCCAGGTCGTCCATCCCAGCCAGGAGCTTCTTCATGTCCGCCTCTGCCTCGAGTAAAGAAGTACCCTAGATGGGTTTAGGGTTTAGGGCTTGGGGTTTAGGGTTTTAGGGTTTAGGGTTTTGGGTTTTAGGGTTTTAGGGTTTTTGGGTTTTTGGGTTTTAGGGTTTTAGGGTTTTAGGGTTTTAGGGTTTAGGGTTTAGGGTTTAGGGCTTAGGGCTTAGGGCTTAGGGCTTAGGGCTTAGGGCTTAGGGTTTGGGGTTTAGGGTTTAGGGTTTAGGATTTAGGGTTTAGGGTTTAGGGTTTAGGGTTTGAGTTTAGGGTTTAGGATTTAGGGTTTACAGTTGGGGTTTCCGAAAATAGGGGTTCCCTTCTTGGGGTCCGCATTATACTATTTGGGGGGGGGTCTAAATTTGGGGTCCATTATTATCGTAAACTCCCAGATAGCGCTACAAAGTATACTTCTCACGCTGAGAACCCCTACTTATAACTACCTCCAAAGTATGAGTTGCCCAGGGCTCAGGGATTGTTACATTCTTGGGGGGAGGTTTAGAGCACAAGCGCTAGGGAGTACCCTAAGCCCAAACCCTAAACCCTAAACCCTAGACCCTGGACCCTAGACCCTAAACCCTAAACCCTAAACCCTAAACCCTAAACCCTAAACCCTAAACCCTGCTGACCCAAAAGACTACACACCACATGCGGCAGCCTCCGGAGGTGGCGAAGTCGCATCCGGCAGGCGTTGGGTTTTGCCCTGATTTAGGGTTGAGGGTTTGGGGTTTAGGGTTTAGGGTCCACCCTACACCCTAAATGCAAGTAGGGTTACATTATAAGTACCCTACATTGGGTTACAAGTATAGTTATCACAGTTATATACTTCTAACTAGCCAACCATGAACCTCCAAGTAGGGTTTATCTTAGGGTTCAGGGTACAAAAGAATCACTACCAAAGCTCGCACGAAACCCGACAATGAAGTGTGTTTTTTTCGGGCCTCAGCCCTAAGCCCTAAGCCCCAGACCCTTGGCCCAACGCCTAAAACACCCATCCCGAGAGCCCCGAATACCCCTTAGTGAGCGCATGCAACTGCATTCATTCATCTTCAAGACCGTGATCTTGAGAAGCACCAAATGAGCGCCTAATCCCTCCCTCCCCCCCCCCCCTCTCCGCAAAGTCCGGGTCCTTGTGACCATCACCAGAATACGCTGCTTTGGCCGCAACACCGCAGGCACATCCCATGGCCGTAGAATGCGATCCTTTTGAGAATACGTAAAAGCCGTGAACAGCATAACATGGTAATCATCGAAGAGTGTGCTGCTGGAATCACCATCGCGGCACTGCTCTTTGTTTGCTTTTGCTTGGTTGCACTTGTCTGTAGTCGCAACATTTTATCTGTTACTGTTGTTGCCAACCCCTTGTGGCCAAACGCGACAAGACGTGACAATCCATACAGGTACCTGTTGCGCATGTATGTGTATAGCATATATATATATATACACACACACCCATATAACCCTTTCATGGCCTTATAGCCGGGGGCAGCCACACCGGAATGACCTTTTCATGGGCTATATGGTAGGCACGTGGCCACACTTGGGAGTTTCAGAATATCACGGCTTCTCCTGGGATTAGGGTGTAGGGTTTAGCTTTAAGGCTTATTTTACTTTCTTGGTCCAGGAGCGTCCTGGACCAGGACCCCCCCTTCCCGAGTAGGGGTTTAGGGTTTATAGGGGTTTAGGGTTTAGGGTTTAGGGTTTAGGGTTTAGGGTTTAGGGTTTAGGGGTGTAGGGCTTAGGGTCGCAACCTTGGACAACCCAGCTGGTACAGTTGGCATCGACTCACACCCCAGACCTGCAACGGGGTTTAGGGTTTAAGGTTAAGAAGTTAGGCTAGGGTTTAGAGTGCAGGGTTCGTGTTCAGATTTGCAGGAACCTGCGGTTTAGGTTCAGGGTTTAGGGTATGGAAGTTACTTTACCAAAGTCCTCCAAAGGAAACGGCTCTGGAACAGACCTTGAACTGTGTAGGGATCCTCACCTTGAATTCAGGTATATTCCTTACTTACGGGGAATGATAGGGCTTCCTGGTAAGGGCCGATGATCCTGCAATTTCGGGTTTAGGGTTTAGGGTGGGTCGCACTAGAAAATCCACGTGTGAGACATCCCACAAGTTGGCCGCATCCTCGCTTGAGGGACGGGCTCCACATTGGGCTGGTGAAGAGCTCATGGGGGAACCTAGGGAAGAGCTGAGGGCTGCACGGTGGCAGGCTGAATTTACATTGGTCCTTCTCCTATCATCCATCCACGAAAGGACTCACTCCTCATTGGGGGTTTCCGAAATTAGGGTACCTTTGTTGGGGTCCTTGTTTCAAGGGAATCCTCATATTAGGGATCCCTTCTTTTCGCAAGCCCCCATAATCCCCATATGTACATATACACTCGCCAAAATCACACCGCCGCACTACACAAACTCTTCGAATCAACCCCATCTCACATTACACGGTCATAGAGCATGATGTACTCCGGATAGACGCACTCCTCATCGAAGACCACAAACTCGCGGTACGTGCCCACCGACGCCTCCCGGTCTGCCAGCACGGAGTCATACCTGCCACCCAGCTCTATCGTTCAGGGTTTAGGGCTTAGGGTTTAGGCTTTAGGCTTCGGGGTGTAGGGTTCCCCACCCTAAAACAAAAAATTGCACCTCAAATCAATCAGAGCATGCCCGACCTGCCACTGTGCAGCGCATCCGAGAGTGCCAGCGGGGCCCTGTCCGTGATGCGGAACATCTCTCCGCACACTACCCGACACCTCGGAAGCGGCGCGTATCCTAAACCCACCATAAAGCCCCCAAAAATCCTCAGAGGTTCGACGGCTTACGCTTGAGGGTTCGACACCTCGGAAGCAACGTCTGTCTTAAACACCTCCCGGAAAGCCTCGAGGTTCGAAGGCTTGCGGTTTAGGGTTCGGTTTAGGGTAAACCCCAAACCCTAAACCCTCAACGACCAACCCTGTCACCCTTTCTCGACCCCAAGAGGCACAGCAGCATCACGAAGTGGCCGTCGTCGTCGGCCTGCGCATACTCATCCGATTTCGAGGAGGACTCGGCGAAGTAGCAGCCGCGCCCGAAGGCCGTGCCGGCGTTCATGCCTGCCTTCAGGGCTTCACGGCTTTAAAGCTTATGACCTTGCACCCTCCAACCCTAAAACTCAGGAAAGGGGACTACACCCTGACACCCTAAGCCCCAAGACACACTTGGCCGCAAGGGAGGCAAACTTCGGGCGAAGGGTATGGGGTCTCAGGGCCCCGAGCTCACCATAATGCGCCGGAAGCCCTGCGCCGAGATGGCCTTCGCCTCAGCAGGAAGCAACCACACGAGCTCAGGGTGTGGGGGTTAGGGGTTTAGGGGTTTAGGGGTTTAGGGGTTTAGGGTTTAGGGTTTAGGGTTTAGGGTTTGGGGTTTAGGGTTTAGGGTTTAGGGTTTCTGGGGTTTCTGGTTAGGGGTTGGGGTTTTAGGGATACTTCCAAGTGCTGCCCTGGTTGCCCCAAGAGGGCTGGTCCCGTGGAAGAGGTAGAATTCCGCCAAATTCTGCTTCAGGCGCCCCGTGAGCTCGCCCAGGACCTTGCAGGATGTTGGAGTCTGAGGTTTCTTTGTAAAGCTTCGCTGCTTGGTCTAGGGTTGAAGAGTTTTGGGTTTTGGGGTTTTGGGGTTTAGGGTTTCGGGTTTAGGGTTTAGGGATTAAGGTTTAGGGTTTAGGGTGCTTGGGGTGTTTGGGCGGTGTTTGGGGTGTTTGGGGTGTTTGGGGTGCTTGGGGTGCGGGATGTGGGAATTTAGGGGCCAAAGAGCCTGCGAAGTTCGGACGAAACCGTGCTCGGGAACTCCATCCAGGTCCTTGGCCGCGGCTTCCATGTGCACACCCTAAACTCAAACCCTAAACCCTAAACCCTGAAATCCCAAAACCCTTAAACCCTGAACCCTAAAACCTAAACCCTAAACCCTAAACCCAAACCCAGAAAGATAGCCGAACCCTCATAAACCCTAAACCTACGGCCCAATGCGATGAGGACTGAACTGCTTCTTTCCCACAAGACCGTCCTACACAACCTTCCCAACCCTCCTTCTAACCCCTAAATCCTAAACCCAGCAACCCGAAACCCTCCGAAAGCCCGTGCCCCTAAACCTTCAACCTGAACCCCCAAACCTTAAGCCCTTAATCCCTAGCCCCAGGGCTTAAACGCCCAACAATTCCCTCAGCCCTAAACCTCCCATCTACACGGGGCTACCTGTCCTGGATGCCCCTATCAAACCCTTAGAACCTTAAACCCCTGCCCTAGAGCCCAAAACCCCTGGAACCCTAAACCCGAAATCCTAAACCCTAGGCCCTAAACCCCACACCCGAAACCCAAAACCCGAAACCCTAAACCCTAAACCCTAGGGTTTAGGCGACAGAGGTCCTGGATGGGAGTGCAGCCACCCGGCCGGCGCTTCTCCACCGCGGCGGCTGCGCTCAGGTAGCGGGCCTGGAAATGGGTTTAGGGTTTAGGGTTTAGGGTTTGGGGTTTAGGGTTTAGGGTTTCGGGTTTAAAGGGTATTATAAGTGGGGTTATCAGTACAGTTATAATTGGTTTGTAAGTACCATGAACCTCCAAGTAGGTGTTCCAAGTGTGGGCCCGCGGTTTAAGTCCCTTGTTAGATGCCCCTTATACGCACTTTCAATGCATATAACATAATGGTAATACTAATAATAATAATGACGATGATAATAATGATAACAATAAGAATGAAATCAGAATAATGATGCTGAATCATGATAACAATAACCATCCTGATCTAATAAGAATAATAAGAAAACAACAATAACAATAAAAAGAATAATGATAATGATGATGACAATGATAATGATAAGGATACTGATAGTGAAATAAAAATACTACGAATGAGAATGATAATGGTAGGGAGGATAAGGGTCAGTGCCAGTGCTTAGGGTTACGGGTTGGATTGGTTTGTGTTGGAGAGTCAGGGTTCCCTCAGCCCTATGTCTCACACTCTTTCGTAACCCGCACCCAGACAGCCGAGTTCTCAATCCGCATCACGCGCTTTAGACGAAGGCCCTGCGGTACTCGACCAGCCCGGTCCTAGCCAGGGTTTTTAGGGTTTAGGGTTTAGGGTTCGGGGTTTAGGGTTTAGGATTTGAGGTTTAGGGGCTGTGCACCGGCAAGGCGGGGGGGACTTCGGACTTAGTAAGTAGTTCTTTAAGTGAGGAAAAAAGGTAGGATCACCCCTAAGTATCTCGATCCTCCAAGCAAGGGGCTATTTTTGGGGCTTCCGAAGATTGAGGTTTTGGGGTTCCTTTCTAGGCTTAACACAGGGACCCGTACTGTTTGGCTCTCCACCCTTCACTACAATTCTACACAAGGGCCTATGTCTAGCTTCTTCCACAGTTGCGATTATCACTACTGCTTTTGTGTCAGGGGAACATGTCAACCCGAAACCCGAAACCCGAAACCCTCGACCCACAACCCCGAACCGCTTAGGCGCTGTGGGAGCCAGTCCCGCGTGCGGATTCCTTTGAAGGTGCGGTCCAGGGCGTCCTGCAGGGTGCGAAGGAGCCCGGCACCTTCTTCGATCCTGGGAGAAGGAGGGTTTTAGGGTTAGGGCTCAAAGGTTTAGGGTGCGGGGGTTTAGGGGTTTGGGTAGCCGGGGCTCGGGCTTAGAGGTAAGGGTTTAGCGGTTTAGGGGTTAGGGTTTGTGGCTTTGAGATTTTAGTGGTTTGTAGAGGTCTCGAGGTTCAGGGTTTAAAGTTTCTTGATTTCTAGGAGTATAAACTTTGGTTCACGAATTGGGCAGTTCTGTAACTGTGGGTTGCCTTTTGGGTTACAGTTGAAGGTTCAGGGTATGAAGCGCGGTTTAGGTATTAGCAGTTAGGGTTAAGGATTTAGGGTTCATGGTATTCCCTCGAGGCACATGGACATCCCAGCTGCCAATAGATGCAATATACAGCTGTAGGAATAACAGAGAAGGCTCATGTTCGTTGCTTGGAGGTTCATGTGGGTAGCGAAAAGTAGGTTTATAAGTACCCTAAATGGAATCAAATGTAGTCCTACCATACTTACACTACTTATAACTACCGAACCTCCAAGTATTGTGAACTGAGATATTCCCTAACTTTGAGGATGGTGGATTCCGTGCGTCTCCTCCAAGGACAAAGGGGCACGCAGAATCCAGGTTCATGAAAGGCTTGTGATTTAGGAATTGGGGTTTAGGGTTTAGGGTTGAGGGTTTAGGGTTTAGGGTTTAGGGCTTAGGGTTTAGGGTTTAGGGGCTTCAGCTAACCTCGTCCAAGCAACTGCTCGAAGGTGGCCGGGTCCTGCACAAGGGACAGCAACGTCCGGCCCCCCAACCACGCAAAGACAAAACCAGACATTCAACCCCAAACCCTGAACCTGCCCAAAGTGAAGGGGGGTTAGGGAAAAGGGTTTAGGGTTTAGGGTTTAGGGTTTAGGGTTTAGGATTTAGGGTTTAGGGTTTAGGGTTTAGGGTTTAGGGTTTAGGGTTTAGGGTTTAGGGTTTAGGATTTAGGGTTTAGGGTTTAGGGTTTAGGGTTTAGGGTTTAGGGTTTAGGGTTTAGGGTAATGAAGGGACCCTGAAAACAGAATTCAGGAGGCCTCCGACTGGTGCGTCCAGTAGGGCGGCGCGGTGTAGGGCACCGCAATCTTCTCCTCTGAGAGCAGCGCACGGGAGACGGCCCCGCCCCATTGCTTTGCCGCGGCCTCACTCTGCTCCGTGACCTGCCAAAGAGAGCTAGACACCTAAGGAATGTCGCCTTAAACTAATCCGTCACTAAGGGCTGTTCCGCTCCAACACCCCGAAATTTAGGAATATTCCTTAAACCATACTCGGAACCCTCTTGTATTTTAAGGAGTCTTCCTTAATCCATGGGTATCGGAGTCCTGGGCATGTAAACGCCAGCCCTTTTTTATTTAGGGTGATTTTGGGGTCGGAAAAATTACTAATACTATTCCCTTAGAGTCCCTTTATAATAACCCCAAAACCCTATTCTGATTCTCCGGGCCCCTATATTTTGGGTCTCGCTGCCCACCTCAGCCCCAGCTGCCCTCAAGAGCATGATCATTGGGACGCTACCGCGGGTGACCGCCATGAGCAAGGCGTCGAAGACTTCCTCCGAGTCGGGCTGCTTGAGGCGCATCCTGGGTTGCTTTGAAGAGGCTTAGGGTTTAGGGTTTAGGGTTTAAAACGGTTTTGGGTTTCGAGTTGAGGGTTGCAAGAAACCATGTTGTGTATACTATGTCCATGTATGTTAACAGCAAGCCAGCATCTGCGCGCCCTCCCCCAGAAGGTACTGCACAATTGCCACCTGTTCTGGCTCCGTCTTTGCGTAGTCTTCCTGGGAGTAGGACTTGCAGGCCCAGTGCAGAGCCGCCCCGCCATTTGCCGGGTAGTTGATCTCCGAGTCCGCTGCCACCAAGACCTTGACCACCTCATGGTGCCCATACTTGCATGCCTTGGTAGCTCACCAACCACTGTCTAAGAAGGGTACCTTGTTCTTTTGTTTTTTTTTTTTTTTGGGGGGGGGGGGGGGTTGGGGGGTTGGTTACTTTATAAGGAAGACCTGAAACCAACAAAAAGGGCAAACGGGTACCACTGAATTACCAAGGTGCCAGGATCAAGCCTGTTTCGTTGTATCGGTAGGAGGCAGACCTGGAAGATTTGTCGGTTGCATCGGGCTACATAGGGATTTAGGTCCCACAGATTGGGAGGTTCCCCAGATGCTGACGGACCTTGATAGAGATTGTAACAGGGGGTACTAGAATCCGTATTAAGGACTGTTGGTATAGGGGGCAACATCCCAACCCTAATCCCTAAACCCGAAACCCTAAACCCTAAACCAGCATAAGGGGGAACATCCCAACCCACAGAGCCGTAAAAAATGTATTCCCAAATTAACCTCAAAGACTGGCACCAGAAATCTCGACCAGGTCCATGAACCAACGCGGTCACGGCATCCACCCTGCCATACTTGCCTTGGTTGCCCGCCTGACAATAGGATTTAGGGTTTAGGGTTTAGGGTTTCGGGTTTAGGGTTTAGGGTCAGCCGTGAACCCGAATCATCAAAACGTACTACTGGGAATCTGAGCTGCAAAACGTGCGGAACCTTGAGTGCAGCTCCTGGGTTGCTGGAAGCCACCAAGCCCAAGATGCGCCCATTCATGGAGGAGGTTTGTGGTTTAGGGCTGAGGGCTTAGGGCTTAGGGTTTAGGGTTTAGGGTTTGGGGTTTAGGGTTTAGGGTTTAGGGTTTGGGGTTTGGGGTTTGGGGTTTAGGGTTTAGGGTTTAGGGTTTAGGGTTTAGGGTTTAGGGTTTAGGGTTTAGGGTTTAGGGTTTAGGTTTAGGGTTTAGGGTTTAGGGTTTAGGGTTTAGGGTTTAGGGTTTAGGGTTTAGGGTTTAGGGTTTAGGGTTTAGGGTTTAGGGTTTAGGGGGTGCCAAACTGGAGCGCGCTCTGTGAGCGCACACACAGCAGACTGAAAAAAAAAAAACGCCCAGACCGCCCACTTGAGCCTTTGAGACTTCTGATGCTTATGTATTCTCACCTAACGCTTTAAACTTAAGTTGCCATCATATGGATGCAGAGTCAATCATGTGGGTTCCTTGAACCCTAAACCCTAGACCCTAAACCCCAAACCCGTAGTTGATTTCAACTTCCTTAACAACAACCCAGGCTCGTCGGCCGTGTCCCAAGATTTGCTGAACTTGCTTGGCTTCCCGAGGCCTCGGATCAATTGCAGGCAGGCTAATATTATTCCCTTATGGTCCCTTGATAACTATACTACAATAGCCCACAAAAACCCTATTCTAATTACTAAGGCCCCTAGTTCAATTGTATAAAACAACTCATCGGGTATGATCCGAACCTCCTTTTCGTTCCTCACGTGGGTTATATAGAAGGGCCAGGATTATCTCCTCCTGCAGCTTCTCAGGTAGACCCTGAAACCCAAAATTTTAAACCCTAAACCCTGGGACCCTAAACCCTAAACCCCAAACCCTAAACCCTAAACCCCAAACCCTAAACCCATGCTTCCTATGATCGCTTCAGGGCTGGAAGTTCGGGGCAGGTCTCCGGGTGTAGGGTTCTAGGGTCTTGGAATTTTAGGGTTTCGGGTTTGGGCTTAGGGTTTAGGGTGGCCTAAACAACTACCACGATTTTGCCAAATTCAACGGGCCCTACAAATAATCCGGGCCCTTAATTAACCCCTCTGCTGTCCTGCAGCAGCTATCTTCTCCAGCCACCCGTCCAGGTCGTCCATTCCAGCCAGGAGTTTGGTCATGTCCGCTGCGGCCTCGTGTGAATGAGGCCCACAGGGGGCAGCCAGCGGAGGCGTCGAAGAAGTATCCCACAGGCGCCGAGTTTTGACCTCGCAGAGATGCTAGGGAACGCGTTGCTGCCGCACCCGCCACCGAGACAGCCTAAAGCCTGCAGGTCTTTCTCCCTAGATTGGGATGTTCCCGCATATACTAACAGTCCTTCATAGGGAATATAATAGGGGGTACTGTATACATATATATATATATACATATTCCCTATTACGGACTATTCGTATAAGGGGGAACATCCCAAGCCCTAGACCCCAAAGCCGAAAATCCCACGCGTGGCAAGCCTGCAGAGGTGTCGAAGCAGCATCTGCCTCCGATGGGCGCTGAGTCTTGTCCTCGCCGAGATGCTAGGGAATGGGCACATGGAGGTGGCTTTGGGGATTCGGGCGTAGGACTGTATCTGAACTGCAGGCCCGTCTTGCAAAAGGCGCGAATGTCAGGTATGCTGCGCAGGCACCATTTGGATCAACCGCCACATTCGGCTCCCCCCCCTGCACCTAGGTTGAGGGTTTAGGGTCATCATGCTGCTACTCCCAAAACAGCTAGCAAACACCCGAAGCCCTGAAGTCCAAACTCTACAACTATGTGACTTTGGCCTAAGCCCGAAGCCTTTAACCCAAAGACCTAAGCCCAAAACCCAAATCCTTAAAAACCCCATCCAGCTCCTTACTTGAGGAGTTCATTGTGAGGACCCGGTTATGAGGAGAGACGCACGGAAACATGGTGCCCTCCCTTCCCCCTCCCTTTCTAAGAGTCCCAGGATGGTCCTTTAAACCCTCTCTTAAACCTCTACACCCTAAACCCTAA
>CAJNDS010002493.1:235000-295000 GCA_905221605.1 Symbiodinium natans | reverse complement strand
AATGCGTTTTCCCAGCCCCCGAAAACGCATTTTGCAGTGTCGTTTTGGGTCTAAGTGTCAAGTCTGCCCGCAGCGGGTTTAGGGTTTAGGGTTGAGGGCGTAGGGCTGAGGGTTTAGGGTTTAGGGTTGACGGTCAGAGTCTGTGCGTTTTTCGAGGCGCCACTCTGCGTGACATCTGTCGAAGCCATGACGTAGAAACACCCCAGTGGCATTCCTTGAAAAAGTACTCCATAGTACTCTCACCGCCCCACTGAAAGCGACGATTCTGTCGCGACAAAGATATACAATTGCGCCACACCATTTTCTGATGTAGTTTGCAGGACGGACGCCTGCAACGATTGCCTATGTGCTCCACCTGTGTCCACCCACTGGGTTCCAGCACCGATGCTATCACTCTGCTATGCCCTTCTAGTTTGCCTCCGCATGCACAGCTCTCCATGGGCCAACATACAGACTTCATTGACATTGCAGAAAGTGCGACACAGGTTAGGTTTGCAATGGTTTGCAGAATATCAGATTGCAACTCCTTCTTCCTCTGACTGCTCCTACAACTCCTACATCAGCTGCCTAATGAACCATCAAGGTCTGCTAGCTCTGAGGATGTCGTCTTGGAGTTTGGGGGCTGAACGACGCGGTAAATTCATGCTGCTCGGAAGTCTTCGTGCTTCGAATGCACAAGTTCTCAAACGCAGCAGGGCGCAGCCAATCTTCAACCTTACCCTTCAAGCCTACAGTTAGCTTCGGGAATCTCAGGCATCTCCACGTGCCCACGGGCCAAAAGACCATGCCCTATAAGCCCTAAACCCTGGACCCTAAACCCCCTAAAAGTCCCGGGCCTGTCCCCGCTACTGGGAGTTAAGGGTTTATAGGGTTCAGGGTTGAGCAGTACGAACTGGGCCCGGCCGGCTCTTGTACTGCTGTTTCGCTTACATTCGGAACCCTAAACCCTAAGCCCCAAACGAACCTTCTTACTCAGTTCAAAGCCTTCAGTACTAAATCCTATATAAACCCTAAACCCTAGACCCTAAACCCGAACAGTGCGTTTTTACACCCTCTTACAACGCATAAAGGCCTAAGTCCAAAGCCCTATAAGCCCTAAACCCTAGACCCGAAACCCTAAAAGTCGCGGGCCTGTCCCCGAGCTAGTGGGAGTTAAGGGTTTATAGGGTTCAGGGTTGAGCAGTGGCAGGTGTTCTCTTCCACTGAAGCCGTGTACTCGAGGCTCCGGTCCAAACAGGCTCTCTGAAAGCTAGACCAAGAAAGATCCAACGCCTCACCCAGCTTCGCTGCAAACGGCTTGGCCACCAACAATGCTCACATTGCTGGCGCAGCGATACAAGCCGGGGAGCTTGCAGATCAGATCGTCTCAGTCCAGCGTGCGGGCCTTCTTGACGCTAACACTGGATCCAGAGGCCTCCGAGCGGGCCTTCCTGATGCGGGCACTGGATCGAGAGGGCTCCGTTCCAAAATGCGCCGCAAGCTCGGGCGGCGTCTGGCCAGATGGGACGTCAGGCATGGGCCCCGCCTTAACTGAGCTACTTGCTCTGTTTCGTAGGGTTTAGGGTTTAGGGTTTAACGGATTAGGGTTTAGGGTTTAGGGTTTAGGGTTTAGGGTTTACTGTAGGGTTTAGGGTTTAGGGTTGTGGGTTTAGGGTTTAGGGCCTATGGGTTTACGGTTTAGGGTTTAGGGTTGCCTGCCTTCACTCGCAGCGGAAAGGAGTACTTGTCGGGAACGTGCTTGCTCTTCCCAAACACTTGCAAGCCCGCAGAATCCACGACAAGGAACGGAATGGTGAGCTTAGCCAAGTAGGTTTAGGGTTTAGGGTTTAGGGTTTAGGGTTTAGGGTTTAGGGTTTAGGGTTTAGGGTTTAGGGTTTAGGGTTTAGGGTTTAGGGTTTAGGGTTTAGGGTTAGGTTTAGGGTTTAGGGTTTAGGGTTTAGGGTTTAGGGTTTAGGGTTTAGGGTTTAGGGTTTAGGGTTTAGGGTTTAGGGTTTAGGGTTTAGGGTTTGGGGAACTTAGGGCTTCAAGGGTTTAGGGCTTTCAATGCTTAGAGCTTCAAGGAGTTGGGGCTTTGAGCTTCGGGTTTAGGGTTCAGGGTTCGGGGGCTTAGAGTTTGGGGTTCAGAGCTTGGGGTTTTGGGGTTTTGGGGTTTTGGGTTTCCCGAAACCCTAAACCCTAAACCCTAAACCCTAAACCCTAAACCCTAAACCCTAAACCGTGGTCCCTTTGGGGCTTGCGGGCATGATGGGCTTGGGATGTTTAGTGCCTAGTTCTGGTTTAGGGTTGAGGGTTTAGGGTTTAGGGTTTAGGATTTAGGGTTTAGGGTTTAGGGTCTGCGTCCCAACGGGTCGTAAGGGGTTGGGGCAAAGCGTCAAAAATCCTAAGCACCTCAACCCCCAAGCCTCTAAACCGGCTAAACCCCAAACCCGAAACCACACCCCCCCCCCCCCAAACCCGCCCCCCAAACCCTGAACCCTAAACCTCAACACCCGTAAACCATGAGCCCTAAACTTAACCTTTAGCTACCTAGTTGTCCAGTACCTAGGGGGACTAAAGGTTAACAATTAGGATTATAAGTTATAAGGGGATTCTATTACCCCAAAAAAGGTTAAGGGTTACCTACTCTACAACTAAGGGTAGAAGCCGTAGGCCCCCCTGCGTGCGCTCCGTGTGCATGGGCTTGCATGGCCTCCAACCTGAGAGTGCAAATTAAGGGTTTAGGGTTTAGGGTTTAGGGTTTAGGGTTAAGGATTTTGGGTTGGGGTTTAGGGCTTAAGGTTTAGGGTTTAGTCGGGGTTAGGATGGAGGGTTTAGGGTCGACTCGTGATGTCTGTTCGTTTATTCTGGTGGCCTAAACCCTAAACCCTAAGCCTATAACCCTAAACCTATAACCCTAAACCCTAAACGTTTAAGTTCCAAATAGAGTTTGTTTTTGCTCGACGACGTGCGACAAGCCTGAAGATTTGAGACAATGGCCGAACCAGCAGCCAGCAGTCTAAACCCTAAACCCTAGACCCAACCCTACGAGGTTAATTTGGGTAGCTATCGGTGGGGCAAGAAGTAGGTTTCGCATAGTTAGCATACTTCTAACCCTACTTCTAACCACCCAGGAACCTTACAGCAAGCTCTAGACGAGGGTTTCGGGTTTTAGGGGGTTTGGATTTATTCTCCACACCCCTGACCCTCAACCCCAAAACAGAAAGCATGCGTTGTGCGACTTGAGAGCAGGGTCTGAACCTTGAACCCCAAGCCCTAAACCCTAAACCGGGTTTTTGGAGGTTTCGGCGAGGCTGGGGGTGGTTGAAGCATCAATTCCAGCTTGGCGGCACTGGTGCTCGACATCCAGTACCTGGCAGCAAAGAGTGCTCTGGGTTGGGGCTGCACTTCTAGGCTTTACAGTTTCGGGGTTTAGGGGGTGTAGACTGTAGAGCGTCCTTCACCACTAGTCACCTCAAACAGCCGGAACAGGACTGAGAACATATGGAGGGAGAGATTACACGACCTCATGCTCCCCCACCCTAACTCCCCCCTAGCCAACATATTCATGCGAAGATGCTCCGCCAATGCAAAAAAGAAGACAGCCTAACCCCACAAGACCCCAAGCCCTACTAAACTTAGTGTAGGTTAGCAGAGATAGAGAGAATTATGGACTTTATATATATATAATATATATATATATACATATATATATATACCCTGTTAAGGGAGTATATATATATATATACAGAGATAGGGTACCTCATTCCCCCATTCTGCTAACCAACTGTAGGTGAACCCTGACTCCCAAGTCCAAACCCCCGGCACCCCCTGATAAGTTGCCAAGTGGCAAGCTTTGTAGAGGTTTAGGGTCTAGGGTTTAGGGTTTAGGGTTTAGGGCTTAGGGTTTAGGGCTTAGGGTTTAGGGTTTAGGGTTTAGGGTTCAGGGTTCAGGGTTTAGGGTTTAGGGTTTCGGGTTTCCCTAAAACACCCTAAACCTGGAACCCTTACACCCGAAACACTAAACTCTTGGGGGCTGAGGGTTTGGGGTTTGGGGGTTTTTGGGTTTCGAGCTCAAGGTCTTGGAGTTTAGAACTTAGGGTTTGGGATTTGGGCTATTTTGGGTTTAGGGTTTTGCAGACAGCCGCCTTTGGACCAGGAAGACCAATGTACATCAAATGCAAGGTATTGTAAAGCACATCGCCAGCGTCGATGGGAGTGCCAAGAAGCCCAGCCGTCATCGTGCCAACAGGAGGAGCTGGAATCCCAGGAGCCACCACTGCCATCTCCCTTTTGCAAATGGAGAGTGGACGTGTAGTGGTGACATGCAGCTATGGCCTTGGGCATTCCAGTGCTCGTCCAATGGATTGTCACTGATGAACCCGCACTTCCTAATGTTGCAAACGGTGCATGGGGTGCCGCAAAGAATCATCTCGCGACGCAGCACTGGGTATCAGCTTTGAAACCTGGCAAAAGCAACAGCACCTTCTGGGGTTCGGGGTTTGAGGCGTAAAACCCCAAATCCTACAATCCTACAACCCGAAACCCCTAAAACTCTAAGCCCTAAACCTCTGAACCACTGAATACCCTGAACCCTGACCCCTGAAAAAGCCTAAAGCCTTGAACCCCCCTAAACCCTAGACCCCAACTCACAAACCCTAAACCTTGAACCCCCCTAAACCCCAAACCCCAAACCATAAACCCTAAACCCAACCCCAAACCCTAAACCCCAAACCCGAAACCCTAAACCCTAAACCCCAAACCCTAAACCCTAAACCCCAAACCCAAACCCCAAACCCTAAACCCTAAACCCCAAACCCTGGAAGAAAAGCTTCGGCCTCGGTTGCCGAGAGGTGGTCGATGCCATCCTCGGGCTTGTGGAATAGGTTTAGGGTTTAGGGTTTAGGGTTCAGGGTTTAGGGTTTAGGGTTTAGGGCTTAGGGTTTAGGGTTTAGGGTTTAGGGTTGAGGGTTGAGGGACTGAAGCCCCGTCAGGATTTAGAGGGTTTAGGGTTTAGGGCTTGAGGGACACAGGCATTTGGCAGCAAACCTCTTTTTGGATATTTGGATAGAGATGCCTCACTGGTGCGGTGCAGGGCTTCGGGCTTAGGGTTCAAGACTTGGGGGGAGTGATGAGTGAATGCCTGGAACAACCTGCGTGCCGTCTCCATGTTGACCCCCCCCGACAGTGCCTACACTCACCCCCTTAGGCAGCAGTAAGACAAGGTTGTCCTCGTTATCATCATTCGCGAGCCAGCTCATTTCAAGGAAAAAATCAAAAACAGTATTAGAATACTCAATCTTAGACCCTAAACCCTAAACCCCAAACCCTAAACCCTAAACCCTAAACCCCTCCTTTTCTTAGTCATGTGGTTCGCCTTCGAATCTGAGGTTCTGACGGTTTCATGGCGAAACTTCTGTATGCTGTTTGCGAAGTCCTTTTTTGTAATAGAGGGGCCTCAATGATTAGAATTAGGGCTTTGGGGGATGTTCTACTATATTTATAAAGGGAAGGGTTTCGGGCTTAGGGCGTAGGGATTAAGGCTTAGGGTTTAGCGTTTAGGGTTTAGGGTTTAGGGTTTAGGGTTTAGGGTTTAGGTCATTGGGGCTCTCCCTGGGCTTAGGGCTGGCTGAGACCGGCACATGGCCCCCCACCGCATAGACCAGAGGGTAGGGGTAGAAGCGTACTCCCAGATGCTCTGCCTCAAGGGGGTCAGGGTTTAAGGTTTGGGGTTTGGGGTTTGGGGTTTAGGGTTTAGGGTTTAGGGTTTAGGGTTTAGGGTTTAGGGTTTAGGGTTTAGGGTCGAAGGTTGGGGGTAGAGAGACTTGGGTTGAAGTTGGGGTCTAGGTTGCCCTGCGAAGGAAGGCTTAGGGTTCAGGGTTAGGGTTTAGGGTTGGGGTTTAGGGTTTAGGGTTTAGGGTTTAGGGTTTAGGGTTTAGGGTTTAGGGTTTAGGGTTTAGGGTTTAGGGTTTAGGGTTTAAGGTTTAGGGTTTAGGGTTTAGGGTTTAGGTGTTAGGGTTAGGGTTTAGGGTTTAGGGTTTAGGGTTTAGGGTTTAGGGTTTAGGGTTTAGGGTTTAGGGTTTAGGGTTTAGGGTTTAGGGTTTAGGGTTTAGGGTCGAAGGCGGAGGGTAGGGATTTCTGTCGACCGCTAGATGTCGCTGCCCCTCTCGGGAACTGACAGGAGTTTAGGGTTCAGAGTTGAAGTTTCTACTTGTCGGGTTAAGGCTTTCTGGGTTACCGGAAACAAGAACAGCAACAACTTGACCCTTCACGCATGGAACGGCTCGGAAGGCTGTGAGTTTCTTAAGGGAGGGACTCCAAGGCAGGGTGGATCCCTGAAGCCTAAAACCTAAACCCTAAAGCCTAAACCCTAAATCCTACACCCTAAACCCTAAACCCTAAACCCGAAACCCTAAACCCTAAACCCTAAACCCTATACTATCGGACCACCCTTCCTTCGGAACCTTTAGGTTTAGGTTTAGGGTCCAGGGTTTAGGGTGTAGGGTTTACGGCTTAGGGCTGGGACTCCAAATTGGAAAAAGGGGTTCTAGTACGACTTTGGGAATGTCCTTAATTAAGGGGTGTCGGAGTCTGTAGACCCCAGCACGGAAACCTGTTGAGGACAGGACTTGCCGGGGTTTCGGGTTTGGGGCTGGAGGTTGCGGGAGTCAACCCTGAACTTAGGGTTTAGGGCTTAGGGCTTAAACCTAGGGCTTAGGGCTTAGGGCTGAGGGCTTAGGGCTTAGGGCTTGGGGCTTAGGGCTTAGGGCTTAGGGCTTAGGGCTTAGGGCTTAGGGCTTAGGGCTTAGGGCTTAGGGCTTAGGGCTTAGGGCTTAGGGCTTAGGGCCCTAAACTCTAAACTTAGCCCTTAAATTTAGGGTACTGCAAGTTGCGCACGGATTGTAGGCTAAACCTCTGGGAGTTGCCCAAGGCCTTCGGAGGCAGTATGCCTTGCAGCCTTGTAGGGCTTAAAAGGCACCCCAGTACCCCCTATTCTGGCAGGGTTATAGGGTGTTAGGGGGGTCGGGCTTAGGGTTTTTGGTTTAGGGTTTGGGTTTTAGGGTTTAGGGTTTGGGAATTAGAGTTCAAGGGTTTAAGGGTCAGGGATTCGGGCCGGGTTTAGGTTCACGGCTTAGGGCAACTTAGGTTTAGGGTTCAGGGTTTAAGATGGGATGTTCCCCCCTTATACGAACAGTCCTTAATAGGGATTATAATAGGGGTTACTATAATCCCTACAAAGGAGCTGTTAGTATACGGGGAGCCATCCCAGGGTTTAAGGCTTACGGTTTAGGGTTTAGGGCTTTAGGCCCGCAAACCCTCAACCCTAAACCCTAAACCCGAAACCCTAAACCCGAAACCCTAAACCCTAAACCCTAGACCCGAGACCCTAAACCCTAAACCCTAAACCCCAAACCCTAAACCCTAAACCCTAAACCCAGGCCTCCTTGCAGAGAATCTCCGACTCCGCAGCATCCCGGGAGGGAGGTGGCGAAGAAGGGTCGCGCCTTGGGCCCAAGTTACAAAAGGGAGCAAGGCTTGGGGGGGGGGGGGAATTTTGGGGTTTTGGGGCTTCAGGGAGTTTAGGGAGTTTAGAGGGGTTTAGGGGGGTTTAGGGGGGTTTACGGGGGGTTTAGGGGGGTCTAGGGGGGGTTTAGGGGGTTTCGGCGGTTAGGGTTGAGGGGTTTAAGGATTTTGGGGGTCAGGGCCCAAGGTTTATCATGCAAATTGAAGGCTGGAGGGTCTGGGCCACCCGTAAAATAAGGACCCCAACAAGGTACGCCCAGATTCCAAACAAAGAAGGTTTCCCTTGAGACAGAATCGCGATGAAGAGGGCCCAAGAAGACTGACACCCACCCCCCACCCCCACCCCCCAAAACAAACAACACCCACATCCTAAGCCCCGAAACCCTCGAAATGGACCCTCAAAAACGGGACCCTCAACCCTAAACCCCGAAACCCTCGAGGGCCCCGGCAAGAAGTTTAGGATGCTCCGAAACAGGTTCGAGTCACGGTCCTCGGAAGCCGGTGGGAGGATTTCTTGGTTTTAGGGTTTCGGGTTTCGGGTTTAGAGTTTACGATTTAGGGTTTAGGGTTTAGGGTTTAGGGTTTAGGGTTCAGGGTTCAGGGTTTAGGGCTTAGGGTTTAGGGTTTTCAGTTTCGCCATCGACGCGCCCGAACCCAGCTTCCGAGAGGCCCCTGCATCTGACCCGGAAGCCGCAAAAAAGCTCAGAAGCTCTAGGTTTGGGGTGTAGGGTTCAAGGTCTACTACTACAGGGGTCGGAGTAAGTACTAGTAAGTATTCCCTCAGGCCCTTCTATAATTATATAGTAACCCCCCCAAAACTCTAGATTCCTATTCTAATTCGGCCCCTTGAGTACTAAGCCTAAACTCTAAGCCCCGGAAACCTAAACACCACTACAAAACCCGAAAACCCCCAAACCCTAAACCCAGAACCCTGAACCCTAAACCCTAAACCCTAACCCCTAAACCCTAAACCCTAAACCCCTAGCCCGAAACCCTAAACCCTAAACAAAATTACTAAACCCCTGCACATGTTGAGGACTGCCCCGGGCCGCCGGCTAGGAAGATTCGGCCGTCCCGGTCTCTCTGCGCCTGTGAAGCTGCAAGTTCCGCGCGTTAGGGTTATAGGGGGTCAAGTTTAGAGTTTAGAGTTTAGGGCGGGGGGGAAAGTTTAGGGTTCAGGGTTTAGGATTTAAGCTTTCGGGTTTGGGCGCTTCATTCGCCAGCGCCCTGGCCAATTCAGTAAAATTCACTTGCAAAGGAATATCCCCCAAAGTCCCCCCCGGGACCAAACCCTCATACCTAAGAGGTTCTTATTTAACTCGGTTTAAACTCCTGCCCGCCCTTGGGATTCCTAACTTCGATTCGAAACCCACTCAAAACTTTCAGACTTGAACGCCCCCCCCCCTTCACCTCGCATCCAGGAGGGGGAACGGAGAGGCTTTAAACAAACCTGTTTGCACAGGGCGTTTTGTAAACAAATCTGCTTGGGCTTTTTGGGGCCCTCCCCAAAAAAACACCAAGCGGATTTCTTTACAAAACGCCCTGCACAAACGATATTTGTTTAAGACCTCCCCGGTCACCCTTCCTGGTTGGGAAGGAGGGGGTTGGGTGGGTGTTGAAACCGGGTTTGCAAGGTTGGGGGGGGGGGGGAGGTTCAAATCGAGATTGGGAATCCTAAGGGGTGGAAGAAGTGGGTGGCTTGTCGTTGCCCGCCATCCCTCCAAGGACACAGCCCAGCAAGGTTGGGCCTTTGGGAGCCGTTTAGGCTGTAGTAAGGCAACCACGAACTTTCCGTTAAACCAATATTCTGTGCTGGCGCATCAGGGTGAATCCCCTAGAAATTTGACTGGATTCGCCCCTTATGGGGTTGAGGGCCAGGCGTTTTGGGAGAGGTTAGTCAGGGCTTTGATTAACAACGTCTGGCCCATCCCACCTGGAGACGGCCGGTCATCAGTCGCTCCAGCAAGCCTCGGCGGGCTCAGTCTAGAGCCCTAAGCCCCAAACAATACAGTAGTAACCCTGAAGCCGAAAAAAAAGTCACAAACCCTAAGCCCGAAACCCAAACCTGAAAGCCAAAAGCCCCGAAACACGAAACTTGCCCCGCCCTTCCAACTTACGCTCTCCGTCATCCACGCTCCTCCACCGCAGGATTTCAATCTAGGGTTTTCAGGGACCTAGGAACTGAGGATTGAGGGTTAGGTAGAGGGTCGACGGCTTAGGCTTTTAATTGGGGGTGAAGGGTCAGGCTTGAGGGTTGAGGGTTTAGTAGTGTTCAGGCTCCAGGTCCTGCACAGCTCTAAACCCTAAGCCGCCGAAAACCAGCGGCTGGAAGATCCTGGGAAGACTCTGACCTGGAAGGCTTTGCAAGCGTTTAGGGTTTGGGGCGTAGGCCTAGGGTTTAGGCTTAGGGTTTAGGGTTTGGGCTTTAGGGTTTTTTGGGGGAAGACTCTGACCTGGACACTGCGTCCGTTTCTTAAGGTGGTCTGGGGCCTGGGCAGGCCCCGGAACGCTTTGTGCTGTATTCACTCCCAATCCGCCGCCGAAAGAAAACACTCCAACAACTGGAAAAGGTTTTAGGGTTTCGGGTTTACAGTTTAGGGTTGTCTAGAATACGAACACCATAAGCCCGAAAACCTCAGCAGAGTTGGGGGCTTAAGCCTCAGGGTGGTGGAGGTATTGGCATTCTCCGATGTCTCGCCGGGGCCCCAGCTACCCGGTTGCTGGGTGAAGGTGTGGCGCGAGGCCTGAACTATGAAACCCTAAACCTAAACCCTAATCCCTAAACCCTAAACCCTAATCCCTAATCCCTAAACCCTAAACCCTAAACCCTAAACCCTAAACCCTAAACCCTGACGACTTTCGGCTTCGGCTCGCCGGTCTCGGGCTCTTGGCATAGGATCTGGGATGTAGGTTCGGGATTTGGGGTTGGCGTAGAGCCAGGAGTTGCAGCACAGTTCTGAAGCAGAAGCGGCGTAGGGTCTAAGGTTTAAGCTTCAGGGTTTAGGGTTTAGGGCTTAGGGCTCAGGGTTTCGGGTTCAGGGTTCAGGGTTTAGGGTCCAGGGTTTAGGGTTTAGGGTGTGTCAGGGGAGGGCGCGCGCTCGGGTGTGAAACACCCCGGGCCGCGCGCTCGCGTTGCCCGTCAACCCACCCCGGCCACCCAAACTATACTCTATTAGGGTTTAGGGTTTATGGAATTTACTTTCTTGTGCTCTGATGCTTGCTTTGATGTTTTTTAAGTTGCGCTGTTAGGGTTTAAGCTGGGGTTGGGGGTAGCCTCGGCCCTTTTCGGGCCTTCGGCGTGTCAGGGCCCGTAGAGGCCCTTATTTATTTGAAGGTCAGGGAAACCCTTTGTGTCTGCTCCTGGATTCCCCTTCTTTAAGGGCCTCAATTTAGCATCGATTTCACTACCAAAAAATCGCATTTTTCATTGCGGGTACGGGCATCCTGGGGTCCCCCTTCTTTTAGGGGGCCTTTTGAAGCCTTTTGAAGTATTTTGGTGGCTCTTGGGGTCTCTCGGGGGGGGGGGCCTTGTTCGGACCTTCGGCGTGTCAGGAGGCTTTATTCATTTAAAGGTCAGGGAACCTATTAATGAATTTTTCGCCAATGAGTCTTTCAATCGCTAGGGTTTAAGCTCGGGTTCGGGGTAGCCTCGGCCCTTTTCGGGCCTTCGGCAAGTTAGGGCCCGTAGGGGCCCTTATTTGCTTGAAGGCCTTCGTAGGGTTTTGCGGTGTTAGGGTTTAAGCTGGGGTTCGGGGTAGCCTCGGCCCTTTTCGGGCCTTCGGCACGTTAGGGCCCGTAGAGGCCCTTATTTGCTTGAAGGCCGTCGTAGGGTTTTGCGGTGTCAGGGTTTAGGCTGGGGTTCGGGGTAGCCTCGGTCCTTTTCGGGCCTTCGGCACGTGGGCCCGTAGAGGTCCTTGCTGATTTAGGGGGAGCCATCGATTTCAATACTAAAAAAGAACATTTTTCATTGCGGGCAGGGGTGCCTAAAAACAATGTTTTCAATATTCAAAAATCGCATTTTTCATTGTGGGCACGGACAAATCTTGCGGTCCCCCTTCTTTTAGTGGGCCTTTTGAAGCTTTTGAAGCCTTTTGGTGGCTCTTGGCGCCTCTTGGCCTGGAGGGGGGCTTGGGTCGGTCCGAGGTCCTTGGCCCGGCAAGGCCCTTTGCTCGGCAAGGCATTGGCGCGGCAAGGCCCTTGGCCCGGCAAGGCCCTTGGCCCGGCAAGGCCCTTAGTCCGCAAAAGCACTTGGCCCGGCAAGGCCCCTGGCCCGGGGGCCCTTGGCCCGGCAAGGCCCTTGGGTCGGCAAGGCGTTTGGCCCGACAAAACCCTTGGCCCGGCAAGGCCCTTGGCCCGGCAAGGCCCGGCAAGGCCCTTGGCCCGGCAAGGCCCTTGGCCCGGCAAGGCTTTTGGCAAGGCCCTTGCCCTGGCAGGGCTCTCGGCCCGGCAAAGGCCGGCAAGGCCCCAACCGCAAGGCGCTAGGTTTAAGATTGAAGGGGCCTTGGTGGGGGGCCCTTGGCCCGGGGCCCTTGGCCCGGGGGGCCCTTGGCCCGGGGGCCCTTGGCCCGGGGGGCCCTTGGCCCGGGGCCCTTGGCCAAATCCGCCCCAAAATCACGAAATTGAGCAGCCAGCCGCCAGCCTCCTGGTCCTGGAATCCAGCTACCAGGGACCAGGGGGGGGGGGGCCCGACAAACCCTGAACCCAAAACCCTGAACCGACCTCCAGAGGCAAAGGGTTACGATTTGGGGTTATACTTTAGCTACGCTAAAGGTGGTCTGGGTGCCGGCCATCCCTTAGCCGAGTACTGACGTTGTCGTAAAAAAGGCCGATGTCCGTTGGCCTGTCCAGGACAGACGGTGAGGCTTAACCCTCACCTTTCCGTTTCTCTTTTCGCTTGGGCGCTCGGGCTGTAAGGCCCTCGGCAGAGCGTTCGGGGTCTGTCGCTCGACGGAAGCGACCCCTCACTCAGTTCAGGGTTCAGGGTTCAGGGTTCAGGGTTCAGGGTTTAGGGTTTAGGGTTTAGGGTTTAGGGTTTAGGGTTTAGGGTTTAGGGTTTAGGGTTTAGGGTTTAGGGTTCAGGGGGGCCTGTAAGAGAGCAGGGTGTAAGGGTCCATGTTTCCCAAAAATGCAGCCTCAATACGCCGCAATTAAGGCCTCTCTACGCCTTCACGCGCGGGAGATGCCGATAGATAAGACCCCGAACTGCACCCTGAACCGCCTAAGCCCAACCCCAACATCCTAAACCCCAAATCCCACACCCTGAAAACCTAAAACCCTAAACCCGAAGCCCTAAAAACCTAAAAACCTAAAACCCTAAAACCCTAAAACCCTAAACCCTTTCAGGTTCAAGCTTGGGCTCGGAGTTCGGGAGGATTTGGCGTACGGGGCCTGAGGGAAAGGCTGCAAACCAGCATCATTCTTGCAAGTTACAGAATCCATCAGATACTGGCGATGCCGAGACACCTGTAAGGAGACAACCTGAAACCCTAAACCTTAGGCCCTAAACCCTAAACCCTAATCTGTGGGCTGGAGTACAAATTTAGGGTTTGGGTTCAGGGTTCAGGGTGGGCGGTTTTCTGGTTCACCTCGAAGATGACTCCACCGACATTGATGTCGACCTCCAAAGACAGCTTGATTCAGGGTTCAGGGTTCAGGCTTCTGGATCTAGAGTTGCTTCTGGACCTAGAGTTGAATGAACAAAGACTCATTAGAGCCACATTCACATCTGGAAAAAAAAGCTTTCATCAGCCTGAGGATGATTTTAAGAATCCTTATCACATGGCTTAAGGAACATGCCTTCTTCAAGCAATAAAGATTCCACAGAACCATGGCAAGAATCAAGAAACCCAATGTGATTTAGGAAACCTTTCTGATATGATTGTGTAAGAATTGCGCAAACCGTTTCTCGAAGCAACGGTTTTGCACGAGGGATGCACTTCCCACAGTTCAGTCTCTCGCGCTTTCGCACATGTTCAACTCCCGTTGCGCATGCCTCTATCACATGCTGCTTGCTGGTGCGTTACGGCTTAAGGATTCCCCTCGAGCATTGACATGACCAACACTTGCAAGAAGTACCATGGTTCTCTCCAAGGAACCATCTTCGATAGCCTTCCCCTCAGACATGGACTAACTCATGCAAGGCCAGACAGCACCCCAAAAGTGGATGAAGGAAGGGTCCCACATGCTCGCACAAGCACGCACTGCGGCTTACCCAAAGAATCCCGATACCCCTTCACGGAAAAAAATGGGCCCTCATCCATAAACCTGGCTTTCCCTGCTACCTTGATCTCAGCCTCAAACCCTAAACCCTGGCTAAGGGTATCAAGGGCTTCCGTTGTTTCCCCAAGGTCTCTGGAAGAGAGGCTCAGACGCACTCGCCCCACGTGAGTTTGGAGTCTCGGATTTAGGGCTTCAGGGCTGAGAGTTGGGGTCTTCTTGGAGGTTCAGGGTTTAGGGTTTAGGGTTTAGGGTTTAGGGTTTAGGGTTTAGGGTTTAGGGTTATGGGTAGATAGAAATATCTTGGGGCAGTTACATGGTCCCTTAGTATGGGCCCTGCAAAGGGGACCCGCTTTTACTCTTAGATATCAAACCCAAAGGCCCATACTTTCCGAACCCCGTATATCAAGGGCCCATGAGACTACCCTTAGACAATTGGGTTACAAGTACCCCTATAGCCCTAGTTAAGACCACCCATGAACCTCCGAGTGGGGTTTGGGGGTCTTTGGGGCTTGGATTTCACACTGTGTGGCAGTTTAAGGGTTCAAGGGTTCAAGGGTTCAGGGTTTCGGGGTTAGGGTCCCATAACCCTACACCCCAACCTGCCGAAACGCATCCCTCCCCACCATGGTCTCCGTGGCCACGTTGTGCTCTGAGATCCGCTGCCGCTCTTTCTCTGCGCCCTTCGAGGGGCCGGGAGGGGGGGGGGCGTTTGGGTCGGGAGCTAGGCGACTCGAGGAGTCTTCGGGAATACCTGGGAACCAGAAAACTGAGGATTCGGGTTCAGGGTTTAGGGTTAAGGGTTTTATAGGGTTTAGGGTTTAGGGTTTAGGGTTTAGGGCTGAGGGTTTAGGGTTTAGGGCTTAGGGTTTAGGGTTTAGGGTTTGGGTCGAGTTGAGGGATGAGAGCGGATAGATCACAAGGGTGTCCAACGGGGGGCCGACAAGTAGAATTCTCCACGACGTTAGTTCCCGGGGGAAGGCGGGTTGAAACAGAGCGAGTGACCTTTGCGGGTCAGAGGTCTGTGGTCACAGTCATCGCGGAAGCCACAAGCCTGAAAGCCTGAGTGCGACACCCCGTGGGCAAAACCAGCAAAGATCCTGCAGCCCTCGTGCGCAGCGCGAAACCCTGAACCAAAAACCGTTAAAGCCAAAGCCCGGACCCGACCCGAGTACCCTCAAGAGAAGCTAGAAGCAACAAAAACAAGAGGTTGTTCTAAATTGAGGCCCCTGTTCAGAATGCTTTGTGTGACCTCGTTTTTTGGAACCCTAATCCCCCAAACCCCGTGCCCTTATACGCCACTCCGATCCTCGTACTCCATGCGGAACTTCTCCCGCTCCAGCAGGAAACGCCGGCGGCCCTGTTGCACATCCTGACATGGTCAGTTCCTTCAAGCACTCGGATAAACGATCGGAGAAATTCTGGGTGTACAATCAGGGTTTGGGGTGCAGTCCGACCGTGCAGAAGTTCAGCGTGCGCTGTTTGCACGGCTTGATTTCGGGTTTAGGGCTCCGGTTTTAAGGTTTAGGGCACCGCAATGGACGTGGAGAAAATCACGTTCGGACCCCGACGATCTTGTCACCGAAGCGCTTTGGAAGATTTGAGGAGCATTCAAATGCAAAACGAATCCCGGACTTCACACCTCTACAGGCCTTGCGAGCATAAACAAACCCTGAACCCCAAGACCAACAAACCCTAAACCCTAAACCTAAACCCTTCAAAGAACCCCAAGACCAACAAGACAACGGCCTTTTCGATCTGGTCGCGCTCGGATTTGAGGCGCGCGCGGGACTCCTCCAGTCAGTCGCCGGCTGCCCACGTGAGGAGCGATATGACTTTTAAGGCTGGGGTTTCAGGGTCTAAGTTGGAAACATTTTTAATGTTTTGCTTTATTGGGTTTAAGAGGATCATACTCAGGAATGTGTTTCAGAGGGTTTGAAGGGTTTCTGGTTTGCATAAGCAGGTTTGAAAGGGTTCAGGATTCAAGGGTGGTTTAGGGTTCAAATAATCAAGGTTCAAAGGTTCAGGGGTTAAGGGTTTGTGAGCCGTGTCAGCCACGAAAGAACCCGCCCTGACAACCAAATGCCATATCCTCAAATGGCAAACAAACCCTCAACATTTCTCGCAACTCCAGCCACTCCACCCGAAACACCCAAGTTAGAATACCAAAACTCTGAACTTGACCCTGAACCCAAACACCGAAACCCCAAACCCTAGACCCTGGGCCTGAAAACTTAAACCCCAACCTTAAATCCTAAACCCTAAATCCTAAACCCTAAACCCTAAACCCTGAACCCTAAACCCCAAAACCCTAAACCCTAAACCCTAAACCCTAAACCCTAAACCTTAACCTAGGGCTTGTCTAAACTCCAGGAGGCCGCTCCACCCTAAGGCCTCGCGCTCTTGCCGGATCTGCCGTGCCGAGTTCTGGACCTCCAGCTCCTGAGTTCAAGCTCAAAGGGTTTGGGGTTTAGGGTTTAGGGTTTAGGGTGTGGGGTTTAGGGTTTAGGGTTTTGGGGTTTAGGGTTCAGGGTTTAGGGTTTAGGGTTTAGGGTTTAGGGTGCTGGAAGTACCCTAGATCCAGCTCCTGAGTGGAAGGTTTTGGTCGGGGGTAGGGGGGGGTCTCAAGATAAGCCTAGGGTTTAGGGTTGAGGGTTTAGGGTTTTGGTGTTTGGGGTTTAGTGTTTAGGGTTTAGGGCCTACTTGCAAGCTCTTTTGGCTAGTTCCAAATAAGTTGAAGTACTCTAGATATTCTAAGCCCGGAATATCTTCTACGTTTTAGGGTCTAGGGTCTAGGGTTTAGGGTTTAGGGTTCAGGGTTTAGGGTTTAGGGTTTAGGGTTTCGGGCTTAGGGTTTAGGTTTGAGGGTTGAGGGGCCCCTAAGCATAGCGTGAGAAGGTCATGCGCCGCTTGGTCCCCGTGATGCGGCCCCTGGGTTTCAGTTGGGATGTTCCGCCTTATGCTCACAGTCCCTACTAGGGATTATTAGTAAGGGGGGGCGGGGGGGGTGCTATACTCCCTGCAAAGGACTGTTAGTATAATGGGGAACATCCCAGGGTTTGCGGTTTCAGGGTTCATGGCCTTGAAGCTCTAGGGTTGAGGGTGTAAGGGTTGCAGGGTTTAAGAGCTTATGGTTCTGGGTTGAAGGGTTGACGGTCTTAAGGTTTGGGGTTTCGGTCTATTGGTTGAGGACTTAGGGGTTAGGATGGGCAAAGGTTGAGGGTGCAAGGCTGCGCGTTTCAGCTTTTAGGACTTGAAGCTTCCAGGCTCTTGGGGTTTCGGGGCTCGGGGTCAAGGGAGCTACAAGAGGCAGCCAACCCTGAATTAAGCAATACATATGTAGATATAGACTTTGTCTGCATATGTACTTCGAACTGTTTTCTTCTTTCATTTATGCTCCGTATATGATCATGTATGCGAATGTATTTCTCCAACATTGGAGCGTGTTCTGAGAGCAACCCCGTCGTAAGAAGCCCTGCGGGTGTGACCACTGGCCGGGGAACATGTGGGTTTTGGTTTTTGGCTTCGGGGCTGATAAGGGTTTAGGGTTTAGGGTTTAGGGTTTAGGGTTTAGGGTTTAGGGTTTAGGGTTTAGGGTTTAGGGTTTGATTCAGGCTTTACCATGAACCCCTTATGGTTATGATCAAGAGCAAGAAGACGTACAGTTGTGGTAATCATGACAGCGATACATACATTTAGGACATGAGTGAAGTGATGACCGACTGAATGAACGGACGAATGAACATGAGATCTAAGACAGAGCCTTACGTGCATATATATATATATGTATATTTATCTGTTTATTTATTTATACACACATACATACATACATGCATAGATATATACACACATGCATACAAATACAGAAGGTAGCCAAAAAGGTCCCAGAATTTAGAATGCCCCCTCGCCCCACCCCGCGTCCCACATAGAACCCTGAACTCGAAGCGCTCAACAAGACAACCCAAGTTTCTGGTTTGAGGCTCAGTCAGGCAGTGGGCATGGGTTCCAGATGGGTCGGGGTGTAGCGTTTAGAGTTGAGGGTTATGGTTCACGGTCTTTCAAACGAAACTCAGAAGCCCTGCACGCTGTAAAGACATGAACTGTTATTGCCGCTGAAGCGCGGCCCTCCGCCGGTCGTCCCGTATGCGGTCATACCTCGGGGCGCTCCCCTCAGCACCAAACCCCAAGCCTCAGACCCTAAAACCCCAAACCCTACACCGGAAACCTTACACCCCAGAAACTCCAAAACCCCCTTAGTTAAGGAATATTCCTATAAACAGCATAGGGTTCCTTGTATTGTTTAAGGAACATTCCTGAATTGAGTCTCTGGGTCCCTGAACCCTGACCTTTTACCCAAACCCTACACCCTTGAACCCTAAACCCTAAACCCCGAACCCTGAACCCTGAGCCGACACGTTCAGGGGTTGGGCCTAGACCCCAGTGTTAAAACTAGCTTGAAACACTCCTCAAGAAGGAGTGCACATTAAAAATTAAGAAGGGTCCCTACATCTGCTTTAAGGTATGCTCCTTACTTGAGTGGTAAAAAGTGGGGCTTCTCCGGCGACAAGACCTCAAGACCTCCAGACCTCAAGCCTGAACCCTAAACCCTAAACCCTACACCCTAAACCCTATAACCCTAAACGCTAAACCCTAAACCCCTGCTTGGGGCGGTGCTCGGCCTGCTTCTGCGCGACGAACCTCGCGAAAACAAGGGCTTCGGGGGCCGGCTTCCGGGTGAAGGTTGGGATGTTCCGCCTTATACTGGTTTAGGGTTTAGGGTTTAGGGTTTAGGGTTTAAGGTTAGGGTTTAGGGTTTAGGGTTTAGGGTTTAGGGTTTAGGGCTTAGGGCTTAGGGCTTAGGGCTTAGGGTTAAGGGTTTAGGGTTTAGGGTTTAGGGTTTAGGGCTTAGGGTTTAGGGTTTAGGGTTTAGGGTTTAGGGTTTAGGGTTTAGGGATGTTCCCCCTTGTACGAACAGCTCCTTAATGGTAACTATGATACCCCCTATTATTATCCCTATTAAGAAGGTGCAGGTCTGGAGCTCATTCTGGGTCGCTCCAGGCTCCCCGCATTCTTAGGGTTTAGGGTTTAGGGTTTAGGGTTTAGGGTTTAGGGTTCAGGGTTTAGGGTTTAGGGTTTAGGGTTTAGGGTTTAGGGTTTAGGGCTTAGGGTTCAGGGTTTAGGGTTTAGGGTTTAGGGTTTAGGGATGTTCCCCCTTGTACGAACAGCTCCTTGATGGATACCCCCTATTATTATCCCTATTAAGAAGGTGCAGGTCTGGAGCTCCTTCTGGGTCGCTCCAGGCTCCCCGCATTCTTAGGGTTTAGGGTTTAGGGTTCAGGGTTCAGGGTTCAGGGTTTAGGGTTTAGGGTTTAGGGTTTAGGGTTTAGGGTTTAGGGTTTAGGGTTTAGGGATGTTCCCCCTTGTACGAACAGCTCCTTGATGGATACCCCCTATTATTATCCCTATTAAGAAGGTGCAGGTCTGGAGCTCCTTCTGGGTCGCTCCAGGCTCCCCGCATTCTTAGGGTTTAGGGTTTAGGGTTTAGGGTTTAGGGTTCAGGGTTTAGGGTTTAGGGTTCAGGGTTTAGGGTTTAGGGTTTAGGGTTTCGGGTTTAGGGAGATGTTTTTTTTAAACCTGAACACCGACGGCCCACGCTGAAGCTGCAAACCCAGATGCCCAGTTCAGGAAACTCTGGCCCCCTTTTATGGGCACCCGAAGACAGAAGACAGCCCTGCAACGTAGTGGCTGCCAGCAGCTGCACCTGTTGCGGTCCTGGTTCCCGGGTCTTCGCGCCAGTGCCTCACGGAACTCAGCTTGGCCAACGTGCTGGCCGCCATCGTCCACCATGCCCGACCAAGTAGCTCAACAGTCGCAGCCGCTTGTGAAGCACTTAGTTCCGAGGTCACTTGGGTTGAATTGGGTCGGCACCGGCAGCACCCTCAGCAGCCGCTGTGCTACCCATTGCTGGATCCACAAGCACGCCGTCTGCAAGTGACGTACTCGTCCAACACCCAGCGATAGCTCGCGCCACGGAGGAATCTGATCTCCCCTAAAAGACGACAGTCCTCTTCTACTAATTTCTTAAGCAACACCCGAAAAATAACAATATTCTTCCTTCTAGGGTAATATAGGGATTGTTTTCAAATTTTTTGGGGGGGGTTCTTAAGCAAGAAGCAGTCTTTTGGAGCGTTGGCCGAGAGTCTCCCTCAAAAGCTCGACGGTACTTTGGGGCCGGTCTTCTTTCTCCAGCATGTGGTTTAGGGTTTAGGTTAGGGTTTTAGGGTTTTGGGGTTTAAGGTTTAGGGGTTTAGGGAAAAGGGTGTAGGGTGTAGGGTTTTGGGTTGGGTTTAGGGTTTAGGGTTTAGGGCTTTTGGGGTGTAGGGCTTTTGGGGTTTAGGGTTTTGGGGTTTAGGGTTTTGGGGTTGAAAGTGGAAGAAGCCTGCTCTCTCATCCCTGGAGTCTTGGACATACAACTCTTTGGATCTTTTTGTTGTGAGTTGGCGCGCTATTGCACTGGCGATCGTTCTATCAACAAGGCCCCTTGATAGGTACCATCTATCATGGAGGCCCCTTAAAGAAGGGACCTCTACATGGACCCTAACCCTAAACCCTAAACCCTAAACCCTAAACCCCAAAACCTAAACCCTAAACCCTAAACCCTAAACCCTGAACCCTGAACCCTGAACCCTGAACCCTGAACCCTAAACCCTAAACCCTAAACCCTAAACCCTAAACCCTAAACCCTAGCCTGCCATCCTCAACCGTCCGAATGGCCGAAGCCCGAAAGTGGCACAAGCCCAGCATTGTGAAGAAGCAGGGGCTCCGGCTCCTGCCACACACGCGCCTGGAAAGCCGGGAGGGTCATGCTTAAGTTTGCTAGGGTTCAAGGATTAGGGCTTAGGTTTTAGGGTTAAGGGTTTAGTGTTTTGGGTTTAGGGTTAAGGGTTTAGGGTTTAGGGTTTGGGGTTTGGGGTTGCGGGTTCAGGGCTGAGGGCCCCTCACAACCCACAAGGGCCCAGATCTAGGCCCCATGAACAGCACCCCGAGATCACGCGACCTGCAGTAGCTTGGTAACTCCCACAACCAAGAGGCAGAAGATCATTACGTATAGGGGTCAAAAGAGCAGAAAGGCAATTAGCTCCCCCCAGTCCTCAAAAAAGACCGTAGCCCACAGCCACAACATACCCTGGACCCTATTCGGAGGCTTGAGAACCTCCAACACGGCCCTGGATCAAGTCTGAAAGGGGAGCCTTCTCCTCCTCGAAAGCCTGCCGCTCACGTTGCAGTGAGGCGTAGTCCTCACGGAGCCTTGCAATGATCTTAGGATATTCAGGATAAGCCTAAAGCCTAAACCCTAAACCCTCAAGCCTCAACCCTCAGCCCTAGATGGCCTTTGGTACCTTTGTAGGATCCCATGGAAGGGATTCAGGGTCAGGCCTTTGAGGGCCCAACTACAGGTTCTAAGGGTTTGGGTCTCGGGGTTTCCTGCCCCACCCCCCCCCCCCCGGCGGTGAGGGACTCTTCGACAACTCCCTGAACCCTAAACCCCTAACCCTCAAACCCGAAAGGGAACCTCCAGGCTCTCCAGCAGTTCTGGGGGGTCTGGGAATTGAGGGATTGGGCCGTTTGGAGTTGAGGGAGGGGGGGGGGGGGGGTTTGGGGTTTAGGGTTTGGAGGGTTCGGGGCTGATAGTTCTGTGGGGTTTGGGGTTTGCAGGGGTGTGCTCCGCAAGATAGACTCGAATTCCTCGACCCAAGCGCCGCGCTGTTTCTCCGCCTTCTGCACCCAGAGCCTGCGACGGGGTTTGGGGTTTAGGGTTTTGGGTTCCGGGGTTTCGGGGTTTAGGCGTCCAGGGGTTTACGAGTTTTGGGTTTAGGGTTGAGAGAGCGAGAACGGTGGCAGGTGAACAAACCAGCCAGCTGCACGTGAAGGTCCGCTTGATCTCAGAGCTCATCGTGCTGAAGTCATCCTGCAAGGGATTTACCCTACATCCCCCAGCATCCCCAGTGCGACCCGAACCCTACTACAGAGCCTACTTTCAGGGTTTAGGGTTCAGGGTCCAGGTTGTAAGTAGGGTTAGTAAGTTGGGGTATCGGGATGATGATAAAGGTTTTGGAGGGGATGCTATGTAGACTTACTAAGTCATAGGAGCTTCCAAGCAAGGTACTTAAGGGAGGGGGAATCTCAGGGTTACTTAGGGAGGACTGGGGAAGAATCGGGAGGATTCGGGCCAACACCCTCAGTTTAGGGTCTTGGGTTTAGGGTTTTGGGCTACGGTTTTTGGGTTACTGCAGGGTTTCGAGTTGCTATGGTTTAGGGTTGCTGGGGTTTAGGTTTACTGGGGTAAACCCTAAACCCTAAACCCTAAACCCTAAACCCTAAACCCTAAACCCTAAACCCTAAACCCTAAACCCTAAACCCTAAACAACTTCATGTACCGGAGATCCGAGGTCCTGCGAGGCCAGGCGAAGCAGCGAAGGTGCCCCGGCAGACTCCTTTCCGGGTTGGGAAGGGGATTTCCAGCTTAGGGTTTAGAGGGTTTAGGGTTTAGGGTTTAGGATTTAGGGTTTAGGGCTTAGGGTTTATAGGGTTTAGGATTTAAGGCTTTAGGCATAGGGTTTGTGGGGACCTATTTATGCTGAACAAGCATTTTGGGCAGACTCCTAGGGCAGGACCTTGGGAATGATCTCTACTCTGGTACTCCTGCTCCAGGGAATCTCATCCAAGTAGGCCTTGAGGTTAAAAGGTCGTCTTGCCACAACAAAAGTTTAGGCTGTAAACATCTTGAACCCTATGACACATCATGCCTCACACCCTGAACCCAAAACCCTTATACTTTTCGCTGAAAACTTGCAACCCTAAACCGTTACCCAAAACCCTAGCCCCTTTTTAAAAAAAGTTGAACTATGGGACGTCAACTTCGGAATCTTCCATGACCTCCCGCCGCAAGGTAGTGCGGGTATGCAGGTGGGACCCGAAATCGTAGAGCCGGAAGACCTAGTCTGGGGAGGTGCCTGATTTGGGTAGCAAGGCTTTTCGAGTTTTCGGGAGGTGTCTCATTTGAATAGCATTGCTTTTCAAGCACACCACCTAACCTGCGGTGTTTCCACAGCTTCCCAGGGTCCGGAACACGCACGTCCGGGCTAGTTGCGGAGAACGTGGAGACCGTCGGCAGCATGGCCGCCGTGCCAATTCCTGTGCTGAGTTTGTACCCCTTTCCTCTTTCTGGTTTAGTATGAATGCATATACCTAAACTTGCAATGATGACCCATCTACAAGTAAAGGCCGAATTCAGGATCCTAAATGATTACCAAAACTGTCCCTCGGCTACCCACAGCACCCCTTCTGAATACATTGGCCCCTCCCTGGCCCACCTGCACGTCAACCGTGAACCCTTCAGACTAACCTTCGACGGTAAACCCTACATACAGGGTTTTTAAGGCTTAGGGTTTAGGGTTGGGGGCTGGGGCATCCTAAATACACAACCTAGCAAATAGCACAGGCGCGCAGAGTATACGGACATACACGAAGTTTCGAGGACTGTAGCCTGGCTAATGGCGGAAGAATCCCCCCGACGAAAACTAGATTATTGTATTTTTCCGGGGGAGGAACTTGATGGACTTGCAGAGGAGAAGGGAGGGAGAGGGGCTTTGCAGATAGCTATCTTCCGACACTTGGGGTGCAACGAACTGAGCCTGCTGCAGTATAAGGGGCCCGCATTGCAAGATGGACCCCAAAAAAGGCACCGCACCCTGACACCGACGTGCCTTGCTTTTGGGGCGGGTGAAGGGCCCTCAACCCACTGTTCTTCGTGGGGAATGAAAGAACTAAGTACCGCATATCCCCTACAGATACCCTCATACAAGGTGCAGACTTCCCTGATTTTCTACGAAGAATTTGGAGGTGAACCCTACACCCAAACTATACAGGTCCCCAGAGAGCCAAAAAACCCCGTCATTAAGGAATATACCTCAAACTACAGGGATCTTCAGTATGATGTAAGGAATATTCCTACATTAAGGGGTATTTGGGCTCTTTTGAGAAAGGGATCCTTAGTATGATTTAAGGAATATTCACCCTAAGCCCTAAACCCTAAACCCTAAGGGGTATTGGGCTTCTTTGGGGACTATTCCTACATTAAGGGGTATTTGGGCTCTTTGGGTCCTTCGTACGCGCTTGTGCGCGGCTGGCTGGCCGGCGGCTCTGGGGCAAAGATGCCGCCGCGAGATGGCACCTAGGTTGAGGGTTTAGGGTTCAGGGTTCAGGGTTTAGGGTTTAGGGTTTAGGGTTTAGGGTTTAGGGTGGCGTAGGGCGTCTATTACTGTTTATATGGTTTCTCGATCTTCTGGGGTTTCCAGAAATTTCAGGGCTTCTGCCGAGAGTTTCGAAAGGGGGCGTTGAGAGTTTCAGGCCGGGCCAAGGATTTGGGCCGACTTGCCCTAAACCCTAAACCCTAAACCCTGAACCCGAAACCCGAAACCCAAAACCCTAAACCCTAACCCTAAAGACCCAAAATATGGGGAGGTTCGGGTTTGCAAAGCCCTCAGCATGATAAAACCCTCTGAGCCTGGCAAATTCGGGTCCCTTTCAGGTTTAGGGTTAAGGTTTAGGGTTTAGGTTTCAGGGCGCCCTTAAATGGCGTAAGAGTTGAGGAGCTGGGCTTAAGGTATCGAAGAAACGGCTCAGGCTGAGGGACTCGGTCTTCGAGGTCCTGAGAGAGGTCGGGCCCTCCGATGGGTCCTGCAAGACGTCCGAGCGCAGCACATCGGCAAAAGGGCTGCTGCCGAAGCCGCCATCAGCATAATCGTTGAAGGCAGACTGCCTGGCCAAAGAGGAACCTACCATGGGTTTCCCTACGAGCCCCCCTCTATACCCCCCCCCCCCCTGCATTCCCCCCCTGAAAAAGAGCTGTAATGAAGTGTAAGAAAACTCTGAGTAGCCTTAAATAAGGGGGGAACCCTAGGTAGTATAGTGGGAGGTAGTAGGGGGACCCATGAACCTAGGAACCCTGGAGAACACCGTAAACCCCAGCTTAACGGACGAGTCATACACTTCCCAAGCCACGGCTTGACTTTGCAGGGATTCTGGGTCGACCAAAAGGGCCCCAAGGGGACTCCCTAAAAGCAGACGCCATCGTCCGAAGCCTTAGCCTAAACCCTAAACCCTCAACCCTAAACCCTCAACCCTGAACCCTAAACCCTAAACCCGAAACCCTAAACCCTAAACCCTAAACGAGCCTTATTAAAGAGGCCTTATAAAGAAACGCCTTGCAGGGAGTCATGGGAGCCAAACACCCCGAAGCTTAAACTCCAGAGAGCCCGAACTCAGAAGGCCCAGTACCTTCCCTGAATGAAGGGGTTTAGGGTTTAGAGTTTAGGGTTTAGGGTTTAGGGTTTAGGGTTTAGGGTTTAGGGTTTAGGGTTTGGGCATGTTCCTTGCTCAAGGTCAAACCTCAGGCTTCCCCAACTTACTGGCTCGCCATAGGCAGCCCGGGACTTGGGGCACTACACCAACGAGTGCGGGAGGTAGGGATATCCATCAATGGGCAGCAAAAAAATCCAGGAGTTCGGGAAGCAGCTAAGCAGGCCGAAACCCTAGACCCTAAACCCTGAACCCTGAACCATGACCCCTGAATCCTAAACGTACTGAAGCCCAGCCGTTCCTCATGCCCCCAGGCATGGACGGCGCCGAGTCGTAGGCCGCCATGGGCCCAAAAGCCAAACTGTGGGGCTGTAGGGCTGAAGTGGGTTTCAAGATTCAACTTTGGGGATTCGGGACTTAAACTAAGGGATTAAGGCTTGGGGCGGGGGGAAGGGGGGGAGGAGGAGGAGCTTGCTTTGAGGATCCTGTTCGGGACTGGGTTTCGAGGGCTGCAGCTGTTATTGTAAGAGGCCCTCAATCACATGGTTGGCTGTAGGAATTAAATAGGTGCTATGCAATCTTCAAGTTTCAGGGATCCTAGGCTTACCTAGGGGCCATTTGCTTCAGGAGCCCTTGAGAAAATTTGACACCCTGCTATCCCTATAGCCTGCACTGGCATTGAACTTATATGCATCAACTACTTTACTTCAAGGGCAACGCTGCTGAAAGCCCTGCAACTGCTACACAAGCCGCTTGTGAGCATCAACCAACACATGCAGGTCAGCGGTTGCCACACGGCACAATGCCGCACAAGCGAGAGTATGAGAAAAGATGAGAAAAGTGCCTCAGTGCAGAGCGAAACCCCGCCATATGCCAGCGTAGACCCCAAACGGTGAAAGACCGTGTTCGCCCGAATGTCCAAAAGCCGCGACAGTATCGCATCACGCGAGCCCAGATATCCAACAGCCATGACACCTAGGCGAGAGCTCCACTTTCATCCAAGCCCATGGTCCGCGGCGCCCCCGCGGGCTGCAAGGGCCGCAGGTATTGGATGGCCTAGAGGCCCTCTTACCCTAAACGTTGAAATCCCTCTGTGCTGACACAGTGCTTGGGGAAAAGGACGGCCCCACCCCTTTACCCCCTGCACCTCTTCCCCCGGATTCGCAAACCCAATGAAACTTCCCCCAAGACTCCCAAACCCACGTGAAGCTTTTCAAGCTTCCCAGACCCGATTCGAGCCTGCCACGCCAGGACCCCCCAAACATTCCAGACCCCTCTTGAAAACTCCCCAACCCTAAACCCTAAACCCTAAACCCTCCACTTGTTTTCGATCGAGGGGGGGCCCCATCCAACAGGCATGGACATGCCTTACTTGAGACCGAAGCCCCAAAGAGCGTGTCCTGGGTTTCTCTGCGCGCAGGGTACCGCCGCCTAAGGGTAGGGTTTAGGGTTAGGGTTTAGGGTTTAGGGGTTCGGGGTTGAGGTGTCAGGTCTGGGTAGTCGCATGAAGAGTGGAGGGGGAGCTTCGAAGAACCCTCAGCCCCACCATTTGTGATTCCAGCATTAGCTGCTCAAGCTCTAGGAAAGACATGCGCTCAGATCTCGGGATACGTCGTCGTCGACTTGATTCAGTCGAAAACGGAGCCAAGTCTGAAAACAGCGCATCTCATGCGCATCTCTGCACCAAAACCGAGCGCATATCTGCACGAAAATTCCACCGCTGGAGAACAGGCGCCCTTAAAAAACGGCAGACTTCGCGGTGGGGAGTGTGTCTCAGGCTTGCATGCTTTGCATGCACCCAATCCGAGATATCACATTCAAAAGCACAAAAGTCACCAACTGAAATGGGGTTTCAGTTTTGGGGGGGTTCCCAAGAGTGTCAGATAGAGAAGGTCTGCTGATCTCGAGGCTCCAGTGCCTCCCGCAACCATGTGGGCAGGAGCATCTGGGAAGACAGCTCTGCGGCGGTCTTCCTGCGGTAGTTCATGATGCCCACCTGGGGGGTTTAGGGTTTAGGGTTTAGGGTTTAGGGTTTAGGGTTTAGGGTTTAGGGTTTAGGGTTTAGGGTTTAGGGTTTAGGGTTTACGGCTTAGGGTACACCAAAGAAGGATTGAGGGCTAGCTTTCTGGTCGAAGACCTTGGGGGTCTAGAAGAGGTCCCCTCGTGAGAAGCCCTTGTGACTTAGTTCGGATCGATTAGTAAAGTTTAAAGTGGGGTTCTTGGGACTAGAGTAGGGTTTCGAGGGGATACGAACCAGACTGTCGTCCAAAAGGGCTTCCGAGCGTTCTTTTGGGGGGTTCAATGCGAAACCCGAAACCCTCAACCCTAAACCCGAAACCCTCAACCCTAAGCAAACCCGCCTCTGCCCCATGAGCCAGCAGGACCGAGGCAGCCTCGAGGTACCCACTGAGGATGCTGAACATCAGGGGCGTGGCGCCATAGTGATGATAGGCCAGTGAGCTGAGCCTGACGGTTTAGGGTTTAGGGTTTAGGGTTTAGGGTTTAGGGTTTAGGGTTTAGGGTTTAGGGTTTAGGGTTTAGGGTTTAGGGTTTAGGGTTTAGGGTTTAGGGTTTGTGCAGAAGATAGCAAAGAAGAAAGGTAGCCGGATGGGCTGATATAGAGGGCGACGAGCTCAATCGGCTGCGGAGAGTGCTGAGCAGCAATCGGTCATGGGGCCTTGGATCGGCCGCTCCATCTTCTTTCTTTGCCCACCCGCGCCGTGGAGTGCGGCTCCCACCCTTTACCAGCTCCGCCCTTTAGGGTTTAGTTTCCTAAACTCCTTTTAGGAAACTATCTTGTTTCTTTTTTTTGGTCGCCTTTTTTTTGGTGTCGGGTTTCTTAATACACCAGTCAAAAATGCTTGTCTAGCTTCGCCGCAGGATTTAGTCCTCTTGCGAAACAAATTCTGGCAGCAGCAAGATAGGCAATATTTGGGCTAACTGGGAATCCGACTTTTTTATTCCGAGCAACAAGAGGTAGAGTAGATCTCTCACTTGACTTGGACCCAAAAGTTTTCTGGCAGCAGTCAGACAGGCAAGTTTCTGGGCCAACTGGGGCCCAACATTTTCCGGGCAGTTTAGGGTTTAGGGTTTAGGGTTTAGGGTTTAGGGTTTAGGGTTTAGGGTTTAGGGTTTAGGGTTTAGGGTTTAGGGGTCTTTTAAGGTGATGGGCCAATGAGCTGAGCCTGGAGGGGCTGACTCGATGCCAGATGCTGGTGGCATTCAAGATCAGCCACCACCTCGGCGACTTGGGGGGGTTTACGATATTAGGGGTACCTTCTTGGGGTCCTGATAATAAAGGGATCCTACTAATTTGGGATTTTTTTGGGGATCCCTTACTTTTTTTCGTAAACCCCAATTTCTGTGTTTTCGAGAATGAACACCCCCCAAAAAAAGGGGATGATGACTTAGAGAGGTGCCCACCTAGGCTCCTTCATCTCGATGCGAAACTGCTCGTTGACGTCGGCACGGGCGTGCAGCAACTGCGAGATGGTGTCGGGCGACCCTCCGCCACTGAACATCAGGGCAAAGTGCAGGCTGTACCGCAAACTCAAGGACGGCACCTGTCTCCAAAAACTTGTCGGTGCCCTCTTTAGGATAGCAGATTGGAATAAGCCCTAAGCCCGAAAATCTTAGGGGGACGCCCTATTGAGGAAATACCCACCTGCGTGAGGATCTCCTTCATGGAACGCATGCTGCCGCAGGCACAACTTACCTGGCATCAGGGTTTCGGGCATTTAGGGTTTAGGGGTAGGGTTTAGGGTGAGGGTTTAGGGTTGAGGGTTGAGGGTTTCTCGGCACAGAGCCCAGCCGGGTTCGGCACTCGAAGCCTGTGCACCTGTTGCCTCCGAAATCACGCTCTCGCAAGGGTCTCGGCGTCTCGTGGAGCCTAAACCCTAAACCCTAAACCCTAAACCCTATAAACCCTAAACCCTAACTTCGGATCGCACACTGTCTGCTCCACATCGCGCTCCCGGGTGGGACGAAGCATCGTAAAGGGCTTTCACCAAGGCGCGGTGTTGGTGGGCTGGTTTTTGGGTTCACCAACAGCACTTCCGGGGGCCTTCTTTTGGGGCCTATGTGATTTTATATACCCAGGCGAGCAACTGAGCCCTAAATGGTTAACCCCCAGAACCCTCCAAAAGCCGAGAAGCCTGGAACGGGTTGAGTCCCGGAAGGCATTTCTGGTTCGGGTCAGCACGAGCCGAAAAAAGCAATCGTACAGCTTCCGCATTGTCGGCGGCGCAGGCAAAATGCAGAGAGCTGCCACAGTTCTCATCCAAGGCATTTGCGCTGGCTCTTGCAGACAGCAGCAACTTCACGGCTTCGTTGTTTCGGAAGAAAGCAGCAATTCCCAGAACCCTGGTCTTTCTGGGCAGCTGTTCCTGAAAAGGGATGCGAAACTGCGTTGCCATGGCGTTAGACGACATCTCGCGTCATCTCACGATGACAATATCATGACCCTGGAACGCCTCTTATAGGAACCTTAGGGGGACCCTTAGAGGGAGTCGTGGGGAGTATTCGGGAGAATTGGGTTACCTACCCCTCTTGAACCCCCCTCCCTCAAGGACCCTATAACCCCATAACCCTATAACCCTAAAACCCTATAACCCTAAACTCTATAAGCCTAAACCCTAAACCCTAAACCCTAAATCCCAAAACCCTAAACCCTAAACCCTCCCACCTTGACTCTTGCCTTGGTCGTCATATCGTTGGGATTGGCCCGGTGGGCCAAAAGCGCCCGAAGGGTCAGAGGATCGCCATTGAGGGCTGCAAAGCATAGGGGCGACCATCCACCTGGGTAGGGTTTAGGGTTTAGGGTTTAGGGCTTAGGGCTTAGGGCTTAGGGTTTAGGGTTTAGGGTTTAGGGTTTAGGGTTTAGGGTTTAGCGTTTAGGGTTTAGGGCTTAGGGCCTTAGGGCTTAGGGTTTAGGGCTTAGGGCTTAGGGCCTTAGGGCCTTAGGGCTTAGGGTTTTGGGATCCCAAAAATCAAAAAGGGACCCTAAGTTAGGAAACTACCCACCTGCGTCACGCTCGGAGAAGTCCCGGAAGCCATTCTGGTGCAGAAACCTGGGGTTACGACAATACGGGACGCTTAAATATAGACCCCAAAGAGAGAAGGGTTCCCTTCTAATAAGGACCCGAACAAGGCACCCTCTCGGCAACCCCCACCTGTCCATCAGAAACTTGTCGGGTTCCGCGAACGGGTCGACCTCCGTGTTGCTGGAGGGGACCAAGCCGTCAATGGGGGGCTCATCCAGAGATCGGAAGAACCGAGCTTTCTGCGTGTTCAGCAAGAACCGGTAGTTGTGGAAGTCGGCCTGTTCGAGATGGTAGAGCAACTTGGCCCAGATCATGCGGATCATCATGCGGCCAACTCTGCGTCTGTCCATCTCCAAAGTGAAATCCCCTTCCCCCGGTGCTTCCAACATCCTGTTCCCCAGCCATACCAAGGTCTGGTGCATAGCACTTTCAATCACAATTATGAAGCCATCTTCTCGTGCGGCAAGCTCACGTGCTCCGCGCTCACATCTACACCAACCCCGGCGTGCCCAACTGGACTGGCTCAGCGTCCGGTCTTGGTCGAAATGCTGGAAGGCAGGACACAGGATCACAAAGAAGTAGCACTGCGCCACATAAGCTGGAATGCTGTCAATGGCTGACTGGCGGTTAACACTTGAAGAATGCGAGGCGCCTTGGGGGCAGCAAAAGTAGTCGTACCAGATGTAGAGGTTGCAGGCCTTCATGCTGTCGGCGCAAGGCCGCTGCAAGCGACCAAACAGGATCTCAGTCACAACTGGAACGCAGACTTGGCTGGCGCCCGACACAATATTCCTCAAGGCCTGCTGAAGAATCGTCAGCTGCTCTGCTTTGGGATCCGGATGCCGACTGCTAAGCCACTCGTGAGACACGAACATTGCTTGACCAGAGCCCTGTTCATACTTCACGAGATCGCCAGCTTCAAGCAACTCTTCGTGTGACCTTACTGCGTTCATCTGCAGGAGAACCTCCCCAGGAACGGTGTACATTGGAAAGGTGGCAGCGGGCATGGACACACTTCTTCCGCGCCGCGCTGACGAGCGAAGGGAAGAGGCAAACTTGGCCAAGGGAGTTGCCTCCCCATCGCGCATGGCTGCTTCGGGCTTCCCGTCGCTTCAAGCCCTAGGGTTTATGGTTCCTTTTCCATTCATAGGAATTATAGTAGTATAAGGTATATGACCCCAATTTTAGGGAGCTGTTCTTGCTCTTATTCGGCTAAGCTTGCCACCTGACAGATGTATTGCAAGCATCATCAAAGCGCAGCTCAAACCGCCCTTTTAGGGCAACGCTTGAGCCATGCTCTCAGAAGCTTTTCGTTGAGGTGGGAGTCTTCTTGTGTGCAACATGCGAGGCACTGAGCAAACTTCAGGTTGCGGCAGGGGGGAGCTGAAACGCAAGTACATGCGAACCTCTTTGAAAGCAAGAGGTGTCCTTCCGGAAACTACAACAAATTTGCACTTGCCAGGCTTGCCAAGGTGACATTCTTGCGGGCATTGACAAGTTGAGCCATCCTGAGAAAACAGCATCTTCAACTGCACAAGGCCCTGGGCCCACAAAGGCTAGGGCCTATCGCACAAGGCATCCATGTTGAGAGGCCTGCGCAGCGACAAGGCAAGATGAGCATCAGAGCAACCGCAAACGCCAACGAAGCCAAAAATGTACCATAGTTGCAGTTGCAACTATGGATTCCTGGGAAAAGCGAGAAGACAAAAATCTGTAAAGCTTACCTGCGCTGTTTGAGCTTGGGGCACGAGCAGGGATTTGCGATCCACGTTGAGAGGCCTTGCAAAATGAGCATCAGAGCTGTGTATCGGCGTCAATAGACTTGCCCATCGCTAGCGGCTACAAACTTCCACTATCACACACGCGCTAACAGGTCAAGGACTGCAACTCCGGCCTACTTCGCGACTCACTCACCGGCCAGCACTGCTTCCACCCTATAACTCTCACCCCAAACCCAACGTCAAGGCCTTACCGCACAACACCCTACAGAGCCCCGCGTGCCCCGGACCGCGCCCGAAAAGGAGGGCACGCAAAGGCACTCCAGACTTACACCCACGGCCGACCCACACTAACCGAAAGACCCCCAAACCCCCGATGCTACGGTAGGCGAGATGAAAATTAACAAACAGAAACATAGGCGCAAATCTCCCTAGGGCACTGAAAGCGACGAAGTCACAAAACGGCTAAGATCAACAGGAGAAACCATTGACATGTCTGCAAGCAAATAATCAATGCACCCCTCTTACTTTGAGCCCGTGCGAGGTTCAAGTAAGCACCAAGCCAGTAATCCCAAGGTGCTTGCATACCTTAGCGGCCGCCTGTTTGTGGCTGCAATGCAGGTGCAGACAAGCGCAAATCAATGACTTCCAAAAGGGAGAAAGAAAGGGGGCCTCTGCCTTGCCCTTGCAACTACTCTGGGAGCTCAATATGATCAGCCAGCATCCACTCAGGGTCGCTCAGCAGCTGGGGCCACACTACACTTTGAGCCGTGGTTGTGAAGAAGCCATGCGAAGGTGCCCATGCCTATAGCAAGCCTCGACATCAGCAATAAGTTTGGCACCAATGAATGCGGTCATTTTCCAGATGGCCGCGCAAAGGTGTGGCAGGAAGACCTACGAGGGGGGGGAGCTCAGGCGTGTGAGTGCGGGCGCCCTCACGTACCTGAATACCCTCCCCCCTCCCCTTGAAAGGCCCATACTCGGCACTCTGCCGGGCCAGCCACAAGCCTTTGGTAGATCACCAAGCCGCCAGAGATGCTCCCCCAGCGTGGGCGCATTTAGCGAGGGCTCACTACATGAATTGAATGGGCTGGCAACCCTAGCGCGCAAGCAGGAGCCCGCACTGGGTCAGGTCCCAAGCCGTGTGACCTGTCCGGACAGCGTCACCGGACGATAGACGCGTCCCATCGAACTGAAAACCGTGCGCACCGGAGATCTAATGAGGCTGTAGCTGCCGTGTGAGTGCGGGCGCCCTCACGTGGCGTATTGAACCTCTACAACTCCACCCTAGCTCCAGTGGTGTCCAGACCCCGTCTCCTGTTCTGAAAAAAAAAAACAGGGCATTGTTCCGCATGCTCGCGACAGCTAGATCAAGCAACTCAGGAATGTGGAGCCTGATCGAGAGGTGGGTACAATTCACCCGTGTCACTATCGCTACGCGCTGTGTACTAGGGAAGACGGACGCCGAAGTCACATAACGCCTGCGTGAAGCCCAAGCACCAATGATGCTGCCCCACCGCCTGCAAACCGCGGCCACTGTCACCGCCTCGTGCAAGGACGGTAGGGCAACCTCGTAATGCTCAACTCCAGGTGCTACGCGAGGGAGGCGAGCATAGCGACAGCCCCACGTAGACTGATGTTGTCGCCATAGAGACACCTGTTCAGGCTCCGAGAGGCCCTCGTGCGGTTCAATTATGCACCACAAACTCAGGCAAACAGTACAGACATCAAAGAGAATGCAACGCAGTGCATCCACAGGACAGTCATGAAGGTGCCTGTTGTCGTGCACTACAGAACGCCTGTTAGCTGCGGTTGTGCGTCCTGGGGGCATGACAAGCACCAAGAGTGGGACGAGGCGCTCCACATGAAGGGAGGGGCTGGTCCCTCGGCCATACAGCCAATGACTGCCAAGACGCGAGCAACAAACTATGCTGCAACCCACAATTCAGACTTGAGCCCCTACATGCCGGCACATTGCAACGTTACCACAGCACCATCCCAAGTTGTAGATTACAGCGAAAAGCGCAGCAAACAACCATGATGCGGCAAAAATTGCAACAAAAAGAGGTGCCAGATAGGTGGGACCGTTACTGCATCTTCATAAGAATATGTGCTTCGGGGGAAAAGGCCCTCCGTACGGACATGCCAGGATCTGCAATCCTGTCTTGGGCATCCGCTAGTACAAAAGACCTAGTCTCCAGATGTCCGCTTCTCTCCCTCATTGCTTGCACAAAAATGACCATCAGAATTGCGACCGGCCAACTACAGGACGCAAGCACAGAGCAGGGCTGGTCATGCAAGTCACTGGGATTCAGGAGCGTTAGGTTCCAAGCGGGCCAGCCACTGCCCAACGACGGGTGCGCCGCCATGACGGCCCTGTGGTCTGTATAGGCATGTACAGTAAAAGGGGTGCCGACAGGCCAGTCTACAAGAGCACAGCAGGGAGGGACTGACACATGACTGAGCTGAGACGTAGCGAAGACTCCCAGCAGATCTGGTCGCAAGCATATTGGACAAAGTGCGCACAGGGCAGGGAGTAGATCACGGGTTAACTGAAGGATGTCCCCCTCAAGGACTTCCTGCCGATAAGGAGCAATACACCACACAATTTGAAGCCTGCAACCGCTGCAAAGTGTGGCACTCACCAGGGTAAGATTGGCAACAAGCCCAGTATACCTCAATCTGTTGCGAGGGGCAGCCTCACGTGCAGACCAGGGGGCCGGTATTGGGCGTTGCAAAATAGACTGGGTGCGAGGCCACAAGCTACCTTGATGCTCCAGCACTGGAGGGTGAGGAGGATCAATTTGGGCTGGCCAATGAAGTTCATGGGCCTTTCTCCCGCCCAGCAGCAGCACCTTCTGAGCTGGCCCGGACGGGCACCCATGAAATGGCGCGCGCAAACGGAAAAGGCGGAGGCTAGCAAGCGGTAGTTCTCCAACTGCAAAGACGTTATAGGTACATTCGTCAAGTGGTGTAATGCAGAAGAAGGCCTCAGCAAGCTCCCCAGTGGGAACCGCGAAGAAAGGCTTTCCCTTCAAGCCTCCTAAAAGTAGCTGGAGCCATTGTGAGTTGACCGCTGCGAGGCAAACGACCGACTGGATGGCCAGTTGACTCCAGCAGGTGAGCAATCGTTCTTTCGGCACTTGAACACAGCGCAAGTTAAGCCACAAATCGCATGCAGGTTGGAGGACACACCTTCAGAGCAGCACACACCTTCAGGCGCGTGTTACGGCCGAATGAACAGCCAGGGTGTCTGTTCAAAAAACTTCAGAAGAGCATGAGGTTGAAACTCTCCCACCAGAACTGACGCACTTTAGGGATCCACCAGTCTTAGAAGAGATGGTTTCACCAGTAACACTCTGTCCACTCACTCCCTCCTAAGACTGAAGCCGATGCTGGCTGCAAAGATTTGCCACGGACAAATCAGTCCGCTTGGGACTTTGCGAACAGCAATTCCTTGTCTATCGCACCATTCTAACCATGGTGGAACCGAGGCGGAGTCAGCGCTGTGGGCATTCCGCACAGGTCGCGCGAGCACTGCCCTGATTTGGCAAAGATCCAAGAGAAGACGCCGTACCACAACAGGCGCAAGGATTTCTGACTGGATCCTCTCCATGGTATGGGAAAGGAGAGACGAGAGGGTCGCTCCCAAGAATGGACGTCAGGATTGCAGGTGAGAAGTCCAAGCAAAGGGTCTGCGGCAGGGCAAGAGTGCGGGCCGCGCAAATCCGACATAGAGTTGGAAGCTAATTGTTCAAGGTGCACCAAGTCCCTTGCCGTCGTTAATGTGCCTTGCAGCCGAATGGCTCCCAACCATCGGAAGAGAGCAATCTACAACGACGTCGGTTGCCGAGAGCCGAAATGCAGCGTGGACAAGTGCGCGGTGTCGATATCTGGCAATAAGTATGGGTTTTGTCTGCCCAACAAGTCCGGTTGAACTTCGCTTTGAAAAACTGTGTGAGAAGACACTCTACAGTGGCCACATTAGCGGCCCTACACTAAAGCTGGCATCATCGGCCTGAGCAAGTTATCCAAATTGTCACAAACACCCTTGGGGTAGCAATTTGCAAATGCTGGATCTGCTTCCGGCATGCTTCCATCAGCTACGATGGGCAAACGCATAGATGCAAGAGGTCCACCAAGATTGCGCCGGTCACCGACTATGCCGGCGGCCTCAAACCCTCGATACCAACTACGGCTTGTCATGGAATCGCTTACAGCAAATAACAGCCGCAACCACGCTTCCCGTCCCAGCATCGGCGTCCGATGCTACCGCAGCTTCGATGGACTTGCGCCGCAAGTGTTGCTTCAAGCATGAGAAGGTCTGCAAATCCAAAGGTTGCAGATGGCCTGTGGTTTGTGATGGGATGATGATGATCCACAAACCTAAGAATGCCGCTCTCAGGCACACGCGCTTGTTGTAATGCATTGAAGCCGAGTCCATGATTAAACAGGGCTGCTTGTCTGGAAAGGATGCCATGACACGCGCCACCTCATCTAGCACTTCCAGCATGACCTCGGTCGAATTCCAACTTGACTGCCTTCTCCAGAAATGAAGGTTCGAGGGCACGTCCGCCTCTATGGCCTCCAAGCTTCGCTTCGAAAACAAGAACCTGTTGCCAACAAAGAATTGCGGTAATCTTGCTTGTACTTCCGCATGCGGCGAGCTCAACGCAATCAATGTGATGTTGCCACGCTTCGGTCGCCGGCGAGTAGGTCCCGCGTTGCAACGATACCAGGCACGTCGAACGGCAGTCCCCTTGCCATCTGCGTAGTCCCGCTGCAGAGAAGTTTCGTCCAGATTTATCCACGCGATGTCCTTCTGAAACAAGGTCACCTGCTGTCCAGCCCAGTCAATCCAGCGGAAAAATGCGACGGCCTTCAGGGGCCTAACCCGGTCCCAATTTGGGGCCAGAAACTGGCCCCCTGACGAACACCCTGATTCTTCTAGGAGAAAGGGCGGGGTCTTAAAACAAGCCAGAAAAGGGGGCCAACATCGGTTCGGTTTTAGGGGCGGTTTGGAGGTCCAGAACTTATGTTGGGTACCCGAACCCCCTTGTCTGAAGCCGCCTTACAGGGCCTTACACCAGTGGCCTTTGCGTGAAGTTCCTCTGCAGGCAAATCAGACCGATTTGGGAGACGGCCATAGGTCAGGTTCCACCGGCGACGAAACCTCTGCGCCCAAAGGCGCATATAGCGGCCCGGGCGTCCACCTTGACCATCGACGCCAGCAGCCGATGAACTCAAGGCGTGGCTTGCAGGTAAACCTCGCCGCACAAGCTCCCTCTGGTGCCGTTGTACCAGGGTCAGGGTTGGAACTGCAACACGCTTGTCGTAGTTCACCTGGCACACCCATGCTGCTGTAGAGAACTCACTGATGAACCGCTCCGCTTCTGCTTTGACTCGCTTGTCGTATTCGTTCTCGGGATCACCGAGGGTTAGTAGGTCGCCCAAAGGCCACGACTCGTACCACTGCACGATGTCTGGCAAAGCAACAGCATCACCTGGACGCTTGCGCTTGCGCTGGAATGCACCCACACAAGCAACGGCCAGGTCAGCTCTGCCCGACAACAGGTAGATGCATAACACAACCCGCACCATTCGAAGCGTCAATCCAGCACGTCCTTGTTCTTCTTCCTGTCTTTTCAGCTGCTGCTTGCATCTGGCAATTTCTCTAGTTAACTCGGCAGTCATGGCGGACTGAAGGGCCCAGATACGCTGGACAAGAACCGAAACAAGCAGCATTCACACGGACTTATTGTTCAAAACCGTGCTTGTCTTGAAATGTCATGTCGTGTTCGAACACATCAAGCATGACACTCTCTCCACTAAGCAACATGCATTCTGCTCACATCACTCGCTCACGTTCGAATCTTTTCACGTGGTGGGGAAACAGTACCGAGCACGGCTGGTTGGATCTCGATCCCTCCTGTAAGACCCAAGACTGTTGTTGAGTCTCGAAAAGTCCTGTGAGACACAGGGCTCCTTTCCCCTTCGAGAGGAAAATGTTAGCTAACTCGCTACCTCTCACAGGTGCAACCTAAGTTTGACGGCCTGAACAGGATACTCATCAGGTTCAGACGACATGTCACGAAGTTTCTGGCTGTCGCTGAGAGCTTGACGAGGCAGCTTCACCCGGTCGCTCCAAGTCAGGTTCAGGGTTCACAAACTGCCACTGAGACTGAAGAGCTGCAGCAGCCTCTCGTTGCTGCATCTCACGGTCTGCCATGAGATCGTCCAATACCTCAGCCACCTTCACGAGGGAATCCATATTCAAAGAGTGAAGCCACACTCGAAAATCATTTAGCTGATCTCGTGTCAACGACCGCGCCATGAAGAGTGCTGAAAAAGGTAAAGTGGCGAGAAGAGCAATACTCGAGCCTGTATGCATCAAGCAGACAAGCAAAACTGTCATCACACAAAGTAAGGCCCGCGCTAACAAGGGTCCCTGATTGCAACACGCTCGCTGAGCTGCCTGGTCCCTTCCCGGATACTGCCACAACCTCTTGTGCACACGGAGTCATCTCCTGACATAGTTGCGAAAACTCTCACATTAGTATACAAGGGTGGCGAGGGTGGGTTTTTCAAAAATGATCTATCAGCCTCTAAGAGCACTTTCCGGGCATCCTGCCCCTCGAGAGGTCCCGCTGCGACGGGTGTATACAGTAAGTACAAACCATACACAAACAAGCATAAAACTGATCGAGCAGTGGAAATAAAGTTGTGCAAAAAGGCAAGCACTAAAACAACAAGCAAATGTTTTGTTCACTGCAACATTTCGAATGTTGTTTTCTTTGAACAATAAAGCTCTATCTTCTCCAGGTATTCGAAGAACGATACAGGGTCCCTGCGCAGCAGCAATGTGTTTGTTGGCACACAGTAACCCGGCCGGCAGGCTATGAGATGTTCTCCTATTATTTCACTAACCCCCCCCCCCCCCTGTCACGCACAGCCAGGGAACAGCTCCTCGACATCAAGTTGACCAGCACGCTGTCACCCCAACTGGACGCCAAACTGGCCCCATGACCAGATGTCAAAAGTGGTACGGCTTCTGATGTGTGTGGTCAGGTTCCTGTGAAGTTTGAGTCACAAGTGGCGGAGCTGGCGCATCAGATTGGACATCTGCACGTCAGTTTAGGCGGTCAGGGTTCTCAGATTTGACACCATGCGTCACTCAAGGGCATCGGTTTAGAGTTAGCGTTTAGTGACTAAGGGGTGGGGAAAACCTCTGCTGCAAGCACACGCACACGTTGAAACGGCCACAGCTGGCCCTACTTCTGCAGGCACATCACACTGAGCAGTGACCACGAACCCTTAACTGAAAGGAGCAGGCCCTTGCATACGACTCCGGCACGCCGATGACGACGTGAACTTGCACACTAGATTGAAAGGAGCAGCAGGGGGTGGTACAGTCTGCGCCCCCCCAAACCAACCTTCCGGCAACGCACTGAAAAGTGCCTTGTGCCTCCACGGCGACTTTCACTTTCACGAGCATTAACACCGCCAACGAGCGAGCAAAAGGAGCACCAGGGCATTGCACAAAAGAACAGCCAGAGGTAGCAGGCATGTGCACGGGGCTGTCACCTTTTCGGACAAGCTTCGTCACAAGCTACGTCAAAGCTTTCAACGTCGACTTCAGGGGGGCACGGGAGACCAGTGGCACAGTACTCATGTTGGCAGATTAGTCACGTTGAATAGCCATGAAGAGGACATCTGAGAAATACAGCAAACAGGTCGAGGTCAGCAGTCACGTAGCTGATACATCAGTCACTGCGTGAACGCTTCTTGCTCTTGCCCAACAGCCATGTCCTCTAACAATGCACGCACTTTCCCCACTCCTTGAATCGCCTGTCCTGCTTCTCCCGCGGAGAGGGCTTTGGAAAGTGGTAGATCTTGAACCGCTCGTTCCACGCATCTGTCTCCGTGCGGTTGACTGACCCGTTGACGCAGTGCATCGTCAGTTCGTTCGCAGTCAAGATCATGCAAACGTTCTCCGACCCTGCGCCGTTCCACAAGTAGTCGCTCGCGTGATCGCCGCCCTTGGGCATCGCAACCAAAAACGGTTCATTGTCAGCCAAGTTCAGCATGTCTTGCCACGCCAATCATTGAAGATGCAAATCTGCTTGCCAGGCAACGTCATGAAGGCGAAGCTGGTGCCCACTTGGGGCTTAGCCATGACGTACCCTTCGAAAAGTGCCCTGTTTGCATGCACGGAAACCAAAACAAAGCAAAAGAAAGTGTGGAAACGAGTCCTCTTCAATACTTCAGGTCGGAAACGCAAACATCTGTGTTCACCTTCCAATGCGGGACTTCAGGACTTCGAGATGGTCATGTTGCGGCGAGCGCGGTAGGCAGGAGCCTTCCGCACTCGCCAGACCGTGTCCAGCTGTTCTCGCAGCTTCTTGCTCGGAAGCGTCAAGCAGAGCTGAAAGAAGCGATCGTCTTCTGAACAGTCGACATGCTCGAGCAACAGAGCTCTGAACCGAGAACGTACAGTAACCCTTACCAGTTTTCAAACCCACACGTCTGCTGTTCTTCGCACCCGTCCTGCGGCACTCTGGGCATGAGCATAAGCATGGACGTCCTCCACAGTTCGCAGGCGACGACCTTGGCAAACTCGGGCGGCTCCACCCTTCTTTTGGCCGATCGGCGCTGCTTGCGCAGCTTGGGCGGAAATCTGGGTGGCCAGCGGTCGTGATGCACTCAGAGTCAAAGTGGCTTCTTTGAAGATGGCACAAAACAACAAGCCGCTTCTGTCCAATAGGTTCCTCTGCCAAGTCCAACGGAGCAGCAGTGCATCTTGAGGCCGTTCTTGCGAAGCTTCCCTGCAATGCCGCGCCATCGCACACGAGCCATCGTCTCCATACAATGAAAGTGGAACTGACGTTCAGCTTCGAATAAGGAGGTGGGATCCGCTCTCTGCAAACGCAGCTTTCGTAACCGTAAGATGGCAGGCCTCGTAAGCTTTCAAGAGGCACTCCAGCAGCTGCTTCCTGGTCAAAGCCGGATCTGACTGAATGCGCGTCGTTGTGGGTCAGAGAGTTATATGTGTTGTGGGCGTTGTTTATGTGGGTGCAAAGTGGCTTTGTGGGTGGTGTGTGTTTGCGTGCATGTTGGCGGGTTCTACTGGGTTCAAGTGTGGAAGTGTGCGGGTGGTAAAAGGTGTGTGGATTTGGACACACCAAAAGAGGGCAAGAAATTGTCCATCCGCTGGCAAAGAAGTTGCATTGTTGTCCGTCTTAGACTCCTGTGATGTGTAGCCGCCAGACTTAGTGTCGCTGTCCAAACTGGCAGACGAGCTGTCACTCGAATTTGGACTTGACATCACTGAGCCTTTCGTCTTGTAAGATGCTCCTTCTAAGAAGCTTCATTCCCGCACCGCAGGGTGACAGCTTCCGGCAATGGACTTGCAAGCTTGCAAACAACAGAAGTCTACGCCAACCTCGACTTTCTTAGACGAACACAAACCGTCCGATGCCTTCTCTCAACGTCGTCAACATACCTGCACAGACCCCAAAACGTGGTCCTGGCACTCCAATCGGACGAATTACAATGGCATCCATTCCGTAAAGCGGAACAGCAGTACACACGCCGTGATGCAAGTTGGCTTTTGCACAGCTGTTTCGCCAAAGAGCGTACATGTTTTAGGGTTTTTTTTTCATGCCTTCAGCCCCAGGGATTGACTTTTAACGTGCTCCATGGCTTTTTTCCACCTTTTCCGCCATGCAGAGTAGGTGCGATCGGAATTTTTAAGATTGAAGTGCACAGAGTGCACATGTTTTTTAGGATTTAGGGCTTTCTCTCATGCCCTGGAAATTGTCTTTCAAAGCTGTTCCATGGATTTTACACAGCTGTTTTGCCAAACAAAAATGGATTCGTCCTTGTTTGTAAGAGTGGAGCCCCAAGCCTGGTTGACTTTCAAAAAACGTGTGTTCCATGGCCTTTTTCCAATTTGTAAGGATTGGAGTGCACAGAGTGCACGTGTTTAGGGCTTCCTCTCATGCCCTAGAGATTGTCTTTCAAGCTGTTCCAGGCTTTTACACAGCTGTTTCGCCATACAAAGGATTCGTCCTTGTTCGTTAGAGTGGAGTGCAAAGAGCGTACATGTTTCTCTCAGCCTAAGCTCTAGCGATTAACTTTCAAAAACGTGTTCCATGGTTTTTTTCCACTTTTTCGCCATACAGAGTGGGTGCGATCGTGTACGTAGGGTTTTAGGGCTTCCTCTCATGCCCTAGAGATTGTCTTTCAAGCTGTTCCATGGCTTTTACACAGCTGTTTTGCTACAAAATGGATTTGTTCTCGTTCGTTAGAGTGGAGTGCAAAGAGCGTACATGTTTCGAGGGTTCCTCTCATGCCCTAAGCCCTCGCGAATGACTTTCAAAAACGTGTTCCATGGCCTTTTTCCACCTTTTTTTCGCCATACAAAGTGGGTGCAATTCGTAAGATTGGAGTGCACAGAGTGCACGTGTTTAAGACTTTCTCTCAGCTCAAGAGATTGTCTTTCAAGCTGTTCCATGGATTTTACACAGCTGTTTCCCATACAAAATGGATTTGTCCTCGTTTGTTAGAGTAGAGTGCAAAGAGCGTACATGTTTTAGGGGTTTCTCTCATGCTCTAAGCCCCAGCGACTGACTTTTAAAATTTATACTGTTTTAGACCTGTTCCGCTGTACGGAGTGGGTGCAATCGTAATTTCTAAGATTGGAGTGCACAGATTGCACATGTTAGGGCTTTCTCTCATGCCCTAGCAACTCTTTTAAAGTGTTCCATGGCTGTTGCACAGCTGTTTTGCCATACAAATGGATTCTTAACTTTTCAAACGTTTTCCATATTTTTCTGACACCTGTTCCGCTATACGCGATCGTAATTCGTAAGATTGGAGTGCACAGAGCGCACAGTTTTACGTCTGTCTCTTACACTGGACTTTGCAGCCGTGGTTGGATGTCTGAAGGGAAGGTTTGATCTGGTCGCCGGAAATCACAAGGCCCTTTAAAATGAGGTCCCGTAGGTTGCTGGAAAGCCGCGCCCCCGTCCAAGTTCTTGTTGAAGCTCTAACTTGCTTGCCCGAGGGAAGTGGCGGAAATGCAGGGCACTCCAGAATCACATTAAAACCTTGAGACGCATGCCAAAAGTCAAGGTCTTTTGGTTACTGGAAAGCTTTGGAATAAAGCAGCAAAGCATCCAGGTTTGTAGGTTACTGGAAGCTGCAGCTCTTGAAGCTCTTACCTCTTCAAAGTTCCAAAAGCGCATAAAGTTAAGGTTTGTAGGCTATTGGAAAGCTTGCAAGTGGTTTATCAGATCAAGGTCTAAGACTGGGAAGTCGCGCCTTCTCCAAGTTCTGTTGAAACTCTGACCTGCTTGCAGAAGCGGGGCAAGTGGGGGAGTGGAGATGCAAACTCTAGAAAACATCCTTCCAAACTATGCATGCCAAAAGTTAAGATCTGTAGGTTACTTGGAAGCTGTTCTTTTCCAAGCTTTGGAAAAACACAGAAATTCGAGGTTTCTGGGTTACTTAGAAAGCTGCCCTTGCAAGTGGCTTATTATAACTGATTAAGGTCTGTAGGCCTTCTGTTGAAACTCTGACCTGCTTGCAGAACACGGCCGGAAAAGTGGGCGGGGGGGCAGGAATGCAGGACACTCTAGAATACACCCTTCCAGCCAAAAGGTCTCTGGGTCACTAGAAAGCGGCACCTCTTCCAAGCTTGAAAAAACACGTTTCTGGTCACTGGGAAGCGCAACCCTTGCAAGCTCTGGTTTTGCGGAATGTGGGGCACTTGGAATAACATTCTTCAAACTCTAAAGATGCACATGCGGAAAGTCAAGCTCTTCCAAACTTTGGAAAAAACACAGATAGTAAGGTTTGTAGGTTACTGGAAGGCTACAGCCCTTGCAAGCTCTGGTTTATTGTGACGTAAAAGCCGCGTTCCCCTCCATTTCTGGCCAAACTCCAACCTGCTTGCACAGGCCGAACTAAGAATGCAGGGCACTCTGGATTTCTTCCAAACTCTGCGATGCACATACCAATGTCAAGGTCTCTAAGTCACTAGAAATGCACCTCTTGCAAGCTCTGATTAAAGTCATGATTGAAAGATAAAGGTCTGACTGTGGAGGTTACTGAAGCTTCCTACCTTTTCGATCAATTTTGCTGCTCCTTATCTTGGGTTTCAGATTCTCCAGGTTTTGGTGCAAGAAGGCCTAAAGGCAGAAGAGAAGAAAGAAGCAGAGTCAACAAGAACACTTGAAAATGCAACATGTTTTTTTAAATGGCTCGGTGGAAACTGCAGCTTGGAAAAGTTCAATGCTTTGAAACAAGTGTTTTTGAAAGCCTCTGACAGTGCCGTTTACAGAAATCAACTGCAGGACAAGACAAGTTCAACCGTGGTGTTGATTCGTTAAGATTGCGCGCAACGTCCAAGCCAAACCACTTGAAAATTGCAAAGTGTATTTCCAGAATGTGAATAAGTGCGAGCGAAGCGAGCGAAACACCAGAGTAAATTCAACAAATTTAACTGATTAAGTGTTGATTTTAAGGGTTTTTCAACTTTTTTTGGAAACTTTAGAAATTTTGAAAATTCGTTGAATGGTGTTGAATCCAGAGAAGAATTGCAACACGCAACCAAAACGAAAGACAAAGAATTAAGGGCACCCCAGCCAGAACTTGAATTCTGTTTGGCCATTTTGGAAAATCAAAAACAAGAGAACCCAGTCAAAGCTTTGTCAAAAAAAGTCTTTTTTTTGAACTTTGGAGAAATCGAGAAAACACTGGAATCCAGTTGTGAAACTTGGACAATTTTCTTAGATTCAGCAGCAGATTCATACACAGCAACATTTTTTTGTTTTTTTCAATTTAAATTTGCCTTTGTCCGTCTAAGAAGAATTTTTCTCTTGCTTTTGTTCAATGTTTTCTTTGTTTTTTTGTCCGGATGATCTCTCGGTTAAGTTGCAAGCTTTCAGAAAGAGAGTTTCGAGAAACCGCCCAGAACCAAAACACAAACAGATCGTTAAGCAAGTGTTTTGGTCAGTGCTGTTGGCCTGGTAAGCTGTTGATTGACCAGAAAGATAGTGAAAAAAATCGCAATCGGAACTGAAAGAAATTCATAAGAATGAGAATGTGCGTGTTGTGGTTTCGGCTGTTTTCTTATCTGCATGTGCAAGAGTGTTGTGGATGTGTGTGTGTGTGTGGTGTGAGCATTGTGGTTTAAAGTGGGTTGGTTTGCGGGTGCATGTCTTTGGCTTCAGTGTGCAAGGAAAAGTGTTAGTGTGGAAAAAGAGTGGTAAGGCATGGAGTCTCAGAAGTGACACCTTGCAGTAGTGTCTTTGTGTGTTCACGGGTTTTATTGCAAATGGGTGTGGTGTGTTGTGGTTTCGACGTTTTGTGGGTCAGAGAGTGTGTCATGGAGTGTGGATGTGTGTTATTTTGTGGGTGCAAAGTGGCTTCGTGTGTTTGCGTGTATGTCGGCTGGGTTCTGCTGGCTGTTCAAGTGGAAATATGCGGGTGGTGAAAGGTGTGTGGATTTGGAGAGACAAAAAGAGGGCAAGAAATCAACCCCGAAAAGTAGGGAAGCCGAAGTGACCTCCACAGTGCGAGAAAGAACAATGCAAGACTGCTTTGTCTTGAATGCCAGCTAAAGACAAGTTTAGCAAGCCAAGAACACGCGTATCGACGGCGTTTTTTGTTTTCCTTGATGCAAACAGTATCGAATAGAAAAAATCTTGTTTGTCTGTAAGTTGATGCCCTAGATTTTGGATTTCCTGTGTAAACATACAAGGCCACCCAGGTTGGAGCCTCAAATTGGAACCCAAGTTTTGGAGCCATTTTTTGGGCCCAGTTGCGGCGTTTTTTTCACACACGGGAAGCCAGATCTGGCTTTCACAGCTTTTCGTGGCGAGTAAAACAAATAAGCCTCTCAGTCGGTTCCAGTCTAAGTCTTGTGTCAGTCTTCCCCCAAAATTAGAACACCAGGCAGCAAGGCGGCAAAGTGTGAACTTGTTTGGAACCGGAACTCTCTCTAACTGTGGAGGTCACTGAAGCTTCCCTACCTTTTCGATCAATTTTGCTGCCCCTCATCTTGGGTTTCAGATTCTCCAGGTTTTGGTGCAAGGCCTGAAGGCAGAAGAGGAGAAAGAAGGGTGCAGAGTCAACAAGAACACTTGAAAATGCAACATGTTTTTTTAAATGGCTCGGTGGAAACTGCAGCTTGGAAAAGTTCAATGCTTTGAAACAAGTGTTTTTGAAAGCCTCTGACAGTGCCGTTTGGACAGAAATCAACTGCAGGACGAGACGAGTTCAACCGTGGTGTTGATTCGTTAAGGTTGCGCGCGACGCCCAAGCCAAACCACTTGAAAATTGCAAAGTGTATTTCCAGAATGTGAATAAGTGCGAGCGAAGCGAGCGAAACACCAGAGTAAATTCAACAAATTTAACTGATTAAGTGTTGATTTTAAGGGTCATTTCAACTTTTTTTTGGAAACTTTAGAAATTTTGAAAATTCGTTGAATGGTGTTGAATCCAGAGAAGAATTGCAACACGCAACCAAAACGAAAGACAAAGAATTAAGGGCACCCCAGCCAGAACTTGAATTTCTGTTTGGCCATTTTGGAAAATCAAAAACAAGAGAACCCAGTCAAAGCTTTGTCAAAAAAAGTCTTTTTTTTGAACTTTGGAGAAATCGAGAAAACACTGGAATCCAGTTGTGAAACTTGGACAATTTTCTTAGATTCAGCAGCAGATTCATACACAGCAACATTTTTTGTTTTTTTCAATTCAAATTGCCTTTGTCCGTCTGAGAAGAATTTTTCTCTTGCTTTTGTTCAATGTTTTCTTTGTTTTTTTGTCCGGATGATCTCTCGGTTCCGAGAAACCGCCCAGAACCAAAACACAAACAGATCGTTAAGCAAGTGTTTTGGTCAGTGCTGTTGGCCTGGTAAGCTGTTGATTGACCAGAAAGACAGTGAAAAAAATCGCAATCGGAACTGAAAGATATTCATGAGAATGAGAATGTGCGTGTTGTGGTTTCGGCTGTTTTCTCATCTGCATGTGCAAGAGTGTTGTGGATGTGTGTGTGTGTGTGTGGTGTGAGCATTTGTGGTTTAAAGTGGGTTGGTTTGCGGGTGCATGTCTTTGGCTTCAGTGTGCAAGGAAAAGTGTCAGTGTGGGAAAAGAGTGGTAAGGCATGGAGTCTCAGAAGTGACACCTTGCAGTAGTGTCTTTGTGTGTTCACGGGTTTTATTGCAAATGGGTGTGGTGTGTTGTGGTTTCGACGTTTTGTGGGTCAGAGAGTGTGTCATGGAGTGTGGATGTGTGTTATTTTGTGGGTGCAAAGTGGCTTCGTGTGTTTGCGTGTATGTCGGCTGGGTTCTGCTGGCTGTTCAAGTGGAAATATGCGGGTGGTGAAAGGTGTGTGGATTTGGAGAGACAAAAAGAGGGCAAGAAATCAACCCCAAAAAGTAGGGAAGCCGAAGTGACCTCCACAGTGACGCAGCTGGAAAACCGCGCATTCTACAGCGACATGGGGCCCTCCCAGCTGCCAGCCGACCCAGGGAAGCCGAACCGCTGCAACAAGACTCTCTTTGCAAGTTGAATACTGCCGTAAAACGCTATTCCGCCCAAAAGCTGTTACTTACACATTTTTTGAAGCCTGTGGAGCGAACAAAGCTTTGAACAAACACAGTTTCCGCCCAGGACGTGGTGGTATTTACTTATGGGCACACGTGGTGCTTAAAACTGTGGAAAAAGATATTCTGCCCCGCATGTGCTACCCGTGTTTTTGCATTCTATTTGGAAATGCACGTTTTGCCACAGTTTTGCGACCCGAACGCCCTAAGTGCTGTAAATACCAGAACGTATTTGGGAAAGTGCATGTTTTTAAACAGTTTTGAAGCAGTTTGAGCACTCCGAATGCTTTCCATAAATTACAGCACTTCCTTGGTCCGTACAGGCGCTCCTGTCACTGGTTTCAGTAGACAGGACTAGTATTTACAGCATGACTGCGCAAAACCTTCGCAAAAACGTGCATTTCCCAAATAAGCGTGCTGGTATTTACAGCAATTGGGGCGTTCAGGTGACTCGAAACTGTGGCGGCCTGGTAACATGGTCACACAACAAGCTTGGTCCGTACAATACAAGTGCTCCTTTCACTGGTTTTAGTCAACAGGACTTCAGCAAGCTGCAGCCTTTGGCGCGGCCTTGGCGCGGCCTTGGGTTGAGCCATTTTGCTTTTGCTCCTTCTTGACAGAGTGCGCTGCTTCCTTCTTGGCGTTGGCCAACTGCTGTCGTAGCTGTTTCAGACGTAACTCCGATTAGATTAAGCGCGGATGTGACCAACCAAGATCACCATGGTCAAGTAAAGTGGCTGGAGAATTGTTCGCGCTCGCACAGTTTACGTGTAATGGTTGTAGCTCTTGGAGAAATTACCTGGAGCAACACATCAACCCTTCTCCATCCATTTTTATGCCAAACCATCGCTCCAATTAGCCGTGCGGACCACTTAGGGGTCAGGTTGAAGTGCTCGGAAAGCGATTGTGCTAACGCTCGTTCTCCCACGCAGAGATAGCACGGAGATTGTAATCACTTATTTTTCCGGCTCACGCGGGGTTGTGTAGCAACATCCAACCGTCCAATGTTCGCCCAAGCAATCGATAATTTCCCTGATACCATCGGAATTACCACAGGCAACGCTTTGGTAGAGGCGATGCTTGTGGGAAAGGGAATAAGCTTCTTCCAAATGGCTTTCCCCCAAAAGGGCAAACAATATCATGCCCGCTGCAGCAGGAAAGATCGTAAGTTCAAAGGCAGTTGAGCAGGTGTGAGCGCCAATGACTTTCTGGTAGCGCCAAGACAGAAGGCAGCGTATAGCAGCAAGCATTGTCAGTTGTGCCCGGGCGTTCACAACTTGCTTGAGCCTTAACAGCAGCAGAAGTAGCAATAAAAGGGTGTGGGTGGGCGCTCACTACTGACGGAGAACAACAGCTTGCGCAGCGAGTAGGGGCATTTACCACAACTGCCTACGCGGAGCAGCAATAACATCCACTCTTCTCCGTTTGCTTTCCCTTTGCTTTTCAACCTCCAGAATATCCGGAACCTCCAAGCCAATTTGCTTGCTTGTCCTCTAAGTAATGGACTTCGGAAGCTTCGGAAATGTCGGGTTGTGACAGGCAATGCCGGCAGCATTTAACGCATCAACTGCTGCCTTAAATTCAAATTCAGTGGAGGTGATTGCAAAGACTTCCTTTAGTCCTTCGTACTTCTGATTTGGGGTAACTTGGGGAAAGAAGTGCTGTCCTATTTGGATGAGTTGGACGAGCGCTTTAGTAGCTCCTTCAAGGAAAGGTGTTACTGCATCATTGCTTTTGATGTACACCCCATCGTGCACCCAGAGCACAGCCCCAGCACAGTAAGGGAGCATTGCGGCAAGCCCTGTTCGCATTACAAAGCTTTCGGCAGCTTCAAGCGCAAAGGTTGCCCAGTTTCTATTGTTAACCCGTGTGTCCGGTTGATAGAAAGGCACTCCTTGCCGAATCATAGCTTGGAGGGTAGATCTAGCTTGCGTAAGGTGTTCCAGGAACCTTGCCAGCGCAGGGGGGATAGCATAGGCAGCAATGCTACCTTCATAAGTATGTCGCAGGAAAGCATTGGTTTCCATTCCAACAGCCCTTTGCAGCAGGTGTTTGGTTTGCACAGTTTGCGCCTTAGGAGCCTGTGCTAAGTGGGTGCTGAAAATCTCCCTGGCTTCCGATAGCGTTGGTAAGGGTGGGTGAGCAGAGGTATGGCATGTAAGGAGGCGCAAAAGAGAGTAGTGCGCTCCTTTCATGTCAATTTCAATGGCATTCGGTCCAATGGCCAGGAAGCGAGTTAGCCTTTTGCTCGTTTGCCAGTGACGGATGGCATAGTATCGTCCTTGGGGGTACGATGATGGCCTTCTGTACTGAACGAGCCCTGGCCACGCCGTGTCAAGTTCAGGCGGAGGTTTAACCCGATTATAGATGCAGTGTCGCACCAGCAGCTCAGGGTTCCAAAGTGGTGGGGCTTCAAGGGAGATAATTTCGGCCCCAGAACTAAGGTCCTGTATAGCCTGTAAATGCCATTGCTTGGAGGGCAGCAGGATGGGCGGGAAATGTGCCGGATTTGCATATGGGGTTGACCTTCGCCAGAGTCGAAGAAGACATCCTCACAAAGAGGTGCTTCAAAGCGTATGCTGTCGGCGGCAATCCCTGCTAAGTGATCAGCAACCTTATTACCAATTCGGGGCACATACGACCAATGCACCGTAATGGAGGTGTGTGTAAGCTTTTGCCACATTGCATCTAATTTTCGGACAAGGTCTTCCCTATGGAGCCTTAAAGCCCCAGCGAAATGCTTAACAATGTTGATGCAATCGCCCTGGATTACAACCTCCTCAATTTGACTGCGAGCAGCCAGATTTAGCGCCTTGTCAAGTGTGGCCTCGGCAGCGTGGATTTCTGCAAACATAGAATCTGGACAAGGTTGAAGCGGGATGGCAATCGTATCAAGGATAATTGGGACAGGTCCAGGCGACCATATGACACCACCAGCACCACCAATGCCCTCTTGCACATGGCAACTACCATCAAATTGAGCAACAAGGTGTGTGTCCTTGACCGGCTTTAATTCGACAATAAGTGGCGTGCGGGCAGGGATAGGCCTCACCGCAGTTACCTTTAGATGCAAGTTGCCACAGTGGCACATTTTGGGCCAAAGAGCGACATTCGGAGTACCCATGGTCTGTTGATACATGGGCGCAAGTAAGTAGTGTTGGGCATCCAAGGTCGCAATTACGTCTCCAATGTTGGCATTTCTGGGAGATATGGTGACACCTTGCGCACTTGCTTTGACTAAGGCCGAAAGAGGGTGCTTAACTTCGATACATAGCCCGCCATCATTGCAACAGGGTTTGCAACGCTCCGTATCAACCCACCACATGGGTAGCGCTTTGGGAAGCAGCATCCTCGGAATTGTATTCCAAAGGCGTGATGCAAGCTTGGGTATGTAGTTTATGTGCTTGGCCCGTTGTGGTTTTTCACCCCATCCAGGGTGCCAAGTGCATTGCTCTTCCATGACATATCTGCGAATAGTGGCAATCCATGCAAGCAAGACAGCACAGAATTTTTTATCAACATCTTCGTTGGCATTGGCAACGGGCAGTGCATTGTGACAGAGGGACTCTAACGAGGCAGTGCTAGCATAGCCCATAGTGACTAATACTATAGAAAGGGGGGCTCTGGTGACAACACAGGCAGTAGTAAGCCAGTGTTCAGTGCTATTTGTTCCCCGACCACAAAGCAAGCAGTGGCTCTGTATGACAGCACACTGATGCTCATGTGGTTGCGCCGCCCTGTATGTGATAGTTCTGGGTGGGGCGTCCGGCAGTGCCGCGTCTTGCAGTAACGGAGCTTGACTGACATCACAACAAGGTAGCATGCCACCGATGGTTTGGGCAAGGTCACCTGAGAGCAAAAGGTTGACAGGTTTGTCGAACTTGAGCTTTGAACACGTTATGCGAGCCATAGCAGTTTTCTGGCTTGTCAGTATTAGGGGCATGTCAACATGCGACTTCTCACCATCAGCTCCGGCTCTGGTAAAATGAATTTATGCAAAGATAGCAGAAGTTCATCAATTGTTTCTAGAATGTCATCAAAAGCATCGGTTTTAGTAATACTATCAACACTATCATGCCCGCTTGTGCTGATCGAAGGAGCAACCCCCAAGCCACCCCCCCCTGGCCTGACCCAGCTGGCCGCGGGGCGTCTACCGGTCTCCCTGGCCGCAAAGAAAGTCGCCCCTTTGTCCATGACAATAGCGGCTCCCAGGAACCGCCCAGGTCCAAGCCAAGGGGGCCTGGCGAACTCAGCAGCGCCCGTGATCGCAGGACTCCGAGCAATGAGTCTCCTTCCCATGAAAAAATTCTGTTTGCGGGCTCATGTGGCGTGCACTCGAGGCGGGGGTCATAGATTTTCAGGTAGGCCGCCGGGAAGGTCTCAGGCAGATGGACACAGGCCCCCTCGGAAGTGTTGCATCTCTTCTGACACTGAGGAAGCTTCGCCTGCAGCTATTGCAGAAACACCCAAGGCGGCAGCCGAGTTCAAAGCTCAGGTGCATGATTGGCGTTTTTCGGAGCTGCGTAGCACAGACCTTGCGGCCTTGCGAGAAGATGTCTCTGCCCGCCCTTGAGGATGAGCATTGGCAAGAACTTAGTACAACGCCGAATGGACATGGCAACGCCTCAACAGCTTCTGGAAAAACTGTACTGCCACGGCAACTCCAAGAAGTCTGAGCCATCGGCCCTTGTAACTGCCCTCTTTACCTTTCCAGGTACCGTCCGAGACACCCGGATTGCCTTCGCCAGTCACTTTACAAAATCTGCTCAAAGCAGCAGTTTGCCCCTTCTTGTAACCACTGTTTTGTGCCCCGCATCCAACTCTGCAATCGCATGTTGTTAGCTGCAACATTAACAAAGTTCTGCAACTCCAAAGTTTTCTGGTACGGACACTCGTCACCACGTTCTTGTTGTTGTTACTGCGGGCTTCAAGTTAGAACCTTTCGGATTTGAACGTACTGGTTCTTTGTAACAAGGGATGCTTGCATGTTTGGCAGTTCTGTCAAGTCACTTTCGTGTGGCTTTAAATGCAATGCTTTGCTAAAACGCTCTGCAACATCCGCGGATGTTTTGGGGCATTGGCTTTTACAGTGGCCAATTAAAGGAGTAAGGTGCCATGTAGAATCAAAAAAAGGAGATACAAGAACCTCTGTTTGATTTAAGCTTCTGTAGACCACCTAGCCTTTAATCTGATGGGTTAGGGCTTGCAGGGCGCAGAAGAGCTGGACTTGCGGTTTACAAGGTTTGTCCTTGTTCAGAGCTTAGGCCGTGTAGGGCTTACAAGGTTTTAAAAGGGCTGTCCCTGGCTTATAGGGTTAAAGGGGTTGTTGTCGGACCTGGGCCTTTTAGAGTTTCAGTTTATAAATTGAAGGCTGGGCCAACAATTGGAAGGGAATCAGTTGAGCTTCAAGTTGTTGGAGAAGCTCTGGCTCCGGCAGCCAAGCTACACATAGGGTTTTTGGAAGGTGTCGCGTTCAGGGTGTCTCGATTTTAGGCTAACTGAGATAAGTTGAGAGGGCCGGAAAGAGAGCAAATTGAGCTGTGTTTTGGTTGCATTTGGAAAGCCAGCAGGGAGAGAAGGCGTCCAAGGGAGGGGAGGTATCGGGACTCATCGGAAGCCGGAAACTTCTTTCGATTTATTGGGGGGCCCCCCAACCCCGTCTTTATTTCTCCGAAATATTGCCGGACCTAAGGGGGTCCGATATCATTGATCCGGAGAGGTTCAATGGTGATGCAAAATGACCGCCAGAGCTCCGATGGAGCTCGCTTTTGCAACTGAGGTCTCCGTGAGCAAATTGTGTTTTGTCCTGCAGTATCCTTCCAGTCAAAGAGCTTTCCGCTTCAATCTGGTGACGTGGTTTAGGATTTAGGGTTTAAGGTGTAGGGTTTGGGGCACCTGAAATTCCGAATGTTTAAATTCGAGACCACAAATTCCCGTGGCCCGCTCGAATTTCGGGAAGCACTGGGGTGCTCCAGCAATCTGTTCACAGCTGCCGTCAGATCTTACACTCATGCAAGAGAGGGGACGTCTGAATCATGCTGCTGACGGTTCTCATGATTGTGTAGCATTGTGGAAATTCAAGCTTGTTGGGGGTGCTGAGTGGCTACTCAGTGGCTGCCAAGTGGTAGGCATGTTTGCTACAGCCATGCGGGCTTCTGAGTTGACCAACTGTCGGCCACCCTGAGTGTGCGAAGGATTTTTCCGGGGTTCTTGGATGAGCACATGGTCCTACTAGATCCTACTACCCCATCGGGCTGCGCTACGATGCATGTCTTTTTGGTCTTTTTTGGGTGCATCAGCGCGCTTCGAATGCAAGCAGTTTAAAGAATCGCCCAAGCTTCACCAGGGCGATAACGTTTCTATTGGTTAATCCTGGCTTGAAGCCAGCCTCGAGATGCCAATAGTGCTCGGCCCGAGTGTCCTTGTTGATTGACGCTGGCAGTCGCCGAGTGTGAGACGGGATGGATTGATTGCGGCTTGCACCTAGTGAAGCGAAAAAAGAGCCGTCTTCCCTTGAGCAAGAAGCATTGCGTGGATGGTGTCCGCACAGTTGGTCCTCATGATGAGATGGGGAGCAGGTCCAAGCTTCGTAGCTCACTAGATGTTGCCCACCGCTTCAACCCTGTAGCGAATATTGGCTTCTTAAAATTGACGCGACGCAGACCATGAGACCGTGCGCCCGCGCGGTCTGCACCCACTGCGGCTGCAACGTCAGCCTGCTGGGGCTGGATGGCCTGGGCATCCTTCGCAGGAAGCATGAGAGGCAGTGCCGCTGATCCGATGCACAGCCAAGCAGGCGGTTGCTGTTGCTGCCCGAGTCGACATCTCCGTGGACGTGCGGATCTTGTCCAGCGAGGACATGGCGCGGATGCTCTCGCTAACGCCAAACGAGCTCCGCGCGATCAAGAGAGTTGACCCAGAGTTGGCCAAGCAGGTCATGAGCGTGGCAGTGGTGGGGTGGCGCCCGGGCTCCGATGCAAAAGCCACCCTGCGCCCGGCCATGGCCATGGGGCCTGGAGATGGCGACAAGGTCATGGTCCAGGCGCGGGCTCCGCGCATCCCCGTCCCCGTCGTGCAGTCGGTGGAGTTGGATTGCTTGGACACCTCGTTTCTAACGAACAAGCATTGTATCCAAGCACTTCTTCCCCTCCCTTACCCCCCCCGTCCCCTTGCCTTCTTCCTCCCAACCTCTCTTCCCCAGGTGCGGCTCAAAGCACCCTACACATCGCAACGCATCACATAGCTTGTCTGCCTCTTGTCTGGTTTCAAACTGCATCCAGAACCAGGCCCCTTGGTGCCCCTGCATGTTTTCTCTTTCCAAGCTGGCTGTGCATGCAAACCTTCGTCAATGCAGAGTATCCTAGTTGTGCACGTTCAGAACCTTTCCGATTACGAAGCACATGAAGCACGTTCAGTGCTGCTAGCTACTGGCAAGGCCCGTTTGCCTTGGACGCAAGGATCATCTTCGCTGATGGCTCTAGCATCGTCTTCTCCCTGGTAGATTGCAGATGTCAGAGTTCTGCAATGTTGTGCACATTCAGGGCGAGGGGTGTCCCCATCTCCAATACTCCGCATCACAGCTGCCGTCGAATCTTTCAGTCATGCAAGAGAAGGGGCAATCTGAAGCATGCCGCTGACGGTTCTCATGATTGTGCAACATGCAGCATTTAGCTTGTTGGAGCAAGTGCTAAGTGGCTTCCTTCTAAGTACTAGCACCTTCATGTTTGCTCTTAGTCAACAGCCCCACGAGAAGCCTTTAAGGTCCCAGTCGCAAGGGCCCCCTTGCAGCGTGCAGCGACCCGAAAGGTTTAGGTCCCACTGCCTACTGGCCTTGGGCTTTGGGGTTTTGGGAAGAAAGGGCCCTGTGTGTGGAAGCCTGGCTTGGGGAATGATGTGCAAAGTTAAGTGGTTTCCTAATGTTGTGGGATCCAGTGGGCGGGTGGGTACTTCTCTGTCACTTGACAAGCTGCTTGAGTGAACGCCTGGACTTGAGGTGCTGAGCCCAAAACCCTAAACCCAAAACCTAAAAGACCCAAAACCTAAACCCTGAACCCTAAACCCTACATCCTCCCTAAACCCTACATCCTAAACCCCATTTTCCGCCGCAGCTTGTTTGGTTGTGGAAAAGAACGCTCGTGGCAAGCCATGGCCCAGGCGGGACGAGCAATTCCGTTTTCCTTTTTGCAGAGCAGTCCATGCCCTTGACATGCCCGGAAGCCACAAGCTCGGTATCCTCGGACTTCTTATATGCATATATACATACATATATATATATTACTTAGTATCCTCGAACTTCTTCCACCTGTATATATATATATACAACATACATACATAACATATGTACATATATATATTTGTGTTTCGTTTAATAGAACCGAAAGTAGTCGCGAGCAACAGGTGTGAATGTGAGAGCTCATGTGAGGTAGGGTTCGAGGGTCTATGCGTCCATGGTTTTGTCGGCTTTTTCAGCTGTCTCCCCCTCGTACTTTCTGTTCAGCTTTTGCTGTCACAGGGTCATGGACATGTATGGCAAATCCGAAGCTCCACACCCCTGAGCCCCACGACGCAATGCCCATGAGGCATGCAGATGTAGGCAAGCCTGCTTTGGCAGGCACTGGAATCATCTTGCGCTGAGGCGGGCGCTGACGAGCCAGGTTTGCAGAAGCACAGGGATGTAAGTTGGCCTTGGAACTGGCTAAGACTTTTCTCCGCAGTCCGTTTAGGCGAGGCGGAGATTAGGCACAATTGCTGTGGGCCAATATGGGCTTGCAAGAGTTGGGCCTCGTGTTGGACTGCCAAAGTCGTGGCTTCAGATTCAGGGTTAGGGTTTGGGGCTCCGGCTGGCAGGTTTTGGAGCTGCTACTTTAAACTGCCACGACAGGTGCTGTCTTGCAGTGTTTCGGAGAGCGTTCGCTTGGGTGCGTTTGACCAAAAGCATCCCTTCACCTCGACCGCCACCTCCCTGGAGCCTTTCTTGCAGCTGTGGGCAAGGTGCGATACCCAAGGATACAGGTTTTAGTGTGCGGATGCAAATTCACGCGTATCAAGATGGCCTCGGCACACAGCTATGAGGTATAAGCGTCGAAGTATGTGTGTGAGCAACATAGAAACACAGAGACTGGACTTCAAGTTCGCGGTGCCCCTGCCTTTGAAGCCATGGAACCTAGTGCTCTTCGGGTGGGGGACTTGATGTGCTTTCCCAGAGCTTCTCTTAGCAGCTCACAGGAGACCCTAAGGCCCTAAGGGTTGAGGATTTCGGGGTTTAGGGTTAGTGTTAACTGAGGTTTAGGGTTTCGGGTTCCGTCCCTTCAACGAAATAGGATTTCTGCCACGCAAGCGCCAGCACATCGTGCGCAAGCCTACAGATTTTCTTTCGTCATCGTTTCCCTTCGAAGTCAACAGAGGGACTCCTGCGTAAATAGCCTGGGTCATTGTCGAAACTCATGTGACGCTGTTATGAATACCTAAACCCAAAAAGGGACAAGAATGATGACTTTCAAACCCCAGCAATGGTGCAGTAGCCCTCAGTGCAAACCCTAAACCCTAAACCCTAAACCCTAAACCCTAAACCCTAAACCCTAAACCCTAAACCCTAAACCCTAAACCTTAAACCCTAAACCCTAAACCCAAAACCCTAAAAATCTTTCGGAACATTTCATGCGGTGCCAGCTTCGAAGGTCTCCTGACAGGTCCTGGATATGGCTCGCAAAGCTGTTGCAAGGTCATATAAACCTTCTAAGCCCTGAACCTTAAACCCTAAACGCTAAACCCTAAACCCTAAACCCTAAACCCTAAACCCTAAACCCTAAACCCATTGTGTGGCAGACTCAACGTCCTTCTTGGACGGCGGAGGGGGACTGGTTCAGGGGCTCAGGGTGTAGGCTGCCGCAACAGCCCAAAGGACGAAAGGAGGGACCCTTATAAGGGGACCTTAGGGGTTCTTTAGGGTTTTTAGGGCCTACTTAGGTATATAAGGACTCAAGAAGGGTGTTTTTAGGGGTTGTAGGGGAATAAGATTAGGGGTCCCTTCTAGGGCCCTCCTTATACTCCTGAATCAGCCCTAGAACCCTACCAGCCATAAACCCCCAAAACCTAGAGCGCAGTTAATGGGGGTAGCATGGGAAGCCCCAAACCCAAACTGAATTCAAAACCCAGGACCTAGAAACCCCAAATGCTGTTCAGGGTTTGGGGCATAGGAGTTCTGGTTCTTGAACGTCCGTGGCTATCTTCTGTAGTAGTAAAGCCCTCCTTCACAAGCCCTGAGAGCCACATGCCACTTAGGCAAGGAAGTTTTGGTTTTTGGGTTTAGGTTTTGGGGTTCCGGCGAATTCGCGAATACACTAGAAGGTATGAAAATCATCCCTGTGGTGAATCAAGGGTCGGTTCCTAAAACCCTGAACCCTAAACCTAAACCCTAAACCGTAAACCCTAAACCCTACACCCCAAACCCTGAACCCTAAACCCTACACCCTAAAGGGGGTATCGAGCTCTGGGAGTTTCCCAGGCCATGGCCCGTCTCCGCTTCGACCGCCTCTGGCGCTCGGCCACTTCCAAGCTGAGGTGGGCTTTCGGGCTGTGCGGGCTTAGGGTTCAGGGGTTGAGGGTTTAGGGTTTAGGGTTTTAGGGGTTGTAGGGTGTAGGGTTTAGTGGTTTAGGGGTTTAGGGTTCAGGGTTTAGGGTGCAGGGGTTTCGGGTTTAGGGTTCAGGGGTTTAGGGCTTAGGGTCTAGGGTTTAGGTTTTAGGGGTTGGGGGTCGTAAAGGGTCTAGGACTGGTTAGGGCTCGAGGGTTTGGGTGGATATGTCGATGTATTCTGGGCCTGAAACACGCGAGAGGTGTTAGGTATGTGATGTGTCGAGTTTCTCGTAGGGTCTTTGGTTCAAGGGTGATGTGTTGTTCTGACGCCCTCAACCCTAGACCCTAGACCCTGGACCCTAGACCCTAGACCCTAGACCCTTGACCCCAAACCCTAAAACATAAACCCTAAACCCTAAACCCTACACCCTAAACCCTACACCCTACACCCTACACCCTACAGCCTACACCCTACACCCTACACCCTACACCCTACACCCTACACCCTACACCCTACACCCTACACCCTACGCCCTACGCCCTACACCCTACACCCTACACCCTACACCCTACACCCTACACCCTACACCCTACACCCTACACCCTACACCCTACACCCTACACCCTACACCAAGCCAGCGGTGTCAGAGTCTCGGGTTGTGGAGGCTGTAGATGAACCCGCGGGTTGACATGGGGCGGGGGGGGGGCCGATCCAAAGGGTCCTTCTTGCGAAACTCTAAGGGGCGTGGGATTAGTTTGGGAGCAGGTACCTTGATCAACTGCCCATTTCACCAGGCCAGTTGGGCCACCTCTGCTCTCATAAACAGTCAATCAGCACTAAAACGGCCGCAACAAGGGGCTGCAATCGCATGAGTGCCGGCGAGGCTTCCTCTTCTGGTGGTGTGTCTGGTCCTCGTGCTCGTGCACAAGGCGTCATGAAGGGGTCCGTGACAGCAGCTTGGGTAGGAAGAGAATCGCTAGCTTGAGACGCCACAATCCTGCAAGCCTTGTGTGGAGGACAGCACATCCTCACAAAGTTTCTTGGTCCGCCAGGGCTGCATTGGCAACTCAGAACGCAACATTTCTTCAGGAAGATCAGGAAGACCTAGCAATTTGGACAAAGAGAAGGTTGGAGCATTGTGTTCTTCACTTTGGAGGCATGGAGTCCTAAACCCTAAACACCTCAACTCTGAACCCTAAACCCCTAAACTTGTCAATTGACCCGTGTGCAAGAAGCCTCGTGTCGAGGCACGTCTTGGCGGAGCTCCCGACCCCAGAGGCTGGGGTTTAGCGAAGCCCTTCAAGCCCTAAACCCGAAACCCGAAACCCTCGGCACCCGAAATTTAGATACTAAGCCCTAAAGCCTAAACCCTAAACCCCAAACCCTAAACCCTAAACCCTAAACCCTATACCCTATACCCCAAACCCTAAACCCTAAACCCGACGTAAGCCTGTTTTTCTGCGCAGCTGGAAGGCAAGTGGCCGCTGCAGGCCCGATTTCCTGCCTCTCTCGGAGGGAAGTGGGCTGGGGCTTCCCGGAGATCCCAATACCAACCCTGAACCCCCTCAAACCCTAGAACTTAACCCCCCAAGACCTGAAAAGTTGCAGTCCGCAGAACCTCAAGTTTTTTTGAGGCACTTCTGGACCCTGATAGACTCATACGCGGTTCTTCGTTTGGGGTTTAAGGCCCTAATGGGTCTAGGGCCTCAACAAGACCTGTCTGTGGATTCCCGATTCTTAAGCCCTGTATCCCCGAGCCTTGAAGCCAGCCCCCAAGGACACCCCAAGTCCCAAAGGCTTGGCCCCCAAAGCTCAACGCCAACACTCTACTGTAAAACCTTCACTGCCTAAAACCCAAAAGCCCTAGACCCTAAACCCTAAACCCGAAACTGCAAAGCCCTCCCCTTTAAACCAGAATTGAGTCAGCAAGCCGCCTAAGCCCCTAGCAACTTGAACCCCCCCCCCCTGGAGGTTC
>CAJNDS010002493.1:170000-230000 GCA_905221605.1 Symbiodinium natans | reverse complement strand
TAGTCAGGTTAAGGGGTTCAAGGGCCCAACATCCCTGAATGAAGGAAGACCTCCCGCCTCCGGAGTGGCGGAGTGCCTCGAAATATCGCCTTCAGTGTGCTTGCCATCGGAGTGATGACTCTCCTGTTTTCAATATATGATGAAATGAAGTGATATGTATGTAGCAGAATCTAGTAGAAATTGTAAGACAATAAGGTAAAAGTGTAAACGCAGAGGGGGGTTTCAGTGGGGGGACCCCCTGCGGGGTTCAGGGGGGGCGAACAAATCATAGCAAATATGGTTCATGAATAGTAGAATAGGATTGTATACACATTATTTCTGGAGCAGGCCCACTCCCCTGTGCCAGGGGTCTACGGGGAAGAGGGTGGGGGTGACTATCGGCCCTAGGGCGGAGTATGCTGACCTAAGGTCTATTCCTCAGGAAAGAGGTGTTGGGCTCTTGCAACAAGTCTGCGGTTGAGGGTTTAAGCCTGAAACTAGCTTTCCAGATGTGGACCTTTCTTGATCAGGAACTACCCTTGATTTTTGAGCTAACCCTGAACCCTAAACCCCAAAGCCCTCAACCCAAACCCAAACCCCAACCCCTTCAATACGGCACATACCTAATAACACAATAAGGATCCCTGTACCGTCAAATCCCGGTGAACCTAAACCCTAAACCCTAAACCCTAAACCCTAAACCCTAAAACCCTAAAACCCTAAACCCTAAGCCCTAAACCCTAAACCCTAAACCCTAAACCCTAACGCCCCAAAACCCAACGCCCTAACCAACGAAGCCTCGAAGGTGGCGACTCCAAATCTGGCCGAAGGACCCCCTTGGCCCAGCGAAGGCGGTTTCTGTAGGAATAGTAAAGATTGAACTTTGATTCCTTGGTTGCTTTTTGGGCTTCCTTATTTAGGAATAGTAAAGATTGAGCTTTTATTCCTTGGTTATGTTGAAGCAAGGTTTCGAGTTCGGAGCAGGGGGGGTTGCTTGGAGGTTCTTGGGTAATTCTACGCAGGGTTCTAAGAACCCTAAAAAGGGTTCAGAGTTTAGGGTTCAGGGTTTAGGGTTTAGGTATCAGGAGGGTTGTAAGGACAGGACCCTAAGTAGGGTAATAAGTACAGTTGCCATGGGTATATTCCTACTTGTAACTACCCATGAACCTCCAAGTGGGGGTGTGTGGTTTGGGTTTTAGGGTTCCCAAAGAGGACAATATCCCTTAATTAAGGCAGATATCTTAACAGTATATACAAGGATCCTTATTGTGATCCCAGGCATGTTCCTTACTAATGGGGTTTGGGTTTCAGTGCTTAGGGCGTAGGTGGTTTAGCATTTGGGGGTTTAGGGCTGGGGTAGGGTTATGGGGTTGAGGGTTTGGGGTTGGGGATTAGCGGGGGGGGGGTTGAGGGTTTGTGGCTTCAGGGTTCAGAGTGGGCTGGGGTTTACGGTTCTTGGGGGTTTAGGGTTCAGGGTTGGGGTTGTAGGAGCTTTTCTCGGGGCTACAGGTTAGGATGCTGCGTGTGAATTTGGTTTACACGTGGAGGCCCAGAGAAGGGGAGCATGGCTGGCTCACATTGATGGGGGCTAGTACCCACCGAGCAAGATTTTGCTGGACCAGGTCTTCCTGAATCCGGCTTGGCGCCTGTTCAGCACCTCTGCTGCCTTGAGACTGCAGGTTCAGTGTTTCCCTAAACCCTAAAACCCAAAACCCTAAATGGGTTGGCGTGGTTTCGAGGTTCAAAGCTCGGTGCTCGGGTTCGAAGATTAGGGTTTAGGCTTCAGGGTTTGGGGTTCAGGTTTAGGGGTTTAGGGTTTGGGGTCTAGGGTCTAGGGTTCAGGGTCTACTTGGAGGTTATGGGTAGTTAGAAGCAGGGTTAATAGTAGTTAATAGTATGTTTCCTATACTCATAACCCTAATAAGTGTACTTCTAACCCTAGTTCTAACAACCCATGAACCTCCAAGTAGGGTTGCGGGGGTTTGGGGTTTAGGGTTTGGTGTTTGAGGTTCTGGGGTTAGGGTTCCTTCAAAACATCCCCTTAAGCCCATGACAGTTCGCATAAACTTTAAGCCCTAGAGGCCCTTGGGCCCTTACCCACCCGCCTCAGCAGCGCAAGCCCCGCGAGCCCTGAGTCCATAATGGCCCAAAGCCCTCAATCCTGAATTAGGCCGGGTTTAGGAGGTATGAGAGTTTGGAGCTTGGTTTTGGACCCCAAACCCTTATGAAGCCTCAAAACTCAACTCCACCCGGTCCACTGAGGCTCGCCGTTGCACGATTATGGTGCGGCTGTGGAGCGGCAGCCTGAGCAACCGCATGAATGCCAAGATCCCATCAGGCAACAGTCCTAAACCCACCCTAAACCCCAAAGCCCTAAAAGCCCTCCAAGCTACAGCTCTTTCAGGGGCTTCTCCCTTGCACCCCAAACCTAGACAACCCCAAAGCCCCACAAGCCCTAAACCTCTGTATACCCCGTAAGCCCTGAACCCCGAAGCTGCAAACTGGCAAATCAGAGCCTGAGAAGTTGAAGGATGTTAGGGTCTTCCGGGTTTTTGTCTGAAAGAGCTTGTCGTTTTTTTGGGGACTTCCGCCGGGGGGAGGGTTAAGGTTTTAAGGTTTTAAGTTTTAAGGGTTGGGGTTTCTAGCTCTGCTCGTTGTACGCTGTAGCCCTGTCAAAGCCCCCAAGTAAACCCTAAACACTCTTCCCCGGACCCTAAACCCTAAACCCTAAACCTTAAACCCTAAACCCAAACCCTAAACCCTAAACCCTAAACCCTAAACCCTAAACCCTAAACCCTAAACCCCAAACCCTAAACCCTAAACCCTAAACCCTAAACCCTAAACCCTAAACCCTTCAAAAACCCTAAGCCCTAAACCCCAAACCCCAAGCCCAGACTTCGAAACCGCAAGAATTCAGAAGGCCTGGGCTCCGCTCTGAAAGGCCTCATAGGCCCTAAACCCTAAACCCCAAACCTTTAAACCCAAAACCCTAAACCCTAAACCCGAAACCCCAAACCCTAAACCCTAAACCCTAAACCCCAAACCCTAAACCCCTGAGGCCAACCATTCTCGAGGGCTACTCGAAGTACGACTTCGATGCGTGGTCTGGGGAGATTGTGAAACATGCCGTTGCAGCGTCCCTGGAGGGCTCTCTGTGCAGTGTATTGTAGGGTGTAGTTAGGGTTCAGGGTTCAGGGTTTAGGGTTTAGGGTTTAGGGTTTAGGGTTAGGGTTGAGGGTTGAGGGTTGAGGGTTGAGGGTTCTGGGTGTAATTGGGGTTTAGGGGGTGTGTAGGGTGTCTTGACTTCTTTTGGCTTTGTATGGCCTGAGCACGAGCTTGTTAGAAGACATTTTCTGATCATCTTCTTTTCAATTGGGATGGGGGTGTTTCTTTGCTTTTGGTGTTTTGGGTGCTTTTGGTGTTTGGGGTGCCTGGGGTGCCTTGGGTGTTTTGGGTGTTTGGGTCATTGTGATGTTTAAGTCGTTGTGGTTTCTGTTGGTTGTTCTAGGGACCGGAGAGGGCAACAGTTTCGAAGATGTTTCCAAACACTGCATTCAAAACCGAGCACGAACCCTTTGCGCTGCGAATCTCCGAACAATTCCGACCCCACCCAGCACGAGCCGGAAAAGCCCTATGTGTTGTGAACAATCGTTTGTAGTCGGCAGTCGTAGAACTCACACGAAGTACCCATGATGAAAAGGTATACTTCCAAATCAGGGAGTATCTGGCTTTCTGGGCAAGTTGTTAGAACTTGTTTGCAGCATTCAGAGCCTCGCCTCTCCGCCTCTTGTTGTCGGAAGCGTCCGCTTCGTATGGGAGGGCCCTGCTCCTCAGGAAGTCACTCTGCCTCCGATGCTGCTGAAGGACTTCGTCCAGCAGCCTTCGTTCGCTTTTCTCTTCCTGTCAGCACCCGGCTCAGGTGGATACGTGCCTGCGACTCCCCCCCGCCCCCGCGTGACCTTTTAACACCCAAAAGCAGCCGTTGCCCGCCGAGCCGGATGATGCAGACACTGCCATTTTAGTGCATCGTAGTGGGCTGGGTATACCGGAAACGGTGCCATCGGAAGGGCAGGGAAGGACGAGGCAGTTGCAGTTGTATAGCAGATCGAAGAATCGCGAGCAAAGCCGCAAGCCCGTAGAAGCAAACCATGTGTGAACTGCTTGGGGGTTGCCACCTTCCCATCGTAAGACCCTCCACATACCACAGTCTGTTTCAAGTTTCAATCCTTGGCTTAAGAGGCCAAGCTTGTGCCTGCGTGAGGCAGCGTGTCGTGTTGGACATCCTCAGCAGAGGGTGGAGTTTGGGGTTTAGGGTTTAGGGTATGGGGTTTATAGGGTTTAGGGTTAGGGTTTCGGGTTTCGGGTTTCGGGTTTAGGGTTCGGTACAGTGGAGTTGGTTGGACTGGAATTGCTGCTGTAGGGCAAGGAGCACGGCATTGCGTCGCTCGTTTGGCCTCTAAACTCTAAACCCTAAACCCTACACCCTAAATCCAAAACCCTAAACCCGAAGCCCTAAACCCTAAACCCCAAACCGAGGACGGGGTAGATGGTCTTTCTGACAGGCGCTCTTAGGCTAGGCTCCCGATCCAACGCCTACCCTTCACAACACGGCACCACATGTCCACATCAGCATGAAAGTACTGCATATCAGCTGCTACGACTTGCTTTTGGAAATATAACTCAGTTGCGTCCCCAAAGGCGTGCAAATCGTTTTAGGTAGGGTTTTAGGGGTGCACGTTGGTGAACACGGCAGCGCTGCTCTCATCATGACCCAGAGAGCCCAACATGTACCCAGCTCGTATAGTTAGCGGCACGGCATTTAAGGTGTATTCCTCCCTAAACCCGAAGCTCGAAACCCTGAACCCTAAATCCTCAACCCGGAAACCCTAGACCCTAACCCTAAACCCTAAACCCTAAACCCTAAACCCTAAACCCTAAACCCTAAACCCTAAACCCTAAACCCTAAACCCTAAACCCCAAACCCAAAAAAGACCTGAATTGATGTGCGGCGCGTTGGGCTCCCTGGAGAAGTATGCTTCGTGCGCAGCCCTCTCAAGAAGTAAACTGCTGCAGCACGCCCAAGGCTTCTCGCCCCTAAACATCTTTTTTCGGGTTTTGGGTTCAGGGTTTAGGATTTAGGGTTCAGGGTTCAGGCTTTAGGATTTAGAGTGTAAGCCATAGGGTTTAGGGTTGTTTTTGAAGAAGCCGGTGGTCTCACTCATCAAGCTTGCTGGACACACCGGTTGCTTTGAGGAGACTGAACCATGTCTGTTCTCCAAGTGCGGGTGATTTATAGTTTCTTCTGCGACCCCATGTCTGGACATGGGTACCGGGCAAGAATATATCTTCGAGACCCTAAGCCCTAAAATACAAATCCGAACCCTTCATCCTCACCCGGGAGAGCAGGCAAAAGGCTGCAGTTTGCTGCCAAAGCACAGCCACCACAGTTCGCTGCCAAAGCACAGCCATGCCACAGCCACCGCAGGAAGGGCTTTGTCACATTCTCTGAGAGCCGATGCAATACCCCTTAGTTGAGGAACTCAGCACTGGGTCATTGTTGAACATCATTGTACATTTTTTATGAATACTTAAATCCAACAAGGAACAAGAACGATCATTTTTAATTGTTGCAATACCCCTTAGTTGAGGAACTTGCTGAGTTCAGAACTGGGTCATTGTTGAGAATCATTTTGCCTCTTTATGAAGACTAAAGAGTCGAAGTTCCAGAGTTAAGGGGTATTGGGTTCTCACTGAATTTTCAAAGTCCGACAGTGCCGCTCGAGTACCACCCGCATTCAAGAAAATCCCAAGCCCTGAGCCCATTCGGATTGAGAGTTCACCAGGGTTCAGGGTTTTAGGGCTTAATGCCTGTTGGTGTGGACACCCCGCGACTCGAGTACGGGTTTTGGGCATCTAGGTGTCTCGGCGGAAACCCTGCCCTTAAACCCTAAACCCTAAAGGGTTTAGGGTTTAGGGTATTTGCGGTTCAGGGTTTAGGGTGTCGAGGTTGACCTTAAGGCCCAAATTGAGGGTTTAGGGACTTAGGGGTTCAGGGGTTCAGGCGTTTAGTGTCGACAAGCAGCCCAATGACACCAACAAACCCTGAACCCTAAACCCTGAACCCTAAACCCTTTGATCCCTTTGATGTGGCACCTCTTTTCGCGGGAAGCTCTTCCGGTACGACGGATCATGGGCTTTAGGGAAGTCCAGTAGGGGGACAGCTCCATAGAGAGCCCTGAAACCCTGAACCCTGAACCCTGAACCCTAAACCCTAAACCCTAAAGCCTGAACCCTAAACCCTAAACCCTAAACTCTAAACCCTGAACCCTAAACCCTGAACCCTAAACCCTAAACCCTAAACCCTAAACCCCAGCTCCAGCTCGCGAGGCGCTGCGGCGTGTCAGCGCCCTGGCGCAGGAGGGTGAGGTCGAGAGGGCAGCGGTGCAGACCTCGGCTTGGGTTTAGGGTTTAGGGTTTAGGGTTTAGGGTTTAGGGTTTAGGGTTTAGGGTTTAGGGTTTAGGGTTTAGGGTTTAGGGTTTAGGGTTTAGGGTTTAGGGTTTAGGGTTTAGGGTTTAGGGTTCAAGTTTGTTTTTTCAGGGTCTGCAACAAACTGCGTTACACAGAAGAAAGCATGTAGTTCGGACCCGAACTTTCCTGATACAGTACGAAGGAAGCTGATGCTTCGGGAACTTCTTGTGTAGCCTCGAGTTGATCTCTCGGCCCCTAGTTAGAAGTAGGGGTATAAGGGCCCTGAATGTGGTTACACGTCTGATGATTCCCTAGTTAGTATAATAAGGCTCGCCTACCTGTAGGGGTGTTGCGAGATGTCAGATCTGGGATGGGGGACGCAAACCCCGCATTTCCATCACCGACACTTGTCCCGAAGCCCAACTTCTCAGGTTTTGGGTTCAGGGTTCAGGGTTCAGGGTTCAGGGTTTAGGGTTTAGGGTTTAGGGTTTAGGGTTAGGGTTTAGGGTTTAGGGTTTAGGGTTTAGGGTTTAGGGTTTAGGGTTTAGGGTTTAGGGTTTAGGGTTGGGGTTTAGGGTGTCGAATTCTCCAAACACGGAACTGTCTGGTTGTCTGCTGAGGATCTGCTCCGCCACGAGCGCCAGGAGGCGTGGATCCGTTTCAGGCTGTACTTGGAGATTCACAGTTAGTTACAAGTAGGGTTAACAGTTTAGGGTTTAGGGTTTAGGGGTTAGCTACAAACACGGTTATATGTTGCCAGTACTTATAGCTTGGGATGGTCCACGTTGTACTATGACAGTCCTTGATAGGGACTTTTCATAGGGGGTTCTGTAATCCCAATTAAGGACTGTTAGTTAGTATAAGGGGGAACATCCCAAGTTGCCATACTTATTGCCTTACTTGAAACTAGCCATGAACCTCTAAGTGGGGCCGCTTCTCACTTGGGGGTCCTGGGTTGCTCGAAGCCGAAGGCAAAAGGCCCCCACTAGCCCCACCTAAACCTTACGCCCCTAGAGCCCCAAGGTCCCGCAACATCACGCCCCGTTCTCTTCCGAAGAAGATTCTCAACCCTAGACCTAAAACCTGGAGCCTCACATGCCTAATATTGATGTTCTGCAACCCTAAGCCCTCTTAACCCCGAAGCTTGAGCTCCCAGAACACGAAGCCCGAGAGCCGCAGTCCCCTGAAACATGCCCTGAAGCCCTGGAGCTAGGGGGCTTTGGGGTTTTGGGGTGTCACCCCCCCCTTGCGCAAAGCTCGGGTCTTGCGGGTCGGATTTGTTTCTGTAAGTCTACAAGGACACTGATTTTCGAAAAGATTTGAAGAAGTCCCCTCCACGTGGACACCTGTTTTCAAAAAAGCCCCCTCGTGGTATGGAGGCCCCAGCCGCTTTGCTGGCTGCCGCGCGCCATGCTGTTTTGGAAGCCTACATCCGGAAGGAGCGCGCGGCCTTTTGCTGGCGTTCATTCTTGGGGCAGCTTCGGAAACCCTACAGTAAACTCCAGAAAGCTGGAACATGGTTTCAGGATGATTGGAGCCGAGATTCCCTTTGTTAGGGCAGAGATTCCCCCCCCCCCACACCTTTCGGGGTATGGGGACAGGGCTGTTCCAACTTTTTTGCAGTTTGCTGTGAACCGTAAACCTTGGACCCCAGACGTTGTCACAGATTCAAGCGCGCCCATCCTTGTCGTGACTCAGTGACGTCCTGAACCTCGGATGCTCTGACCTCTTGATTCTCTTCAGCTGCATCTCCGCCTTTCAAAGCCCCAGTCGGCCGACGCCACGCACCCTGGACCTGGAGTCCTTCTGGTGCCCTAAACCCTAAACCCTAAACCCAAAACCCAAAACCCTAAGCCCTAAATCTAAACCCTATTTCCTACGCTGTCCCACCTCCAAGTGCTGGCCTTCTCGCTCCCGGTGCCCATTGCAGGACCGTGTGGAGGACGCTTTCGTGTTCGCCCTGGAGGCGCGCTTTACTCCCTGGTTCTTAGAAGGGAATGAGGGAATCCTATATAGGCCCGTTTAAGGGATTATATAAGGTACTTCATTCCCTCATTCCCTACTAAAAACCAGCCAGTTTAGGGCTCCTGGCTTAAGGGTGCTGCTCCTGTTTCATGCGAGCCAAGCCAAAATGCACACGTCTTAATCTTGGAATTCCCGAAGCACTGAACCCCACGGTGGTATAACCAGTTGTCTCCTCACCTGGGCCCCTCCGAAAGACATGTGACCTCTTCTACTACATTTAGGGTATCCAACAATGAACTTTGAACCTTAAGTCAGAGAATTTCCTGCTAATACAAACTATAACACACACATGCAACAAAATAAGTATACACACACATATATTTGTGTATGTATGTATGTATGTATGTATGTATGTATGTATGTATGTATGTATGTATGTATGTATGTATGTATATCTATGTCTATATCTATATTTATATCTATATCTATATCTATATCTATGTCTATATCTATATCTATATCTATATCCATATCCATATCTTTATCTATATCTATATCTATATCTATATCTATATCTATATCTATACCTACATCTATATCTATACCTATATCTATATCTACATCTATATCTATATACACATATTCATGTAATGAGTGGAAAACACAAGCAATATATATATATATATATGCATGTATATGTATATTTAGATGTATGCAGTGCTTCTCGGGTTCTGAAGGAAGTGCTGTATATAACCATACAAATACATACAAACCATAAACATAAGTCTGAGTACCCTAAACCCCAAACCCTAAACCAAAAAAAACAAAACAGCCCAAACCACCCAAAAACCCTAAACATCCCAAAAAGCTCGAAAAAACTCAATTCTAAACCCTGAAACCCTGCAACCCCTATCTAGGAGCCAACCTTCACCCCAGGCCCTTCACGAGCCGAGTGGGTGGGAGCAGCTGCTTCCAAGCTCCCTGGCCACTTGGCGGCGGTCCGGTGGGTGGCTGGTTCGGTCTTGGAGTTATAGCCTTTGGGGTTTTAGCGTTTAGGGTTTAGGGTTACCTGACACCCCAAAGCCCTCACAAACCCAAAGTCGCGAAAGCTTTGTTTTGGCGCTAGGAAAGCGACGGAACTTGCCGCTGTAAAGCCCCCATCCGTGCCTTGAGTTCAAGTCTGGTGTTTCCGGAGATTTTCGGAGGGGCTGTCGACCATGAGAGGGTTTAGGGTTTAGGGTTCAGGGTTTAGGGTTTAAGGGTTAGGGCTTAGGGGTGCAGAGTCAGTGGCTCTCCAAGGGTTTCGGGCGGGTCAAGCCGATGAGTCCTTTTGTAATTGGTGCTTTTGGGAACACACGCTTCGCGCGGCCGGCTTGGGGCACAGCAATGTCTTGCTCACCTATTTCTGTTGTTACAATCCACAAGTCTGTTAAAGTCAGGGAAATGGGCTCTTTGGGTAGGGTCTAGGGAAGCCGCTCACGGAGGCCAAATGTTCAGGTTTCTGCATCCTCTTGGATCCCCCGGATTTAAGTAGGGAGTGCCGGGGTGAGGTACTAAGGGGAGGGGGCTGGGAGGCGCGCGAAGCCTGCCTCAGTTGAAGCGCCGACACTTAGCCTCCAAACCTCCAAAAAGGCCCTAGAACGCTGGCTCCTGAAGCTTTTCAACCCCAGGTCCTTAAAGTCCTTTGCCCCGTGATTGTTCTTAATGCTATTTGTGCTACCTAGAGCTAAACATACTTGCAAGTATATGTACATATACGTATATATATATATATACACGTATACTTAAAGAGATGTGCATACATATTCGTTGACTCATGTGCTTATTCAATTCATTGCTTCCTTCGTTCATTCACTCAAGCTCACAGACCCAGGAGGCAGTCCTCCGCTGCTTGCTGCAGTCGCAGCTCCACGGTTCAGCAGCACAGGGCTCGGTGGGGGGGAAGGAGTGTGTAAACCCTCTGACCTCCCAGACCCTAACGACCCGAAAGACCCTAAAGACCCTAAAGGCCCTCAAGACCCTCAAGACCCCAAGACCCTAAAGACCTTAAACCCTAAGCCCTGAAGCCACAAAATCCCACATCCCTCAAACCGTTGGTGGGTGTTCCCCTCAAACTCGAAGCCTGAGCCTCAGCGGATTCGCAGGGATGTCGGAGGTTTCGGGACCAGTGCTTGGGACTTGATGCTTCAAGAACCCTACGCCGAAACTTGCTGTTTTTCAAGGGGGGAGCCGTGAGGTTCAGGGCTTTTTGGGGTTGAGAGGGTTTAGGGTTTAGGGTTTCGGGTTACTTTTGGCCTGGCAGGTGAAAGATTGGAGTGTCCCATGAAGGCCCCAAACCCCTGAAGCTTCTGTCGGCCGCTGGCTCCCTTTCTTGAGCTGGGGTGTAGGGTTTAGGGTTTAGGGTTTCGGGTTTAGGGTTTAGGGTTTCGTGTTTAGGGTGTGCCGATGGAATCCACAGAAGTCTAACTTGCATCGGAATCTCACGAATCCTCTCCCCCTCCTCCCCCACCCCTCACCCCCAAAAAGTCTACCCCAGTATTCTACGAATTGCTTAAGAACCCCCCCCCAAAAAAAAAATTCTTCTTATAATATCAGGGTAATATAGGGATTGTGATTGTTTTTGGGGGGTTCTTAAGCAAACAGTAGTATTGACACTGAGGTCAAGCTGCTTGAAGGCATGTGTCAACCAGGAGCGAGGGCTATGATGTTTGCTTTCATTTTTCATTTTCATTGTCATTGTTATTTTTTAAATAAAAAACACAAATCCATAAATCAAATGAGTAGATAAATTAATAAATAAGTATATATATATATGTATAATACTTTTTAAAATTGTATCTTTTCAAGAACACAAGGATTTTTCTGCGGTTTCGGGTTTAGGGTTTAGGGGTTGAGAGAGGCATCATCCCAAAGCTTAACCTTGCAGGTCCCTGTAGAAGCTGGACAGGTACTTGGAGGTTCTTGGGACTTAGTAACTACTCATAACTGTACTTATAACCCTACTTGTAGCTGTACTTATAGCTGTACTTATAACCCTACTCAGAACTGTACTTATCACCCTACTTATAATACCCCTAAAGGGCCTTATAGGGGTAATCCCAAGTAAGTTTCCTTGCTTGTCTTCGTGACTCCTACCCGTTATCGCAAGTAAGTTTCCTTGCTTTGTCTTCGTGTCACCAGGGTGGCATCATGCATGACCTTCACACAATGGCTACGAGCTTTGTCACCTTCTTTCAAAGCCTATGAAGCTATGTACAAGCTAGGTATTATAAACTGAGAAAAAAGAAGAGACCCATTCTATTTGTGCCTCCGGCACCTGAGGCAAAACACTCTGAAATCCTGAAGCACCCCCCCTCCCCCCCCCTCCCCCCTCCCCCCCCCCCCTCCCCCCCCCTCCCCTCCCCCCCTCCCCCCCCCCCCCTCCCCCCCCCCTCCCCCCCTCCCCCCCCCCTCCCCCCCGCCCCCCCCCCTCCCCCCCTCCCCCTCCCCCCCCCGACATGGGCGCAGGCAAAGAGCAACGCCAAGCGGACCCGGAAAATGAAGCCCTTTGCCCTTTCCCCTTAGCCACAACCCCGTAGACCCCACTCCTTGAGATGGCTTTGGGAGGTTGAGACCCTTTAGGCTTCAATGACCCCAGGTGCTAGCTCCACCGCGCCCTTCCCAGAGACTCCAAACCCCCGTGACTAGGCATTACGGTTTATGGCCCTTAACTAATCAATGTTGCTGGGTTTTTTTAAAAGTTTAGGGTGTAGGGGCAAGGAAGGAAGACCTCTCGAATCATGAGAGGGTAGGCTCCTATTCTGAGTCAAGGAATCTTCCGTAGAAGTTCAGGGGTGTTGGGCTGTACTTTGGGGGCCGTGTGAGGAGCGCCCGCGCCTACCGACCAGATTTTCAACATGTCCCTGGTCTGCAGGTTTAGGGTGACGGGTTTAGGGTTTAAGGCCTAGGGTTTAGGGTTTCGGGCGATTGGGGCCGGTGTGTCCTGCTAGTCAAGGGTAGCAGCGTACATTCTCGCAGTGTCCGCCCGTTCTGAGTGGGGGGAGCCAGCATATGCGGTTTTTGAGTGTGAGGGCTTTGGGCTTGTTCTGGTGTTGATTGGAAGATGGGTGACGCTCTTACGATGTTCGCAGCCGCAGTTCTGTCATCTACGTATCTCTTTCATTCTATTTTTCTGTCTTTCGTTCTTTCTCATTTTTTTTTTTCTCTCTCTCTCTCTCTCTCAGTCCGAAAAACCGTAAGCCCCACGACTCAAAACGCCCCGCATCCCAAAGTTCGCAGCTCCGCTGAGGATGCTGGATGGCACCGTGCGGACGCGCTCCTGGACGGATGCCTGGGACGCCCCAAAGCAGCGATTGGAATGAAGGACTCTATATAAACCCTGAGCCCCAAACCCTAAACCCTAATCCCTAAAGCCTCAACCCAATGGTTGGGTCTCAGAGTTTTTGGGGTTTGGGGTCTAGGTCTAGGTCAGGGCCCTTTTCGGCTTCAGCTTCCTAGACCCTGAACTCTCAGTTTGCCGGGTGTGTGAAGAGGTTTGGGGTTTAGGGTTAGTAGGGTGTATGGTTAAAACCCTAGGCCTTCAACCGTGAATCCTCCTTGAAGCCCTCTAAGCCCGAGTTCAGCGCCTTTAACCCTAAACTTATCCCTAAACCTTAAACTTCAAACCCCTCCAAGCCCTTTAGCCCCTGGCCCCGAGGAGAGGAACGGTGTGTGGTTTAGGGTTTAGGGTTTCGGGTTTGGGGTTTAGGGTTTAGGGTCAGGGTTAAGGAGAACCTTATGACGCTAAACCCTGGCTACTAGAAAGAAAGGTTCTGGAACTACTCCTGAGATGTGGCCGCAAGGTGTGGCACGGAGAAGTTCTTGCTGTTTGCGGTTGAGGGTTCGAGGGTTTAGATGGGGGGGTTGAGGGGTGAAACAGCGGTGCCCCGAACTCACCCCAAAATGCTATAGTCCTTACTATAGGAACCCTCCACAAAGGCACCCATGTTTTCAACACAGCTGGTCTATAGCTGCAACATGAACTACCCAACATGCACACTCCAATCTCATACCCTAAACCCTGAACCCGAAAACCTTAATCCTACAACCCAAAACCCTAAAGGCCCCAAAACCCTAAAACCCTAAAACCCTAAAGCCCTAGAAACCCTAAACCCGCAAAACTCTTCAAGCAAACCCTAAACCGCTCCCGGGCCTTGCCTCTGATGCAGCTCTTTGCCTCAACTTGTATTCTTCAGAGAAAGAATCAAGCCCGAAATCCGAAACCCAAAGCCCCAAACTCTAAACCCTAAACTCCAAACCCTTCCAATTTCAGGCAAACGCCCACAACCTTCGAACCCTACACCCTCGACCTTGATACCTTAGGCGCTTGTTCGGGCCTTCATGGTGCAGCTAGAGCTGCAGGGTGATGAAACACCAGAAGCCCCAAAACCTGAAACCCAAAGCCCCAAACCCTAAACCCTAAAACCCTATAGGTCCTAAGCCCTAAAACCCTAAACCCTAAACCCTAACCCGAAAAACCCTATAGGCCCTAAACCCTAAAACCCTAAACCCCAACACCTAAACACCTAAAACCCTAAAGCTCCCGGCTTTCCTGAAGCCCCGGGCAGGCGGACAAGTACTTTGTCTCCATCCTGACGAAGAGCCTCGAGGCCTCTACGGACAAGCGCTCCGTCCGCCGAGGGATCAGTCTCTTGGTAGCCCAGAGGTATATCCTTTACCCGCCTTTTGGTTCTGGGCTCCCTCATAAAGTAAGCAAGCAAAACAAGGGGTACCCTTAATGAACTGTATGGTTGCTGGGCTACGAAGGCCTAGTGGAGGCTTTCATCGACCAGCAGAAGGAGGATGTTGATGAGATCGTCTTCAACTCCCTACTGAACGTCCTTGGCCAGATTGGTGACATGATGAAGCTGCAGCAGACGCTGAACAAGATGAGCGACTATGGGGTTGCACCCTCTGCCGTCACCTTTGGCACGGTCGTGAAGGCGTACGGGCGAGCCAGGGACACCGACTCGGTCATCAAGGTTTGGCAGCAGATGCGCAGCCGATGCCTGGGCATCAATCCGGTTACATGCGGCTGCGTCTTGGATGCCTGCGTGAAGTGCAACAGCATGGACAAGGCCATGGCCATCTTTCAGGAGATGCGCATGCAGGGAATGCACAAGAACACGGTTCTCTACGCGACGCTGATCAAAGGCCTCGCGAAGATGCGCGACTTGCAAGGTGCCATGAACCTGTACCACGAGATGCGGGTGGAGCAGGTGCCCTGCAACCTCGTCACTTTCAACTCCCTCATGGATGTGTGCGTGCGTTGCAGCGACCTGCAGACGGCGGCGTACTTCCTGCAGGACATGATGCAGATGGGCATCGAGCCCGATCTCATCACCTTCAGCACCCTCATCAAGGGCTACAGCCAGATCGGTCAGGTGCACAAGGCGCTGGCCCTGTGGAAGGAGCTGAAGGCTCGGAACCTGAAGTGCGACGAGATCATGCAGCCCGCCTTCAGCAGATCCCTGCGCACTAAATCCATGTAAGGGGGGAGGGGGGGGGTTGTTTTAAAGGTCCTCTAAAGGGGATGGGCTACGGGATAAGAGCTCTTTTTGTAAGGGGAATCCTGAATATACCGGGAAGGTATCTTCTGGTTATCTTCGGGGGCAGGTATTGTGAACAACTAGCACCCGGGGTAGGATAAGAGGGACCCTTCAAAGGGTACCCCTTCTTAACCCTCTTCTGGCTCTCTTAAACAGATGGTCTATATCCCCAAGGGTCCCCGGGTCCCCCTAGTCCCATTCCCTATAGCCCTCAAAGTCCATGGCCAAGTGAGGTACAACAGCCTTATCGACGGCTGCGCGAAGTCCCAGAAGTTTCTTGGCTTCCCCTTCCTCAAGGGTTAGAGAATCAGAACCTACAAAAAGGTACTTACTTGATTTTGTAGGTAAGAATCCCTTAAAGGTCTGGGCTTGTTTAGGATGTAGGCTTGCTGCTTCAGTGTTCCTGTGCTTTAGGGCTTTGTTGGGCAACCTCGAAAGCTAAAAGCCACCCCACAGCCGCAGAACTCCAAAACCCTGAGCGACAGAGGCTTTCTCTGAGGAGGGGTCAATTCGGGTTGAGGGTATTCTGATGCTGGAACTTAAGATACCAAAGCCCTGGAACTGCAAAGCCCTGCACACCTGATCCCTGTAGACCTCTAAATTTCCGAGCCAACAACCTTACACCCTCCTGACGAACACCCGAAAGGGTGTAGGGTTTAAGGTTTAGGGTTTAGGGTGATCTTATGGCAACCCGACTTTCCCCCCCCCCCCCCCGCCTCAATCCCTACGAGGAAGCACCCCGTGTGAGACCCCAAGGTTCAGCGAGGGCATGAGGGTCTTCCACGACGCTCGGCCCGAAGCCTGAAGCCGCAGTGCCCTTCTAGTTTATATATATATATATATTATTTATTTATTTTTTATTTTTTTGGGGGGGGGGGGTTTGGGTTTTTTAGGTTTTTGCTTCAGGATTAGTGGTGCGTTTTCAGTTTGTCTGACGTCTTGGCGTTTTGGGGTTTGTAGGGTTTTTTTGGCAGGGCTTATGGGGTTTGCCTGCCCCAGCTTGCCATTTCTGGGGGCCTCAGAGCGTCTGGACCCCTTCGGGGGGTCTCGGCTTAGGCTTCCTGCGGTTTAGGGGTTTAGGAGTTTAGATTCTCCCCTTATCGTCTCTACAAATGAACTGCACATATATATATATATGTATGTTTATGTATATGTATATATAATATCTCCTAAACCTTAAAAATCCTAAACCCGAAGCTTCCCTGGGCTACGCAGCGACGCCCAGGACATGCTCCAGTCGAGGGTGCAGCCCTCCAACATCACCTTCTCCATCCTTGTCAAGCTCCATTTCGAGGCGCCATCCGACTCACGGGGTAAGGGTTCATGGGAAGTTGTAAGTAGGTAATCATGGTAGCTATACCTCGTGACCGTATTTTGGGTTCGTATAGCCCTACTTAGAGCTGCCCATGAACGCACCCTAAGCCCCAAACCCCAAACCCCAAACCCCAAACCCCAAACCCCAAACCCCAAACCCCAAACCCTAAACCCTAAACCCTAAACCCTAAACCCCTAAACCCTAAACCTTAAACCCTAGACCCTACCCCCTTAACCCTAAACCCGAAACCCTAAACCCTAAGTCCATGGAGACGCTGGGTTTTCAGCTACGCCCATCTGCTTCAGATCTGAGTCAAGGTGAAACTCTGAGGCCACCGATGCTTAGAAAGCCACCAAAAGACCACAAACTCTGAGCCAGCAAAAGGAACGCATCCTTTCCGGTTGGTGGATCGGGATTGTAAGCTCAGAATTTGGGGGGATTCAAGATTCAAACGCCATCCCTAAACCCCTAAACCTCCAAAACCCAAACCCCCAAAACGCCAAAGCCTTGAACCCGACCCCGTAGAAAAATCCCCGGCATCTCCCTCAACGGGCCAGATTTCGGGCCCAGGTGGGGCAGATCGAAGAAGCCTTCCGATTGGTGCTGCCCCGCCCTGGCGCTGTTGGAGGGGCTTGGGGGGTGGTTTGGGTATAGGGGCCCCTTCTAAACCCCACCCCTAAACCCTAAACCCTAAACCCTAAACCCTAAACCCGAAACCCTAAACCCTAAACCCTAAACCCTAAACCCTAAACCCTAAACCCTAAACCCTAAACCCTAAACCCGAAACCCGAAACCCGAAACCCGAAACCCTAAACCCTAAACCCTAGACCCTAGACCCTAGACCCTAAACCCTAAACCCTAAACCCGAAACCCTAAACCCTAAGCCCTAAACCCTGAACCCTAAACCCTAAAGCTCAAACACTGGTTTAGAGGCCAGGATTCGTGTGTTGAGCAAAACCATCCCCAAACTTCACAGCGCCAGTCGATGGTTCATGGCGTGGTGGTTCAGCAGTTCTAACCCTTGCTTTTCCCAACAGGTCTAGGGTTTAGGGTTTGGGGTTCAGGGTTTTTGGAGCCCTGAAGTAAAGCTCAAGCCCCCCCCCCCCTCTCAGTGACCCTCCCCCCACAAACCCCAAAGCCCGAAACTTGGAATTGCGGACGGCCGCTCCTCACGACGCCGCAAGTGGCTCGGAAGATGGGATGACCGTGTACAGCCTCTTGTCGCGACAGTTCATGCCAGGCGAGGCCCCCATAAGGTTTGGGGTTGAGGGTTTAGGGTTTAGGGCTTGGGGCTAAATCCCAAGCCCCCAGCACGAAACCCAAAAGTGCTCTTCTGGGGTTCGGGGAGAATTGCAAGCTCTTTGACTTTGTAAGTAGCGTTAGTCAGTTGGGTTGTGGGGGTTCTTACGGGGTTTCTTGGGGATACTAAGTAACGGCTTCCAAGAAGGGAACAAGGATTTAGGGGCTTCAGGAGCCCGAAGAATCACAGAGTCGCATCCCCTTTTCGGGTTTCGGGTAAAGCTTAGGGTTAGGATGAGCTACCCGACCTTCTACCCATCCTACTTCCACCGAAGCTGCTACGCTTTGCGGAGTTTAGGGGGTGTAGGGCTGCGCCATGCAACATGAACCTTTAACCTTTGGGGTTTGGAGCCCTAGAAAGAGAGGATTTAGGGCCTTCGTCCCCCAAAGCCCTAAATCCTAAAATCCTAAGCCTCAAACCCTAAACCGCGAAGTCTAGACCCTAAATCCTACAACCCCAAACCCTAAACCCTGCCCCATAAAGCCCCATGATGTGTGTGGCAGGATGGCATTTGCCATTCTTCTCTGGCACCGGTTTTAGCTCTGGCGATGTGGCCCTCCTCAAAGAGGCCAGAGGGCCATGAGCAGGGCAAGAAGTACCTTATACAGGGTTTAGGGTGTAGGGTTCAGGGTTCAGGGTTTAGGGTTCAGGGTTGAGGGTTTAGGGTTTAGGGCTTTTGGTAGCCTGAATCGGGTTAGAAGTGGGGTGATAAGTAGGGCTAGAGGTACCCTTAAATAAAAGCCCGTACTTATAACGGTTCAATGGGGTTTGTAATTCGGGTTAGAAGCACCTTAAAGTAGGGTAGCAGCCTACATAGGATTGTAATTTGGCTGTGAGTACCCTAAAATAGGGTAGCCTACAGAGGGTCATAAGTAGGGCTACAAGTACCCTCAAATATGGTAGCCTAAACAGGGTCATGAGTAGGGCTACAAGTACCCTTAGTAGGGGTATAATGTATCGTTACCCTCCAGGAGGGGCTCCGGTTCGGAGGGTTTCGGCTTCGGGTAGAATCTTCATCCCAGGGGGTTTAGGGTTTAGGGTTCCGGGTTGAGGGTTTAGGGTTTACGGTTCAGGGTTTAGGGTTTATGGTTTTAGGGTGGACCTTGAAGGCACTGAAACCCTGCTTTTTTTGTGTCAGGATGTTGACAACAGACGGCAAAGAAGGCAAAGCAGATGCCCTTGGGGAGCTCGCGTCGCGATGGAGAGCCAGCAACGCAGACCGGCGAAGTGCTTTGGGCGCTTGCCCTAAACTCTACATCTAAGCCCTAAAACCCGAAGTCCTAAACCCTAAACCCTAAACCCTAAACCCTAAACCCTAAACCCTAAACCCTAAACCCTAAACCCTAAACCCTGCGCCAAAGCCCTAAACCCTAAACCCTGAACCCTACAACGTGCGCGGCATGTTCTTGAAGTCTACTTTGACAAGCCTACTTTGACCTGCGGACCGCAGGGTATGCCCCGGATGAATTGGGCCTTGGGCTCCAAACCCAAAACCCAGAACCCTAAACCCTAAACTCTAAAACCCTAAAACCCTAACCCTAAACCCTAAACTCTAAACCCCAAGACCCTAAAAGCCTAAAACCCTAAAACCCTAAAACCCCAAAATCCTAAAACCCTAGACCCTAAGCCCTAAACCCTAAAATCCTAAAACCCTAAACCCGAAACCCTATGCCCCACGCGGTGCCACGGAGGTCGAGGGCTTGATGCCTCCAGGCCCGCTGTCGCAGCAGAGTTTGGTCAGGCTGGGAGAGAGCGTGGATATAGGGTTTAGGGTTTCAGGGTTTAGGGTTCTAGGGTTTTAGGGTTTTAGGGTTTTAGGGTTCAGGGTTTTAGGGTTTTAGAGTTTGTGTATCCCAGGAATGATGATTCAGGTGACGTTCGTTAGCTTCAGATAGAACTCAGAACCCGAAACGGGGCAAAATGGCACCACAGCAAGCTCAAGGCCCCCAAGTAAACCCTAAACCCTAACCCTAAACCATAAACCCGAAACCCTAAACCCTAAACCCTGAACCCTAAACCCGAAACCCTAAACCCTAAACCCTAAACGGGACTTGCTATAACTGGGACGAGAGGCCGAAGATCTAACCATACCTCTAATCCACGCGCCTCCTGAAAATGATCCACCAAAGCCTTGACCCCAAAGCCTAGAACCTGAAACCCCAAACTCTGAACCCTTAAAACTTAACACCTAAATCCTCACGTCTTAACCCCAAACTCTGAACCATTAAACCTTAAAAACCTAAACCCTCAACCCTTAAACAACAAACTCTGAAACCTTAAACCGCAAAAACCCTAAAGCCTCAAACCTTAAACCCCAAACTCTGGACCCTTAAACTTTAAAACCTTAACCCTCAAACCTCTTCAACCCTGGCTCACGAACCAACCGGTTTAGAGTTTAAGGTTTAGGGTCTAGTGTTCTTTTCAGGAAATGAGGGAATGAGGTAACCTCTAGATTCCCTTAGAGGTTTATACAAGGCTACCCTAAACCCTATTTCCCTCATTCTCTCATTCCTTCATTCCCTCATTCCCTACCAAACCAGCAAACAACCTTGGGTTTTGCTTAAGGGCATCGGGGGGGTGTATATGGGTTTCCCAAATAAGGGCACATGTTAAGGGACCAAGTTTCTACTCTAAACCCTAGATCCGAAATCCTAAGCGCTAAATCTACCCCCCCCCCATACTTCAGGCTATTTAGAGATAATTAAGCCTAATTCAGGATATTTATGGGGAGAACCTGGCGCGGGTAGTGTAGAGGGGACCCTCAACCCTAAGCCCTAAACCCGAAATCCCGAAACCCTGAACGATTGAGTTGTTGAGGGGTTACGGTTTAGGGTTTAGGGTTTAGGGTTTAGGGTTTAGGGTGTAGGGTGTAGGGTGTAGGGTGTAGGGTGTAGGGTGTAGGGTTTAGGGGGTTACGGGTTTAATTAGGGAATTTGTGATTTAGTGTTTACGGGTTAGGGTGTAGGGGACTCGTGGTTCAAGGTTCAGGGTTAGGGTTTGGTGTTTAGGGTTTCGGGTTTCGTTGACTTGTGGTTCAGGGTTTAGGGTTTACGGTTTAGGATTGAGAGCTTTGGGCATTTGTGGCGTAGTGTTTAGGGTTTACGGTTTAGGGGACTTGTGGTTTAAGGTTGAGGGTTTTGTGCTTAGGTTCAGGGCTTCGGGATTTTGTGACTTTGTGTTTAGGGTTTAGTTTCTCAAGGAGATTTGGAGTTCTCAGGGGGTTCCGGGTGTTAGGTTTGAGGGGTTTAGGAGCGAGTCAGGGGGGGTGTTAAGAGATGCCTAGGGTTCGTGGGGCACCTTAGAGTTTGGAGGGTTTAGGATTTAGGGTTTAGGGTTTAGGGTTTAGGATTTAGGGATTAGGGTTTAGGGTTTAGGGACTTGGCAGGAACCCAGCATCTCCGAACGACGACGTGGATGTGTTCGCAGAGCTGCAGCTCTTCCGCACCGTAAATCCGAATCCTTAAAGCTTGGCCTCCAAACCCTACAGCCCTGAGGCTCAGCCCCCAAACCCTAGCCCCTAAAGCGCTAAAGCTTCGGCCCCAAACCCTAAACCCAAAACCCGAAACCCGAAACCCCAAAACCCAAAACCCGAAACCCGAAACCCTAAACCCGAAACCCTAAACCGTAAAACCCTATACCCTAAACCCTGAACCCTAACACCCTGGAAAACCCTATTAACCCCCCTGCAACCTACAGTTTTTAGTCCGGGCATTCTCGCTCCTAAAGCTTCCCCTCTTAAAGCAAGGCTTCTGATTAGCCCCTCGATGAAGGAATAGGGTTTAGGGGTTTTGGGGTTTGGGGCTTTTGGGTTCTGGTTTTGGGGTTAGGGATTACTGCGATGTGGCCCAGAAGCTGTGAAGGCTGGAATGGACATGAGAGTGCTTCAGAGTATGCGAAGTGCAGCTACGGCCCAACTGTGGAAATCTAAACCCTAAGTTCCTCAACCCTAAACCCTAAACCTTAAACCCTAAACCTTAAACCCTAAACCTTAAATCCTAAACCTTAAACCCTAAACCTTAAACCCTGAGCTCCTAAGCCCTAAGTTTCTAAGCCCCTGAACCGCACAGTTCCCCTCAAGCCCGTGGCAAGGCAGCGCTGCAGTGAGGCTTGGCGAGGGCAGAACCTTTACGCAGCATTTTTCGACGACTTGTAGTTTAGGATTTTGGGTTTAGGGCAGTAAACCCCTAAACCCTGAACTCTGCCCAACCCCCAAACCCCCAAACCCCTAAACCCCTAAACCCCGAAACCCCGAAACCCCGAAACCCCTTGAAACCTGAACTCCTGAAGATGGACACTTTATACGAAACCTGTATCCTCCGTGAACCCTCAAAACCCCAATCCCCCAAACCCTGAACCCTAAACGACTCCAAGCCCCAAACCCTAAACCCCAAACCCCAAACCCCAAACCCTCAACCCTAAACCCCAAACCCCAAACCCTAAACCCTAACCCCTAAACCCTAAACCCTAAACCTAACCCCAAGGCTCAAAATTCCCCAAAGACTCCCCTGAGCCTTGTCAGCCGAGCTTTGCCAGGCTCTGAGCGCCAGCGCCGCCGACCCTGCGGTGCGGCGCGCGGCAACAGCGGCACGGGGCCTTAGGGTTTAGGGTTTAGGGTTTAGGGTTTAGGGTTTAGGGTTTAGGGTTTAGGGTTTGGGGTTCAGGATTTGGAGTGTTTTGTAGGGTTTAGGGTTAAGGTTTCAGAGCTTAGGGTTTGGGGTCGAGGGTTTAGGATTTCGGAGCGCAGAGTGTAGGGTTTAGGGTTTAAGGTTAATGGGGTTCAGGGTTGGTTTTGGGGCTAAACCCTAAACCCTAAACCCTAAACCCTAAACCCTAAACCCTAAACCCTGAACCCTGAACCCTGAACCCTAAACCCTAAACCCCAAAGGTTGAATTTGGTTCTCAGGGTGAGGGGTCCTAGGATTTACTGGTCCGGGTTGACGGATTTGTGGTTTTGAGGGTGGGGAGGTATACTTGGAGTTTCATGGGCAGGTGCAACTCGGGAAAAAGGACCCTGCAGGGTTGAATAAGTGTAGTTACCAGAATTATGACTCTACCGATGACTATCCTTGAGCCCCCAAGTATTGTTTCAGGAACCCTAAACCCTAAACCCTAAACCCTAAACCCTAAACCCTAAACCCTAAACCCTAAACCCTAAACCCTAAACCCTAAACCCTAAACCCTAAACCCTAAAGCCTAAACTGTAAGGGGTTGAAGGTTCAGGGCGAAGGGGTTCAGGGTTGGGGCCAAGGCAGGTTTTGTTTCGTTTTTCAAGGATTTAGGGCTTTTGTTTTAGGGTTGGAAAGGTTCAGGATTTAGGGTTTAGGGATGTAGGGTTTACAACTTTAGGGTTTAGGGTTTATAAATTTAGGGTTTAGGGCTTTCGAGATGCTTGGGGTTTGTGGGATTTGGGATGCAGAGTGGCGGAGTGGTCGGGGCTCAGGCTGCTTGGGGGTGCCTTCGGCTTGGAGGGTTCATGTGGGTAGTAATAATAAGTAGGGTTCAGGGTTTAGAGTATCTGGTCCAGAGTTCTTGGTTCATGGGTCGTTATAAGGGTTAGAAGTACACGAAGTAAGGGTAGAAGCAAATACTTTCCATGCTTATAGTCCTACTTAATAGCTACCTGGGTGCCATCGAGCTCCGGGGCTCAGGGGGCATTTGTTGAGGGGGGGGGGGGGGGGGGTGGCCCTCTGCAGTTTAGGGGTTAGGGTTCTAGGGTTTAGGGGTAGGGTTAGGGTTTTAGGGTTCAGGGCTGGGGCTTGTGATTGGCTGCCTTTAAGGTGATGGACGAGATCCGGCGCTACTTCAACCGCCAGGCCTTCGACCGAAACCATAACATTCTGCAGAGTTGCATCTGCTACCATACCTAACCTAAGCAAACCTAAGCCAGCAACACTCAGTGACAGCAGCGGTTTCATCCCGTCTTAGCCTGTGCTCCATTGCAAAAGGCTTCTAGGAACCGCAAACAGCGAACCCCCAAGAATATAGCAGGGACATAAGGGACATAAAGGGAATATCGGGACCCTTTTAGGTATACTCCTACTCTATTGCTACTATATTCTTGCGGTTCCCAGTTTGAGGTTTGCCCCTAAGATACATGGGGGTTTACGATCGCAAGGGAACCCCCTTATTATTATTGACACCAAATAGTAGGATCCCCTATAGTAAGGACCCTAAGGTACCCCTAATATCGCAAACGCCCTCAGATAGGCACTTCCTCCACTTAAAGGGGAACATTCCTTCTTGATTAAAGGGTCTTGGTCTCCCTAAACCCTAAACCCTAAACCCTAAACCCTAAACCCTAAGCCCTAAACCTTAAACCCTAAACCCTAAACCCTAAACCCTAACCCCTAACCCCTAACCCCTAAACCCTAAACCCGAAATCCGAAACCCGAAACCCTCAACCCCAAGCCCTTGCAGGACAGCTGTGGCTCGGCCAACGCCCGCACGGAGCCTTCGAAGCATTGAGCTGTTCAGGGCTTAGGGATCAGAGATCGTTTGGGGTTTAGGGTTTAGGGTTTAGGGTGGGGCAGGCCCATCAACCTAAACCCTAAACCCTAAACCCTAAACCCTAAACCCTAAACCCTAAACCCTAAACCCTAAACCCTAAACCCTAAACCCTAATCCCTAAACCCTAAACCCTAAACCCTAAACCCTAAACCCTAAACCCTAAACCCTAAACCCTAAACCCTAAACCCTATGCCTTAAAGGACGTCAGACAGCCCCACATACTTCTTGGTCAAGTATGGCTTCATTGCCGCTAACCCTACACCCTGGAGCAGTTCAGAGAGGGTTTGGAGCTCAGGGCGCTAAGCTCTGCAAAACCTGAACCCGAATCACTTTCATTGAGTGGGTCTCCCAAAGTCGGGGTACGTCCTGGTCCTAGACAACGGATGTACAGCATTTCGGGGATTTCTTCGGGTGCCTCAGAGGAAGCCGAGTCCTCAGTTCAAGGTGTATGCCCTAAGGGGAAGTTGGCTTCCATGGTTTGTAAGCCTAAACCCTAAACCCTAAACCCTAAACCCTAAACCCTAAACCCTAAACCCTAAACCCTAAACCCTAAACCCTAAACCCTAAACCCGAAACCCTAAACCCCAAACCCTAAACCCTAAACCCTAAATGGGGTTTCCGAAATTCGGGGTACCTTACAGGGGTCCCTTAGAAAAGGGATGCCGGCTGCAGTAGGGTTTAGGGTTTAGGGTTTCGGGCTTAGGGTTTAGGGTTAAGAGGGTTCAGGGTTCCGAGGCTTCTGAGGGTGCTTGAGGGTTCGGGATGTCAGGTCCTGGCCGGCCATTTAGTGCGCTTCGCAGCCGACCTCCTCGTGCGGGAGACGGCGAAGGAGGTCATCAGGGTTTAGGGTTTAGGGTTTAGGCTTTCGGGTTTAGGGTTTAGAACCCTAAAAGCTGCCCTGAACTGGAACCCCTAAACCTTAAAGTCACAAAGCCCTGAAAACCTAAAGCCTCCAATCCCTCTAAACCCTCTAAACCCTCTAAAAACCCTCTAAACCCTTTGAACCCTCTAAACCCTCTAAACCCTTTGAACCCTCTAAACCCTCTAATGCCTTGCGCCCCGGAGTGCAGAGTCCAAAGTGCCAGGCGCTTCGCTGGTGGACAGAATTCCTGTTGCGGGTGGAGGCGTGGAGCTTGCGCTTTCCGGGGTTGTAGGGTTTAGGGTTTGGGGTTTAGGGTGTTGGGTTTCAGGTTTTGGGTTTAGGGTTCCGGGGTTTTAGGGTTTAGGAGCTTTAGGGTTTAGGGTCTTGGGATTCAGGGTCAGGGGTTGTAAGTAGGGCTAGAAGTATGGCAACTACACTTAAGCAACCCTACTTAGGGTTCTTATAACCCTACTTATCCCTACTTGCAATTCAAGTAAGCCCCGAGACCTTCTAAGCCCAAAGAGCAGTGAACGCTTCTGCCATGGCGCCAGGATGCACGGCCGTTTACAAAAAGCAACTGGGCTCATTCGTCGACGTTTGAAGAGGCCCTGCCTTTTTTTGGTTTCCGGGGGGGGGGGGGGGGCTTGGTTCCCTAACACCAAAACCCTAAAAATCCTAAAGATCCTACACCCGAAAACTTGGGTTCTTGGGTTTGGGGTTCAGGACCTTCGGTTTGGGGGCGTATATGGGTGTTGACATCTATTTTTCAACTCCCTGGTCTTTAGCCTCCAAGGCATCCAAATTTTGCACGGGGTTCCCTCAACATACGCGGAAAACCCGAAGCCGCACACCCCAAGCCCTAGACCCCCAAACCCCAATTCCTGGCAGGTCCAAGGGTAGAGTGCCTTCATTCCAGTGTTTGTGACACCGGTGTGACGTGACTCTGGCTTGGGGGAGTCAGAGATTTGAGGGGTGCGGATCTTCGGGCTTAGTGGGGTTTTGCAGGGTTTAGTAGGGTTTAGTATTGCTTAGAGGGGTTTAGTAACCCTAAACCCTATTCAAACGGCATAAAAAAGACACTCTCGTACACAAAAAATCAGCTGCAACCTTAGAAAATCCCAAGTTTATGATAACCAATTTTGTTGAAAGTTTGTGACATAAGGTTTAAATTGGGTATAAGGATTTTCGATTGCAGTATAACATGCTACTAGAGAGACGGAGAAACTTTTCATTGCTGACCATACACATTCAAATTCGTGCAAGGATAATGCGCTTTTTACTGCAGTTTTAATTCTTTTGTTGCAATTATTACAACAGTGTAGTGACAACAAAGAAGCACAACATACAAAGAGCCAAAGCCAAGAACGCAGAATTCAAACGAGAAAACAATGTCTTTGCATGTCTTTGCATGATCTAAGTCTCACTTTGAGTGTAATCTGTTTTGTTATCAAACTTTGTGTCATATCAAACAGATTCAAATCCCAGAATTGGAAGCAGCATGACAAACAGCCCCTTTTGTGGTGTTATCAAACTTTTTTGTCATATCAACCAGGTTCAAACCCCAATATTGGAAGCCGCATGAAAAAGAAGCCCTGAGCTCTCCATACCCTGCGCCCTCTTGGTGAGACCCTTGGCCGCTGCCGTCTCGTCCTGCTGGATCTGAGCAAGGAGGCTGGTTCCTAGGAACTTGGGGATTCCGAGTTTCTAAGGGTAGTTCTTGTGGTCCTTCCATATGGGCCCTGAGTCGGGGAGCCCATATATACCTCTGGATACCCTGTAAAACCGAAGGGCCCATACTTCAGAACCCTAAGTGCTGTGAGTTCAGCGTTTGACTCCGCGAAGCTGACAACCTGGAAAACAACTCTACATGCAATACCCTCTCCCAGTGCCGCCGTGCGACTGCATGCCGCATACCCTCGCAAAAGCCTACGCCAAACGCCTAAACTCTTCAACAGGAGGTGCCAGGTTGCGTGCGAATCTTTACTCCACCCTGATCCCAAATCGGCCCAAACCTTAAACCCCAAACCCTACACCCCAAAACCCCCCAAACCCAGAACCCCACACCCAAAAGCCCAAAACAACTTAAGTCCAAGACCCGGAAACCCCAACACCGAACCCTAAACCCTAAACCCTAAACCCTAAACCCTAGACCCTAAACCCTAAATCCTAAACCCTAAACCCGAAACCCTAAACCCTAAACCCTAAACCTTAAACCCCAAACCCTAAACCTGGAGAGGAAACGAGCCACATGCCACTCTTCCGCCAGCTCCGGGAGTCGCTGCGCGAGGCCTCGCGCTTTTTTTCCGGGGCTTTGGTTCAGGGTTCAGGGTTTAGGGTTTACAGGGTTTACAGGGTTTACAGGGTTTAGGGTTTAGGGTTCAGGGTTTAGGTTTAGGGTTTAGGGTTTAGGGTTGTCGGCATTTCCAAGAATAGGGGTAGCCCCTTATATACCCCAATATGGAATCCCCTTAAAGGGACTCCCAAAAAGGGTACCCCTGTTTTCGGAAACCCCCATATTAGTATATTGACGTATCAGTATCTTCTTACATTAACATGCTAGTACATCAATACGTTCTTGCTAAAGGAACTTACACAAAGTTACCAGACTATGCGAAGAACTGTAGGCTGTTTACAAAAAGAACTGTGTTCTGGCAACTTAGCTTAAGTTCCTCAACACGACCCCGCCCCTCTCCCAGTTGGAGTGGAGGATTTCAGGGCTTGGAGGCTGCTGCTTTGGGTTGTTGTTTTTAGGGGCTTTGGGGGTTCTAGGGAAGTTGGCGGCTTTAGGGTTTAGGGGGTTCGGGGTCTTAGAGGTTCTTGGAGATTTCGGTGTTAGAGCTCTAAAAAACCCAAAGCCGCTCGAGGCCCTAAGCCCCCGAAGCCCCTAAAGCCCCTAAAGCCCCCTACAGCCCCTAAAGTTCCTGGCCAAGCCCCTAAGCCTAAAGTCCCCTGCCCAAGCCCCTAAGCCCTAAGCCCTCAACCCTCAGCCCTAAACCCTAAACCCTAAACCCTAAACCCTAAACCCTGAACCCTGAACCCTGAACCCTAAGCCCCTGAAGCCCTGGTGCCACCTGGCGCGCCAGCAAGGCCCACAACCTGGGTCGCCACGCAGCTGACAACCTCATGGAGCTGCCCCTGGGCAGCCACGAGGGATGATTAGGGGGACTTCATACGGGGGCTTAGGGTTTAGGGCTTAGGGTTTAGGGTTTAGGGTTTAGGGTTTTAGGGTTTTAGGGTTTTAGGGTTTAGGGTTTAGGGTTTAGGGTTCAGGGTTGCGGGTTTGGGCAAGTTACATGGTCCCTTAATTTTTTTAAAAGAGTTCGGTGTTACAGGGTAGAAGGGGTATATAAGAGTTCGCCAACTCAGGGCCCGTGCTCCTAAGACTCAGAGCCCAACGCTTCTCAATAAGGGGGCCCGAAAAGCCTGTGTACTCTCAAGGTAAGGGTTTAGGGTTTAGGGTTTAGAGGGTTTAGGGTTTAGGGTTTAGGGTTTGGGGTTTAGAGGGTTTAGGGTTTAGAGGGTTTAGGTTATAGGGTTTAAGGTTATTAAAGTAAGGGGTCTTGCGCTCCCTATGCATGGGGAGCCTTATTTTCCAGAACTCTCCAAAGACCTCTGTACGGCCACTGCCCGCTTCCTTGCCTGGTATTGGCTACCCTTAGGGGCTCGCTTTTCTTCATGGTCGCTGAGGGACTTATGTAGAAAAAGTGGTCCCACCCAAAGCCCTAAACACTGAAACCCTATGTGCATTGATATAATATTCGATTATATAGCGAACGCCCGGGGAGCCCAATACCCCTTAGTCAAGCAATATACCTTGGACCCCCCCCCCCCTTGTAGAGTGAAGGTCTATTCCTTTGACTGATGAAGAGGTATTGGCTCCCTAGGTAGGGCTTCAAGGCGGTTTGGGCGTTTTGGCCCGAAGAGCCCAATCCCCCAAATGGACCCATTCATAAGGGCCCCCGATCCATGTTGAGGTATGTTCCTTGCTTAAAGGCATGCTAGGCTGCCCATTCTGTTAGGGTTTAGGGTTTAGGATTTAGGGTTTAGGGTTTAGGGTTTCTTCGCAAGCGCACTACAAGCCTGAGGGTTTAGGGTTTAGGATGGAAGCACTTCACCAGAGCTTCATACCGGACACCAGCAAATGAACCCTAAGCCCTAGACCACCGAAGCGCTTTTCGAACTCTTCAGGTGGAGGGTCCAAGGTTTTAGGGTTCCGAGTATGAGGATATGTTTGGTTGAGGGTGTTTGGGGTTTGAAGGTTTTAGCTTCAGGGTTCAGGGTTTTAGGAGGTCGGGATCAGGCGTTCAGGGGTTATTCTTGAAGGGGATTGTTCTTGATGTTTCAGATAGTTCGGAGGGCTTTAGCGTGTGTTGAGCCTGTTAGACCCTAAACCCTATAGACTCTAAACCCTTTAAACCCTTTAAACCCTTAAAACCCTTTAAACCCTTTAAACCCTATGAACCCTATAAACCCTATAAACCCATAAACCCATAAACCCCAAACCCTGCAGGCTGTACATAGGACTTCGGCAATCGCCGACAGAGCGCTTCACCTTTCTCGAGCTTTCACAGCAAGTGGAGGCCGCAGATCGGTTTGCTGCACTCTAAGGGTTGGGGGGCCCTTGGGGGTGGGTTTAGGGTTTAGGGTTTAGGGTTTAGGGTTTAGCGCTTAGCGCTCTAATCTGTGGGATGTGGGTTGGATGCTTAGGTGTTGCTTGAAGAGATGTCTGGCTTCGTGTGTCGGAATGCTTGTGGCTGGAAGTCATCTCGTAAGGCTGACAGGGTCACGCGTTGACTATAAGTTTCGCGTCTTCACACGATTTATGGATTTTCAACAAGAAGTCTTGAACCGCAGCTCGTATTCTTTATCGAGGGCCCGGAGTTGAATTCTCTAAATCAGGGTCACTTTCTTGGGTCCCTATGCAGTACAGCACCCCTAAAATACGGCCATACGGACCCCCGGACCCCCCCCAACAGGGACGCTAGTTTCGAGAGCTACCTATATGTTGTGTCTTGGGGGACTTGGGGACTTTCTGGTTGCAGGTCCTGTCAACAGATTGTTTGCTTAGCTGTTTTTTGGGAGACCGCCTAAGGGGTCCTGTCCCTGGCGAGGCGACGTAGGTTAGGAGATGGCACCTCCTCCTCCTCCTCATTAAATTTGGACACAGCAGATTGAGCCTTCTGAACCCTGAACCCTAAACCTTAGACCAAACCCTAAACCCTAAACCCTAAACCCTAAACCCTAAACCCTAAACCCTAAACCCTAAACCCTAAACCCTAAACCCTAAACCCTAAACCCTAAAAACCCTAAACCCTAAACCCTAAACCCTAAACCCTAAACTCTTAAGCTTAAGCCTGAGTGCTCAGCTTAAGCCTTCTTACGTACAGGAGCGTACCACACCTTGACGGGAATGTAAACAAATGACCTTCTAAGTCTTACCTAGAGGTAAATGGTAATTATAGAATATAATTACAGCCATTTACAGGTAAGTGCATGTCTGTATACAAATATTCTTTAATATTTCTATAGACAGTACTGTCAGTATTAATACAAGTATTATTGTTAGCCCTAAACCCAGGTCATCAAACCCGGATCAGAAAATGGACCCTCGAGTGCTCGTGGCCAGCCAAAGGCCTTGGAGCCAAAAATTACTCGGGAACAGCGCGTTTTTCTTTGTCTGGCCTTGCTAAACCGTGGTGGAAGCCAAAAATTACTCCAAAACAGTGCGTTTCTCTTTGTGTGGCTTGTCTGAAGCTCTTTCGAAGGTCTGAAAAGCTTTTTCGAAGGTCTGAAGGAGGCTGAAAGCTGATCCCAAGGAGGCTCCGTGAGGGGTACCCCAGGATTAGGGAAAAATGGCTCGATTCCTAGTTAATTTTAAATAGATTTTAAATAGCGGAAATTACCCCCTGATGTTCTAAAATTCTGGCCTTCTTGTCAGTAGCCCAGGAGAAGGTGAGCTGCCTTGTCAAACCCGGATCAGAAAATGGACCCTCGAGTGCTCGTGGCCAGCCAAAGGCCTTGGAGCCAAAAATTACTCGGGAACAGCGCGTTTTTCTTTGTCTGGCCTTGCTAAACCGTGGTGGAAGCCAAAAATTATTCCAAAACAGTGCGTTTCTCTTTGTGTGGCTTGTCTGAAGCTCTTTCGAAGGTCTGAAAAGCTCTTTCGAAGGTCTGAAGGAGGCTGAAAGCTTTTTCGAGATCCCAAGGAGGCTCCGTGAGGGGTACCCCAGGATTCGGGAAAAATGGCTCGATTCCTAGTTAATTTTAAATAGATTTTAAATAGCGGAAATTACCCCCTGATTTTCTAAAATTCTGGCCTTCTTGTCAGTAGCCCAGGAGAAGGTGAGCTCCCCTCTGCCTTGTCAAACCCGGATCAGAAAATAGACCCTCGAGTGCTCGTGGCCAGCCAAAGGCCTTGGAGCCAAAAATTACTCGGGAACAGCGCGTTTTTCTTTGTCTGGCCTTGCTAAACCGTGGTGGAAGCCAAAAATTACTCCAAAACAGTGCGTTTCTCTTTGCGTGGCCTCTCTGAAGCTCTTTCGAAGGTCTGAAGGAGGCTGAAAGCTTTTTTGAAGGTCCCAGGGAGGCTCCGTGGGGGGTACCCCAGGATTCGGGAAAAATGGCTCGATTCCCAATTAATTTTAAATAGATTTTATATAGCGGAAATTACCCCCTCATTTTCTAAAATTCTGGCCTTCTTGTGGGGGTAGCCCAGGAGAGGGTAAGCCACCCTAAGCCCCAGTCAAACCCGGATCAAAAAATGGACCCTCGAGTGCTCGTGGCCAGCCAAAGGCCTTGGAGCCAAAAATTACTCGGGAACAGCGCGTTTTTCTTTGTCTGGCCTTGCTAAATCGTGGTTGAAGCCAAAAATGAAGCCCAGTCAAACCCGGATCAAAAAATGGACCCTCGAGTGCTCGTGGCCAGCCAAATGCCTGGAGCCAAAAATTACTCGGGAACAGCGCGTTTTTCCTTGTCTGGCCTTGCTAAATGGCTTCTCTGAAGCCACCCTAAGCCCCAGTCAAACCCGGATCAAAAAATGGATCCTCGAGTGCTCGTGGCCAGCCAAATGCCTGGAGCCAAAAATTACTCGGGAACAGCACGTTTTTCTTTGTCTGGCCTTGCTAAATCGTGCTTGGGGCCAAAAATTATTCCAAAACAGTGCGTTTCTTTGTGTGTGGTCTCTTTAAGTGCGTTTTTCTTTGTCTGGCCTTTCTAAATCGTGCTTGGAGCCAAAAATTACTCCAAAACAAAGCGTTTTTCTGTGTGGAGTACCCCACAGGAGGGGGTAAGCCCCCCTAAGCCACCCAAAGGCCTTAGCAAGCTGACTTTCTAGTCTTACCTAGAAGTAAATGGTAATTATGGAACATAATTCCAGCCATTTACTGTGTAAGTGCATGGTCTTTTGTTTCTCACATTTTCTGTAATCTCTTTACCAGACACTATTATCAAGATTAGCGACGCTTAAGAACTTAAGCGTCCTACAGATGCTTTGGGTGGCATCCTGGGGTGGGAGAAAGTAGAGCTCCATGTACATGACGGAACTCTTTTGCGCTGAAGGTTTCGGACGTCCGTCTCTCTTTCCATACACTACGCATGTTAAATCGACAAGCCCTAAACCCTAAACCCTAAACCCTAAACCCTAAGCGCCCTCCGTGAACATTAGCCGGCCCTTTCCTGATGATGTGGGCCTTCTGAAGTGAAAGCTGAGTGCCCCACTCTATAAACCCTGAACCCTGAAGCATGAACCCTAGGGTTTAGGGTTTAGGGTTTAGGGTTTAGGGTTTAGGGTTTAGGGTTTAGGGTTTAGGGTGTTCCAAAGCGCCGCGGTCCCGACCCGCGCCAGTGGTGGCGGGTCGGGCCGCCTCGGTGCAGCGGATCCCACCCCAGCCACCCAAACTGCCGCCTTTTTTGGGTTTAGAGCGGTCTACCCTCCACGGCCCCCCCTATCAAGGGGGCTTACACCTCGAGTCTCCCCACTGGGCGGGGGTGGGACGTGTTGACTGCTGCTGTTGCTTGAGCCTACACTTTCCTGGATCAACAGGGAGCGGGACAATCTGTTTCACCCATACTGTGTTTAAGACACCCTCAAGCCCAATTCCGGACCCAAGCTCATTCATATGGCAGAATGGCGAGGGCCAAGCGCGGAAGGCCCGGCCACCCGCTGGCGCAAGGGCCCTGGCGGGGGCAACTGCGGGGGCGACCCTGGCGGGGGCAACCCTGGCACGGGCAACCCTGGAAGGGGCAAGGCGAGGTTTTTTGTATTAAAAACACTTTCTTATTTCCTTACTGGCTCAAAACCCAACTTTTCAACTTTTGGGCTTCCTATAAGGTAGTTTATTCTGAAAGTTCCAACTTTTATTTCCTTGGGTTTTGGGCCAGTAAGTTTCTCTCTCTACATATATATATATATATATGTCAACCTTGGCGGGGGCAACCCTGGCGGGGCCCTGGCGGGGGTGACTACTAATGGGAAACCCTGGCAATTAATTAATAGAGAACTTTGACAGGGCCCTTCGCACGCAACCAAACAAAACTTCATAGAGAAGGACGACGAAGCCTCGCCAGCGCGCAAAGAGGACGAGGTGCGTAGGGCCGTCGCAGAGAAGGTGCACAATTCCTGAGTAGGCGACGTGAGGAGGCGCGGAACCCTGACAGGGCAACCCGGCGAGGGCAATGTCACCCTGGCGGAAACAACCCTGGCGGGGCAACCCTGCCAAGGGCAACCCTAACTCGGCGGCAACCCTGGCGGGGGCAACGCTGGTGGGGGCAACCCTGGTGGGGGCAACCCTTGCAGGGGTAAAACTGGGCAACCCGGCGGGGTTGCGATAAAAACCATTAAATCTACTGGACGTCTTAATTTTAAAATAGAATGACATTGAAAGACTTCTCGTAAAGTAAAATAGGATGAAAGATAATGAATCCTGCATTTTTATTTGGTACAGCTTTTAGCATAGCATATTGGCATAAGAAATACCATTCAGGTACGATATGTAAGGGAGTAAGTAATCCACATGCTTCGACGGCATCCACCGGACGCGAGAAAGAAGAGAAGCCGAAATGAATTTGAAGAAGATATAGATCGAGAATTAATATCTTTCCATAGAAATCTTGGCATTTTATTATTAGTGGAATTCCTTAAAGGAATATTAGAAGATAGAAAATGTAGATTAAAAATATGAAAAATGGCGGGGACAACCCTGGGCATCCTGGCGGGCAACCCTGGCGGGGGCAACCCTGGCGGGGGCAACCCTGGCGGGGGCAACCCTGGCGGGGGCAACCCTGGCGGGGGCAACCCTGGCGGGGCAACCTGACAGGGCAACCCTGGCGGGGGCAACCCTGGCAGAGGCAACCCTGGTGGGGGCAAACCTCGGAGACAACCCTGGTGGGGGCAACCCTGGCGGGGGCAACCCTGGCAAAGCAAGGTGAGGTATAAACAGAATTTTTTCTTTTTGTCTGGACCCTGGGGGCCACTGATGGAGAACTTTGGCAGGGCCTTCATAGACAAGGACGACGAAGCATACAGGTGCACAATTCCTGAATAGGCCGCGAACCCAATTTCGGGGGCAACCGGAGGGGGCAACCCTGCTGGTGTGGGGCAACGCTGCACTTTGGCGGGGGCAACTGGCGGGGCAACCCTGGCGGGCCGGGGCAACCCTGGCGGGAACCCTGCAGGGCAACGCTGGCGGGGGCAACCCTGGCGGGGCAACCCTGGCGGGGGCAACCCTGGCGGGGGGCAACCCTGGTGGGGGCAAGCTGGAGGGGGCAACCTGGTGGGGCAACCTGGCGGGGGCAACCTGGCGGAACACCCTGCAGGGCAACCCTGGCGGGGGCAACCCGGCGGCAACCCTGGCCTGGCGGGGGCAACCCTGGCCTGGCGGGGGCAACCCTGGCGGGGGCAACCTGGTGTGGGCAACCCTGGCGGGGGCAACCCTGGCGGGGGCAACCCTAACGGGGGCAACCCTGACGGGGGCCTGGCGGGGGCAACCCTGGCGGGGGCAACCCTGGTGGGGGCAACCCTGGGGGGGGCAACCCTGGCGGGGGCAACCCTGGCGGGGGCAACCCGTGGCGGAAGCAAAGTGAGGTATAAACGTATGTGTATATATATATATATATATATATATACATAGCTGGCGGGGGCCACTAATGGAGAACTTTGGCAGCTAGAGAAGCCTGAATAGGCGAGGCCAATTCCGGGGACCAACCCAAGTAGGCTGGCGGAACCAACAACCCTGTCAGCCTCCGTGGGGAGGGCAACCCTGGCGGGGGCAACCCTGGCGGGGGCAACCCTGGTGGGGGCAACCCTGGCGGGGGCAACCGGGGCAACCCTCACGGGCTGACAGGAAACAACCTGGCGGGGGGCAACCCTATTCTGGGGGGGGGGCAACCCTGGCGGGGGCAAGCCTGGCAGGGGCGCAACGGCTTCTTAGGCCCGACCTCCCCCGCCGGGGTCGCGCGTCGGGGGTTTAGGGTTAATCCATTATTACATTGTGCCCTATGGCTAGCAGGGATGCATCAGGTGTGGCAAGCTCGATCTGCTTGGCAAAGCAAGCAGATCTCGAAGCGGTAGCGTTCAGTTGTACCGGCCGCCCCCTGGCGCGGGCGGCCTATGGTTTAGGGTTTAGGGTTTAGGGGCACTCTATAAACCCTGAACCCTGAAGGCCCAAAACCCTGAACCCCAAATCCTAAACCCTGAGCCCCTAAACCCAGAACCCTAGACGCCTAAGCGCTTAACCCTAAACCTTGAACACCTAAACTCCTAAATCCTAAGCCCGCCCGCGACCCAGCCGAGGCAGCAGTGCCCCCCCCCCCCCAGCTCAGCTGAGAGCGTTGACTAGTGTGTTTGAGAACTGTAATAGAAGGCCGCTTGTTTTTAAGAATTGCGCCTGCACACTTTCAGATTCTGCAGAGCTTTTCGATCAATGATAGTATTTCTATGTTTTTGCACGAAATCCTGGCCTGTAGCGCGAATGTGTGTGACCACGCCCTGATAAGCGTTATCCAGTTATCCACATTTATTCATTGTCAGGGCTTTGACGAACTCACCTGTTGCGCCAGCAGCAACGTGCCGAAAAGGCTTCTAGGCCAGGATGTTGGCGTTGGCCGTGAGGCCGGCAGTCGAAATCACATGGAACTTCTGCTGCGTCCTTGCGATAAGCTACATGCCAAGCGGCATACAAATTGGCTGTGTGTAGAGGCAGCACCCCTCCGGCCTTCAGCCGCTTCAACCTTCGCTTCGTCTGCGCCTTTTGCCAGTTTCTCTTCGCGCAACCATGGCATGCCTCGCCAGTGCCTTGGAGGGGGCCCCGTGTTTTTTTCTCTATGTCGAGGGTCCTGCAACACAGCCCCGGTTGCCAGCGGTGCATCTTCTGCAATCTGGGAGACGGCGCTGTCCACTCCTGCAGGCCGCTTGGGTACCATCACGTGAGCTGCGCCGTCCCCTGTTCAATACGGTGCGGCTTGAGCTGCGCCTTGTGACAGTCGGGCACTTGAGGGTTGGTGTATGTAGCAGCTTTCGCGGAAGCTTTCTCGTGTTTCTAGCCACTGTCGTGCTGGCACTCACAGAATTTGCGGGAATTCTCGGACAGCCTGCTGGCTTCTGTTCTTTTTTGGGGGGGAACTGGCAAGTCCCGGCTGTTGCGCAGGGTTCGAAAGTTGATATCCAGCATCTGGCCAACAAGGACGAGAACCTCGGCCTGGAATGTCTTCGCATCATGCGCTCGAGGATCGAAGACATCCAAGTCCGGCAACTCCTCCACTCCCCGTGCCTTGCGCATGGCTTGGTTCATGCTTTTTCGCGTCTTGGACGCGTTGGCTCATCTTAGCCTCTGATGAATGAAAATCCTGCTGGCTCGGCTTTGTCTGCCTCCCACTTGGCTTCGTTTTGAGTAGTGCTTGGGCGGGCTTGGGGTGAGCATGTCGGCTTACTTTTGCGTGCTTATCCGACCTTGCCGAACAAACCTTTGGCCCGAAAGCTTGAATACCTAAACCCTGAACCCCCAAAACCCTCTTCCTGAGAGCTATCCTCAGAGAGGTGGGTAGCTCAGCCTCAGCTTTCGAAATGGTGGAGGACAACACGACATACAGGGTTCGGGCTTCAAGGTTGAGGGTTCAGGTTACGTAGGGATATGTAGGGATCCTTCGTATAAGGTCTCAGGGTTTGGGGTTTGGGGTTTAGGGTTTAGGGTTTAGGGTTTAGGGGGTTGGGGTTGTTGTGCAGGAAGTTAGTTGAACATTGCCATCACAAGGCCATCGCGTCATGCACCACCCATCAATGTTCTGGTACTGTAAATTCATCTAAGCTATGTTAACACCAACCTAGCAGCGTGTCGCGTGGTTGGAATAGCGGGTACCGAGATCTTAAGCCCCCTTAAATTAAGGAATCGGAAACTCTAAACCAAAACATCCTAAAACCCTAAACCCTAAAACCCTAAAACCCTAAAACCCTAAACCCCTAAAACCCTAAAACCCTAAAACCCTAAAACCCTAAAACCCTTAAACCCTAAACCCTAAACCCTAAAACCCTAAAACCCTAAAACCCTAAAACCCTAAAACCCTAAAACCCTAAAACCCTAAAACCCTAAACCTTTTTCAAAATCTTAAGGGGCCCGGGGGGCTCCTTGGATGAAGGACGAAATCATCTACCACATCCTGGTTCTCGAGAAGTGCCACGTGGCCTGGGCCTGAGGGTTATAGGGTTTCTAGGGTTTCTCCTGCTTACAGGGCTTAGAGGGTTTAGAGGGCTCATAGGATTTATACGTCTTAGAGGAATTCTAGGTTTGATAAGGTTAGAGTGTTTGTGGGGTTTCGTAGGGTTTAAGGTGTAATCATCTCCTTGAACCACCCGCTGCGTTCTTGCATTTTCGGGGGGCCGGCTGGGGGCCCTAAACCTTGAAACCCTAAATCTTGGGTTTTGGGTGCAGGGTTTTGGAGACTGAGGGCCCGTTACCTCTTGTGGAGCCTGCGGCTATGACCCAAAACTTAAAACCGAAACCCTATACTTGGGGGTTCACGGGTTCCCTATATAGCGGCGACAAGCCTTAAACCCTAAACCCTCAACCGAAAACCCTATACTATACTTGGAGGTTCATGGGCTCCCTATATAGTTTATAAGGTATACTCCCTAAATCAAGGGGCTTTTGGGCTCTGTGGGGGTAGAAGCCCCCTGGTGCCAGAGGTGGATCTTCTCGCCGACTGTTTCCTGGGGCGGCTGCAAGGCGGGCAGCCGCAGGCCGAAGCAGAATCTGAAGCATGCCCCCCTTGAACCCCCTAAGCCCCCTAAACCCCTTGAACCCCCAAAGCCCCCTAAAGCCCCTAAACCCCCCAAACCCCCCAAACCCCCTAAACCCGCCCAACTCCTGAAGCTTAGGGAAGCTGCTTGTTTTGGGGGGCTTGGGGTTCAGGATCTCAGGTGGAAATGAACTGTCAACAGCTACAGCAGTGCCTTACTTCATGTGTTGGGGGATAGAGTTTAGGGTGCGCATCCGCTGGTATTATTGCACTCACTATGATCATCATTCAAGTAGCTACGCTACTAAACCCTAAGCCCTAAACCCTAAACCCCAAGCCCTAACCCTAACTCTAAAACCCTAACCTCTTGAGGATTAGAGGCCAACTTCTGCCCCGAACCCAACAGTAGTTTGACAGGCTCGTCCTTTCCCTGAAAATGAAGCACCTGGACCCTTTCATCCGTCCATATTGCTCTTGAAGGCCTAAGGGGTTTTAGTGGAACCCATATCCCTAAACCCTAAACCCTAAACCCATATCCTAAACCCTAAACCCTAAACCCTAAACTGTAAACCCTAAACCCTAAACCCTAAACCCTAAACCCTAAAGCCTAAAGCCTAAAGCCTAAACCCTAAACCCTAAACCCTAGACCTTAAACCCTGAACCCTACAACCCCAGTTCTCCACACAACCAGCTGGTAAGCAAAGACCGCGCAGGACATCTCGGATCAGCTGGACCATGCGGGCCACACACGAGAGTCCCTGGGAGCGCGCGCCCGCGTGCAGAAGCTCCTGAAGATGCTGCGCCGGCCTCAGGTTGCCTAGGGTTTAGGGTTTAGGGTTCAGGGTTTAGGGTTTAGGGTTTAGGGTTTAGTGTTTAGGGTTTAGGGTTCAGGGTCCAGGGTTTGGGTTTCGGGTTTAGGGTTTAGGGTTTAGGGTTTAGGGTTTAGTGTTTAGGGTTTAGGGTTTAGGTTTGGTAGGGGTTCGGGGACATTTTGTGTTTGTCCCTCATTGGGGTTCAGAGGATCATACCCAGGAAATATTTTAGGGTTTCAAGGGCTTTTCCCTTATTGGTACCTTATTGGGTCTACGAGGATCATCTCCAGGAATATTTTCTGGTTCTAAGGGCTATCCTAGTTGCAGATTCGGGGCTCCTGCCAAACGTTCAATCCCTAAACCCTAAACCCTAAACCCTAAACCCTAAACCCTAAACCCTAAACCCTAAACCCTAAACCCTAAACCCTAAACCCTAAACCCTAAACCCTGAACCCTAAACCCTAAACCCTTGGACTTCACCCTGAACCGCTGTGGGGCATCATAAGCTCCAAAACCCTAAATAGGGTTTAGGGGTTTAAGGTTTAGGGTTTAGGGTTTAGGGTTTAGGGGGCGGCCAAGCTGAGCCAGAAACCCCTCAACCCACTTCCAAAGGTCAAAAAGCACTTGAAGAATTCCTAATACCATCCTCCCGACTCGGCCCGTGTAGATCAGACCCTGAACCCTAGACCCTAAACCCTCAACCCTCAACCCTAAAAACCCTAAACCCGAAACCCTGAAGCCTCAAGCCAGGCAGGATCACCTTCGAGACCCGGAGAACGGCCCTGGACGAGGTAACACAGGCAGCGGGCTCCGGGCCGGGGGGAGGCTATTTGGGGCTTAGGGATTCTTAGGGTTTAGGGTTTAGGGGGTTTGGGGTTTTAGGGTTTTAGGGTTTGGGGTTTCGGGCTTAGGGTTTGGGTTTTAGAATTTGGGGTTTAGGGTTTAGGGCTTTAGGATTTTGGGTTTTACTTCAGAGGGTCGCATGAGGGCTATTTTACGGGTATGTAGGGTAAGGGTTATGTGCTTAGGCAAGTATGGGCCATTTTGGGACATGTTAGGTTAAATAGGGTTGTTTTAGGGCTACTTTTATAGGCTTAAAGGGTTGTGTAGTGTTTAGGGTATCGGGCTCCAGAGTTCATGGAGGGCATAGGGGTTTGGATTTTCTAACTTCAAAGCACGTTTTTGAAGGGTTTAGGGTTAAGAGTTTAGGGTTTAGGGTTAAGGGTTTAGGGTTGAGGGTTAAGGGTTTAGGGGGGTTTAGCGTGAACTTAAGGGGTTTCAAGCCGCATCTGTTTTGAGAGGGTCTCAGCAGCTCCGAACCTAGCCTCATCTGCGGTCGCTTCCGTGATCCCTACATGCCCTGTGTCGATGAACCGAATGACGCAAAGTCCGAAACCGAAATTCATACTCAGGGGTTTAGGGGGTAAACCCTCGACCCGAAGCCCTAAACCCTAAACCAGGGTTCCGGGTGGTAGTGGACGTCTAACCCTCGTTTGGTTTGCAAGGGCTATGAGGGTTTAAGGTTTAGGTGTTTTTTAGGGTTTTTAGGGGTTTTGAAGGGCGACGGGGCTTGAAGATTTAGGTGCTTTTAGGGCTTTTTAGGGTCGAGGGCTCCAGATCCTAATCCTAAATCCTCATGCCTTCCGTGAGAGGCCTGCTGTCCAGCACCGTGCACGGCCTGGGTGACGAGACCCAGCCTGTCTTTTGTGGAAGTTTTGTGGAAGTTGTGTGTGGAAGTTTTGTGGAAGTTTCCCTAAAGCCTAAGCCCTAAAATTAAAGCCTGATCAAGGGTTTAGGGATGGAGGCCCTACACACCGGACCCTAAGGCCCCTCGACCTTGAACCCAGAGACTCCAATACCCTTGATGAAGGAACATTCCTCAAAACCATATAAGGAACCCTATGATAATTGAAGGAATATTCCTTAAACCATAGAAGGAACCTCTTGTAATTTGAGGCATATTCCTTAAATGAAGGGGTATTGGGAGTTCTTGGGAATGTCCCTGCAACAAGGAGACGTGGCTGGCCTTTGTGGAGCTCCATGGCCTTTACTGCCTACTCGCCGCCTTGCTCCACCGAGCCGCCATCTGCCTGGAGGCGCCCGTAATCCCTAAACCCTAAACCCTAAACCCTGAACCCTGAACCCAAAACCCTAGACCCCAGACCCTATGCCCTAAACGCTAAACCCTAAACCTTCAACCCTAAACCCTAAAACAGAGAACCCAAAACCACTCTAGGGTCCTAAGTTAGTATGGGCCCTTAATGTGGGGTCTCTTGTCACATAACTCATAACCCTTATATACACACTGTACAGTAAGGGCCCATACTTCGGATCCCTGTAAACAAGGGTACGGGACCAAACTAAGGGCTCATGGTTCTAAAATTAGAAAGTACGGGGATTGCAGGGTCGGGTTGTGTGTCAGGGACATCCTGTCAGGGGGTGGTTCCCTCATCGGTGGCACGAAGGCCTTTTGCGGTTGCCCTTGGCCCCTGCTAGAAGCACTTCATGGAAGGGATCAGAGCCCTAGCACCCAAATCTCTAATAGCCTCTAAGCCTCTAAACCTCTAAAGCCCCTACACTCCCCTAAACCCGAAGCCCAAAGCCCTAAGCCGCAAGTCCCGGAGACCCTAAACCACGCGGGGCAACTGGTGTCGGTACTTTTGCCCATCAGAGGCATGATTCTACGGTTTCAAGGGTTTCAGGGTTTCAGGGCTTAGGGTTGAAGGCTCTAAGGTTTAGGGGTTTGGGGCAGGATGTCGGAACCTTCGCAACCTACAAGTCAACCCTAACCGTGCCGTGCAACTCCGAGTTCCGTTAGGGCTTAGGGGCCAAAGAGCCCGATGCCCCTGAGTTCAGGAAAATGCCTTGATTGGAGAATCCTATACAGTTTAAGGTGTCTTCCTTGCTTAAGGGGTATTGGAACCCTAAATCTTAAAACCTGAACTGAACCCCTTAGCTAAGCACCGTCCCCTCAAGGGTTTAGGGTTTATGGTTTATGGTTAAGGCCTTCGGGTTTAGGGTTTAGGGCCCCACAAGCTCCCTTGCGAGAGGCCATTCAGGACTACTCCAAGTTCATGCGCCTGGAGATGCTTTTGGCAGCGTGGGGTTTCGAAGGGTTTGGGGTTTACTTGGAAGCCCTTTTGACTCAGTAAGTAGGGTTTAGGGTTTAGGGTTTAGGCTCTAGGCTTTAGGATTTAGGGTTAGTAAGTTGGGTTATGGTGATGATGAAAGGGGTTCTACGGGATACTACGTAGACTTACTAAGTGAAAAGGGCTTCCAATTAGGGTTTGAGGGCTCAGGGCGGTTTAGGGTTTAGGGTACCTGCTTAGGGGTCTCTTGATTTCGTAAAGGGTTTTAGGGTTTAGGGTTTAGGGTTTAGGGTTTAGGGTTTAGGGTTTAGGGTTTAGGGTTTAGGGTTTAGGGTTTATCCAAGTCCTGGATATTAAGCCCTGGACCCTAGACTCTAAATCGTAAGCCCGAAGCCCGAAAGCCACAAGCCCAACAGTGACCTCCCAACAGTTGGAATATCATTATCCTCAACACAAATTTAACGTTCTTAAACCATGTTCCAACTTTAATGGAGGTTACTTTGCAGCTGCAACGGAGGTGCTTCCTCCCAGTGCACCAGGCCTCCCTACTGGACCTTGTGCCCCGGCAGAGCTTTTGTGCGGAGTTCTTCTCAGGAAGATCTAGTGTACTTGTGTGGGGGTTCCGAAATTAGGGGTACCTTATTCGGGTCCTTATTATAAGAATCCTACTCTTTGGGGGGTCTATATTCGGGTCCCTTATTTTCGTAGACCCCCATATCAGGGTTTCTCAGATCCGAAACCCGAAACCCGAAACCCGAAACCCTAAACCTAATAAAGTAATAAGGTGATATTGCAATCCCGAAACCCGAAACCTGAAACCCTAAACCTAATAAAGTAACAAGGTGATATTGCAATATAGGGCTCTTCAAATGCAAAGCTCCCGGGTCTTCTTCGTTGCCCGTCTTCCGACACACAGCTGCCACCAGGCCAGGGTCTCGAAAGGCCACAGGTGAGGCCCTAACCCCACTTCCATTGGTTTAGGGTCTAGGGTTTAGGGTTTAGGGTTCAGGGTTTAGGGTTTAGGGTTTAGGGTGGATTTCTATCGCGCTTATTCATTCAAATCGGACCCTGGGAACCCCACTTCTGAATCCGAAGCCGCAAGCCCTAGATTCGGCTCCCGGCCTCCTGAATCTGAAGAGTTTTGGGTCTCAATACCCTAAGCCCTAAAGGGTTTAGGGTTTAGGGTTTAGGGTTTAGGGTTTAGGGTTTAGGGTTTAGGGTTTAGAGTAACGAAGCGGCCCAGGAGCAGCTCTTCCCTCAGCTGCGGGTGCACATCGTGCAGAAGACCCAGCAGCGCCCTCGCTGCAAAGCCGTCCCTCTGATCCTGAATCGCTTTTCCTTTTCGGTTCAAGGTTCCCTTATAAAGCAACCAGGGTTTAGGGTTTAGGGTTTAGGGTTCAGGTGTTGTTCAACAGTGAGGGTCCCTTAGGGTTTAGGGTTTATGGTTCCGCCTTCTTGGAACCTTCATAATAACTGTACTTAGAAGCCCCCTAAGTCCCCTAAGTAGGTGTAGACTTATAATTGTGGTTATAAGTACCCATGAACCTCCAAGTTTTTTTTGGTTCAAGGTTCCCGTAGAAGCTATAAAGTAACCAACACCCCCAAAAGGGGCATCCTTCTTTTTTTGATTCAAGGTTCCCTTATAACTTACAACTTGTAATTTGTAAAGTAACCAACCCCAAAAAGAGCATCCTTATTTTGATTTTATTTTTACAGCACTGAATCTGAGCCTCATCTGGTTTGCTGGGCTACCGAGTCCTACTGTCCATAACAAGCATCAGGCAGCACTCGCCACGCGCCGACGAACTCCACCAGCAACGAAGACTCGTATCGAGCAGCACCATTACTACGAAGGTGTAGTGCAAAGGTGCTCAAACATGAGCCCCGGTCTAGGGTCTAGAATTTCGGGTTTAGGGTTAGGGTTCAGGGCTCAAAAACCAAAACCCTTCAAACCTCCAACCCCCCAGCACCTGCCTGGACCCCCAGACCCTGAACCCTAAACCCTGGCCCTAAACCTTAACCTCAAACCCTGCCCTAAATCCCAAACTCTGTGACCTGCTGAGAGTCCCAAACCTTGCTGGGAAGCTGTAAACCCTAAACCCTAAACCCTAGCGTCCGCGGACGTCGGTGCTGCATCGTGGGGATACGCCGCCGCCGGACCCCCACTTCTTCCTCTTGCCGGAGGAAAGGGGGCGGCTACATGGGGCAAGGCAAGCTGCAAGGCAGCGGTTGGCTAGTTTGAGACGTGCGTCCCAGGAGCGGCGTTGAGGCACGCTCGGCTAGTGCCCGCCCGGCCTCACCAAGGTTTCCGGCGAGCTTGCTCCTCGCAGCAGTTGCTGCTACTGGGGAGCCATCCAACTCTGGCTCACGTGGGAAGAGCTACTCCATGATGACGAGTGCGCCCGGCCCACTCCCAAACCGTAAACCCTAAACCCTAAACCCTAAACCCTAAACCCTAAACCCTAAACCCTAAGCCCGAAACCCTAAACCCTAAACCCTAAACCCTAAACCCTACACTCCGAGGATCCTGGACGCCTACGAGCGCCTTCCTCGGCCGACCGCGCCCCCGGGCCGAACGGCGCTGTTGGCGAAGGGCCGCGAGCTGCTGCAGCCGCCTGGCCACCTGCGTTTTCGGGTTTGGGGGGCTGTTTCGGGTTTGGGGTTTAGGGTTTAGGGTTTAGGGTTTAGGGCAGTTTAGGGTTTAGGGCAGTTTAGGGCTTAGGGCTTAGGGTTGGGAGTCAGGACTTGAGGTTAAATTCCACTGTCTCCCTCTCTCTCTCTCTCTTTCTCGCTTTTCTTTCTTTTTGTGTTGGGGGGCTGGGAAACTTCAAGTAGAGTTTAGGGTTTCGGGTTTAGGGCTAGGGGTGTACTCACGTAGGGGTCGGAATACATACTAATAGCCCTAAACCCTAAACCCTAAACCTTAAGCCCTAAACCCTAAACCCTAAACCCTAGTATGCCCTTACGGTCCCTTTATACGGGCCTTGAGGGCTTCCAGGATCTAGGGGAGTTGCAGGATATTCTGTTGGGGGCCAGGCGCGGGGGTTCTTCTTGGGCCAGAGCTCCGAGAATTCTTGTTGTTTGGGATAGTTCGTAGCGTTTGAGCGCAGTGAGGAAGCCGTAAACTCGAAGCCCTAAACCCTAAACCCTAAACCCTAAACCCTAAACCCTAAACCCTAAACCCTAAACCCTAAACCCTAAACCCTAAACCCTAAACCCTAAACTCTAAACCCTAAACCCTAAACCCTAAACCCTAAACCTAAACCCGAGTACCGACACCTAAACTGTGGACAGGGGCCGTTTTGGCCTGGTTTCGGCGTGCTCGGGAAGTTGGGATTTCGGGGTCGTTTCGGGGAAGCTCCAGGCTCCTTTGGGAAAAGCCACTGGGCGCGGGTTTAGGGTTTAGGGTTTAAGGTTTTGGGGGTTAGGGTTTAGGGTTTAGGGTTTAAGGTTTGGGGTTTAGGGCTAACAAGCTTGTTGGATCCATTCAGGGTGGCTTTCCAACTCCTTTCATGTCCAGGGTTCAGGGGTCAGGGTTTGGGTTTCGGGTATAGGGTTTAGGGGTGAGTAATACTTCATGGCTGGCCCTGCAGGCCTACAACTTCGCTTGAACTCGCGGGACCTAAGCACCAAGGTCAACGCTGAAGCCTACAGCCTAAACCCTAAACCACGAACCCTAAACCCTAAACCCTAAACCCTAAACCCTAAACCCTAAACCCTAAACCCTAAACCCTAAACCCTAAACCCTAAACCCTAAACCCTCAACCCTAAACCCTAAACCCAAAGCTGCTCCTTAGTCAGCTGAGGAAGCTGGATCAGACAGCGTCTTCCTGCCACTCTGCCAAAGAGGCTCTAAGGGCTGTCACGCCCCAGGCCACGCTCAAGGAGCCAGCTAAGGTTCAGGGTTTAGGGTTTAGGGTTTAGGGTTTAGGTAGGGTTTAGGGTTTAGGGTTAGAGGGTTTCATGAATCCGGCCGCCACTTTGGGCCCTACAATCGGGCGTTTCCGACATTAGGGGACTCTATTAGGGGGCCCCGTATGGCCCCGTATTTTCGTAAACCCCCAGTGAACCTGTTAACCAGTTGAATTTGATCCATTTGATTAGGTCAGCCCATTAACCCCTCAGCCTATACATACATGCACCCAGTAACCCTCACTCAACCCCAAATTTATGTGGACCGTCGTTGAGCTCCGGCTTGTACCTCGTCATTGGCTATGGTGCCACCTTTTGAAGAACTACGATTCATGAACTGGTTTGGCAAGAGTGGCTCCCAAACCGCGTTTAGGGCTTAGGGTATACGGTTTAGGGCCCCTCCAAGCCTGGTGCACAGGAGTTCAATCGCTGGAGGGAGACAGACCTGCGCTGGCGACAGCCCCTCGGCAATCATTGAAGTTGACACGCAAGCCCTAGAGTCTAAACTCTAAACCCTACACCCCAAACCTTAAACCCTGAAAAGGGACCCTAACTGAGAGAATCTGCGTCGTGTTGTGTGTTATAAGTCTGGTTACCATACTGATAGGCCACCCGCCCACTTCCAAGCAGCATGTCGGGTTTAGGGTTCGGGGCTCGGGTTGCTACAGGCGCCACAGAAGGTGCTACGGAAGATTTTCTTCAGTGGCGACTGAAGATAATTAGGTTACGGTATAGGTTTAGGGTTTGGGGTTTAGGGGTGTCAGATTTGGATTCCGCCACAGCTGCTGCTATGCGCAAGAGAAGTTTCGTCGACGACACATCTTCGAGACTTTCTTGCGCTGAGCAAAGGCTCGAAAGGCTACTTAGAACGGCAGGAGACTACAAGACGAACGTGAGTCTCAGGTATTTGGCAGGACTTAGAGCTTGGGTTTTAGGTTTCAGGTGGGGGCGTCATTAGTCCCTGCTAAACACGGGCTGTATTTTGGGTATAGTTGTTCGCATTAGGGGAGAGCATAGCATTTTTCAGGGGGAGTTGTCCCAGAATCCCCCAAAAGTCGAAAACCACGAAGCAACCGAACCCCAAACTCCTGAACCCTAAAATCCCTAAATCCCTAAATCCCCAAAAGACTAAACCCTAAACCCTAAACCCTAAACCCTACACCCTAAACCCTAAACCCTAAACCCTGAGAACCCTGAGAACCCTGAGAACCCTGAGAACCCTGAGAACCCTGAGAACCCTGAGTCCCTGACCTCCTCGCAGGTTCGCTAGGCTCCACCTGGCTGCCCGGGCGCTCTTCTCCCCGGAGCAGCTGCGGGCCCTCGAGGCGCCTCAGGAGAAGCGCTCAATGGACTGAGGGGTTTTGGGGTTTAGGGTTTAGGGTTTAGGGTTTGGGGTTTAGGGTTTAGGGTTTAGGGTTTAGGGTTTGGGGTTTGGGGTTTAGGGTTTAGGGTGTAATGAGGGTTTAGGGTATGTACTTTTTTCTTTACTGGGTGTTTTCTTTGCAGGGCTTCTTGTAGGGTCTAGGCCGGAGGATGTAGGACCGAGGGTTTACGGTCTACACGGTTTAGTGTTTAGGCTTGGGATGTTCCCCCTTTTACTGACACTCCTTAAGATGGATTCTAGTGTACTTGTGTGACAAAGCCTATTAACGACTGTTAGTATAAGGGGGAGCAACAGAAGTGTAAGCTCCTCGCCGCGTTTTTTTGGGGGCGGCTGCGGTTTCTTGGTTTGTTTAAGCCTGGGATGAAGGGTTCAGGGTCACCCTCCCCCCCTTCTAAACCATTGACTTTAGAATCCTGGACCCTCAAACCTTAAGCCCTCAACACCCGCCTTGAAAGGTCGGCACAGTGGCTGACTCGCTCATGAGGGGTACGCCTCAGTTCCTTGGCCGTTCTATGGGTGAAGGGCTGGTGGCGCAGCGTCGAATGATGGGATCCTTTTTAGCAAAAACCATAATAGGACAAGTTGATAGTAGCCGTTATGCAATTCCCTGATTACCCCCTCCTCCCCCCCAGAACCATAGATGTGAATGTCCGGTACGGGTGCCGCATAGTCTCACACTCCAAAAACGTCCTCCCCCTAGCAAGAGCCCTACTAAACCCTAAGCCCTAAGCCCTAAACCCTAAACCCTAAACCCTCAACCCTAACCCCTAAACCTTAAACCCTAAACCCTAAACCCTAAACCCCTGGTTTGGGAGCCCTTCCTGGTTCCAGCTACTCTCCAATCGTTGCAGCAGACGGGACCTGCTAGGCCTGAGACGCCCTTATGCCCGCCCGCCCGAATGTCAGGCGGGCTGCGGCCATGCACGTACCACCCTTCCCAGTTTGGTGGACGGTAAGCAGCACAATCTCTCAAAGCATGTCGTCAAAAGCTCGGCATCTCGTTCAACCCCTGCTGCCCGTGATATCCCGAGTAACCCTGATAACCCCAGAAAACCCCCAAATCTCAAAAACTTCGAAGACCTAAAATCTCTAAACCCCAAACCCGAAATCCCTGAAAATCCCTAAGCCCTAAACATTAAACCCTAAAAAAAACCGAAAAAAGCCGAAAAGTCCCTACCCTAAACCCTTACCCTAAACTCTAAACCCTAAACCCTAAACCCTAAACCCTAAACCCTAAACCCTAAACCCTAAACCCATTCCCTAAACAATGAGGTTCGCACTCGAGGGCCCGAGTGCGGGCACTCGTGGGTCTCCGGACCTGGACCGCCAGCGCGTCGAGCCCCGCAGCGAGGTGGTTTAGGGTTTAGGGTTTCGGGTTTAGGGTTTAGGGTTTAGGGCCTTAGTGATCATTGGTAAGTATTCCGAGCCCTTTCGTAGCGAGGTTCGGGGAGAGGGGGTTTTCGTTGGTGGCCCGGTGGTGCCCTTTTGCCCCTTTTTGCTTGGGGTCCAGACCCTAAACCCTAAACCCTAAACCAGCCCCCAAAAGGGTAACCTTATCAGAATATGGTTTCTGGGCTACTAAGTCACAGGGGTTAAAACGAGGGCCACTTGAGAGTTTTTGGGGTTCGTGGGGTTTGGGAGGGCTTCCAGGGTTAGGAGGTTTACCGGGCTTTGTAGGGTTTTTAGGGTTTCCAGGGTTTATGCGGATTGTGGGGTTCACAGGTTTTTGTGCGTGGGGTTTGAGGTCGAGATAGGGTTTAGGCTTTGTGGGTTCGGGGTTGAGGGTTGAGCCTAAACCCTAAACCCTAAACCCTAAACCCTAAACCCTAAACCCTAAACCCTAAACCCTAAACCCTAAACCCTAAACCCTAAACCCTAAACCCTAAACCCTAAACCCTAAACCCTAAACCCTAAACCCTAAACCCTAAACACTAAAACCCTAAACCCTAAACCCTAAACCCTAAACCCTAAACCCTAAACCCTAAACCCTAAACCCTAAACCCTAAACCCCTAAACCCCAAACCCTAAACCCCAAGCGCCGTTTGAGATCTTGGGGGCACCAGGGAGTCGCTCTGCTATGCTTTAACGCGCGCGTTGGGGGGACCTTTGGACCCCATAGTGCCCAAACCCCTGAAGCCCGAATCCTCCAAAGTATATGAAGCAGGGTATATATTACTGTTTTTGGTGAGTGTATATAAGGTTCCTTTTTAAAATTGGTGAGTGTATACCTTGGGCGTCCTTTTGGGGGTACAAGAAATATATACCCTCCAAAGTATATGATCCCCGGCTTAGTGACCATTTTGTTTTTGATTTTTGATTTATATATTCATTTCCCGAATCCTCCAAAGTCTTCCAAACTGAAAGCCATAAGCTGGTGAGCGACCCCACCGAACATGCCTTTTTTTTTGTGGGGTTGTGGATTGCGCAACCTCGGTGTTTTTTTTGGATGCTTCTGTGTGCATGTGGTTTGGAGTGCATGTCCGAAAAAGCCCTATTTTTGATCGATGTGCTCGATGTTTTTTGGCCTCAAAACAGCATTTTCGTGCTTTGTCGGTTTTTCGGCTTGGAGCAGCCGCATTATGGAAGCCGCGACTTGTTTACAAACTTTCTGGTATTTACAGCGAATTTGCATGTTCAAAGCGGTTTTAGGATGTTGTTTGTTGTTTTTGAAAGGGTTGAGGGTACATGGTTCTGGCGTCTTGCCCAGGCAAAATGCGCGTTTTGTTTTTCTTGTTTTTTTTCGGAAAAGTTGTGTTTGTGTGTGTATAAGGTTGAGAGGGTTTGGGCAAAGCATGTACTTGCCTTAACACCCCGCCCACCCCCCTCCCCCCTCCCCCTCCGCCCCTAACCTAACCCTAAAGCCAAAAGCTTAAACCCTTAACCCTAAACCCTAAACCCCAAGCCCTAAACCCTAAACCCGAAACCCGAAACCCAAACCCCAAACCCTAGCCCCTAAACCCCAAACCCTAAATCCCCCCCCTTTGACTGACCACCGGGAGCAGAGAGCGCGAGGTGGGTTTAGCGCGCTTCGTGGATGAGGACACGCGCCTGCACCAGGCGCGTGGGTTTAGGGTTGAGGGTTTAGGGTTTAGGGTTTAGGACAAAAAGTCGCCTTTCCGAGGCCGCTTGCGGCCTGGCGCTGCTGGGCGAGACGGCCTGGCGAAGGGTCGGTTGGCTGCGTTTGTGGGGGGGTGCGGGGGCTTAGGGTTTAGGGGTTCAGGGGTTTAGGGGTTTAGGGTTTAGGGTTTAGGGGTGCTCAGGGCATTTCGGGGTATCCAAGGGTATCCAAGCGGACACTTTTCAGGGTCTTTGAGTCTTTCAGGGCATGTCAGGGCAGGGGGTTTTCAAGGTGTATGCGCATGCCGAAACCACCTTGGGGGATCCGTGGGGATAAAGTTTTCTTTGTTCCCACCCTTTTACTGCAGAGCAGACCAAAATGCTCGGTTTCGGGTATCAAGACATTTTAGTTAGGGTTTCAGGGCTTGAGGGCTCTAGGGCTTCAGGATGTTAATGGTTATTGCTGAACCCGAAGCCCCAAATCCCTGAACCCTAAATAGCCCTAAACCCGAAACCCTAAACCCTAAACCCTAAACCTCTAAACCCTAAACCCTAAACCCCGAACCCCAAACCCGAAGCCCGAAACCCCGAAGTCCTGGAGCTCCAGCGGGCGCGCCCCCCCGAGGCCTGGGTGGCCGCTTCGATGGTGAATGACACTGCCAAGAACTTGATCCCTCAGGACGGCTTAGGGTTTAGGGCTTAGGGCTTAGGGCTTAGGGTTTAGGGTTTAGGGTTTAGGGTTTCGGGTTTAGGGTTTAGGGTTTAGTGTGAGAACGTCAAAGCTTGCCCCTTCTAATCCCCTTTTTAATGCCCCCCCCACCCCCCCATTGCAGTTATACTATGGTATATTGCGGGGGGGGGGGGGGTATAGTATTAGGGAGGGTAGGGGGGGGGGTTTAATATTTGGGGGAGGGGGGGGGGGGTATTTAATATCAGGGGGGGGGGGGGGGGGGGGTTTAAGAGTAGGGGGACCCCAAGATCCTTTAAACCCTAAAGGACCCCAAGATCCTTTAAACCCTAAACCCCCAAGATCGTCTAGACCCTGCAGCCCAAGATCCTGAAAGCCCACGATCCTGAAAACCCAAAGCTCATAAGGAGATAGGATTCCATGGTTTTCTTTTGAATCCCTGAGCTGCCCCACAGAACCATCGTTGTCTATCGCCGACCCGAACGACAGGATCTTGGGGTCCCCCTATTCTTAAACCCCCCCCTGCCCCCTAATATTAAATACCCCCCTCCCCCAAATATTAACCCCCCCCTACCCTCCCTAATACTATACCCCCCCCCCCCCCCCAATATACCATAGTATAACTGCAATGAGGGGGGTGGGGGGGGGGGGGGGCATTAAAAAGGGGATTAGAAGTTAGAAGGGGCAAGCTTTGACGTTCTGACACTAAACCCTAAACCCTAAACCCTAAACCCCAAACCCTAAACCCTAAACCCTAAACCCTAAACCACTCACGCCCTTGAGAGAGAGGACGCCGTGTCGGACATCGCTCCCCTGGGCTACGCGAAGGTCTCGCGCCTGGTCGAGGCCTTCATCCAGGCGGCGGGAGTAGGCGACCTGGCTGTGCGGTTGAGGGTCTAGGGCTTAGGGTTTAGGGTTTAGGGTTTGGGCTTTGGGGTTTAGGGTTTAGGGTTTAGGGTTTGGGGTTTGGGGTTAGGGTTTAGGGTAGGTTTAGCAGCTTTTCGCCTTTTTTTTGCACTCACTTGCGGGGGGGGGGAACTTAGTTTAGGGTTCGCGGTTTAGGTCTAAGCTCCTCGGAGCCCTGGAGCCAGTTTCTGCGCGCAACCCAAGGTACATCGAAGCTGGTGCCTCGTACAGTTGCAGGGGTATCGAGCATGGATTCTCGGTAGCTGAATGAGTACACTTTACACGTTTTGGGATACCACAAACCCCTATAAAACTGAAAAGTGTGCACGTTTTTGGGGCTTATGAGCTCAACAGCTAAGGATTGGGTCGTTCTGGATGACCAGGGACAGGCGATCGAGACATGGACCGTCCCGGCCCGCCTTCCAGAAGAGTAGGGGTGTCCGGGTGAGCCCATGAAGCCTCTCTCGACCACAGATCCGCGGGAGGCTTAAAAGAAGCTTGTGGGGTTTAGGGTTTAGGGTTTAGGGTTTAGGGTTTAGGGTTTAGGCTTTAGTGTTTGGGGGGCGTGCCGGCTGGTGCTGGGGACGGGGATGGCTCCCCCCAAGAGACGAATCTGTGGGCCGTAACAATTGGAAAAGGGTTTTGGGGGGGGCTATTCTCGTCTACTTATTTAGGGACCATGAGGGAATACCGTTAGTGTTTTTCTGACCCTTGCCACACATGCCAACTCAGCTCAACACTCTGCTCTCTGAAAACGATGTTCACGAAGTCGACACGCCCGAATTCGTCCCAATCCCCCCTGAGACTAAACCCCCCGCTCTTCTAATACTAGATATTCACCATCTGCTAGATAAATATACTTGGACATTTCATGTAGGGGATGGAGGAACCTAACAACGGGGCGGGGATTGGAGTATCTTCGCACTTGAACCAGCAGTCTTCGTCCACGCGCAGGTCGAGGACATGAATGCCAAGTATCGCTGCATGCCGGGCCGCATCGTCTACACAGCCACTTGGCCAAAAGGAATGCTAGTTTGTGAGGTTTAGGGTTTAGGGTTTAGGGTTTAGGGCTCCATGTTGCAGTCAGTGATGGAGAAGTTTCGTTTTTCAGGCCCTAAGCAACCCAAATGCCTCAATTCTCCCGAAAGCCCTACACCCCTAACCCTAATCGCTAAACCCTGAAAGCCCCAACCCTCCTTGTCTGCATTAGACCCAACCCTATCAAGCCTTGCCAGACCCTATGCCGTACTAAACTACGCCTACAATTCGAAGCACTCAAACCGGTATTCCCAAAATCCTGAGCCCAGAAACTTATTTTACTTCAAGCCACGAGAGACATTTGCGATATTCATACTCTGGTGATCTACTAATTGCTTAAGAACCCCGAAAAAATATTCTTCCTTACTCAGGGTCACATAGGGATTATTGTTTTTTTGTTCTTTTGGGGTTCTTAAGCAAATAGTAGTGATCATTCTGGCTCGGTACCCGTTGTACCCCAGAAAGCTATCGCCTGGTTTATAGGCCAACACCCTACACCAAAAACACCCTAAGACCCCAAGCCCTACAGACCCGAAAGCCCTCAAGCCCAAGTCCAAACCCTAAACCCTAAACCCTAAACCCGAAACCCTAAACCCTAAACCCTAAACCCCAAACCCCAAACCCCAAACCCCAAACCTTAAACCCCAAACCCAAAACCCTAAACCCTAAACCCCGGCGTCCCAGGTGCTGCTGCGGTGCAGCTCGCAAGCCGGGGGCCAGGCTTTGGTGGCGGCCCCGGACTTCCGGAAGACCAAAAAAAACGGCCCTTAGAACCCCTTAGTTAGGGTTTAGGGTTTAGGGTTTAGGGTTCAGGGTTTAGCGTTTAGGGTTCAGGGTTTAGGGTTTTGGGTTTTGGGTTTTAAGTTAGGGTCTTGGGTTTAATTAGGGTTTTGGGTTTAGGGCTTGGTGTTTAGGGTTTGGGCTTGGATTTTGGGTTTTGGGGTTAAGGGCCCAATATACCGCTGAAATTAAGAATAATATGCCGTGTATACCAAGGATCCCTGTATGGTTTAAGGTATCTTCCTTAATCAAGAGGTATCGGGCTTTCGGCCCCTAAAGCCCTAAAATCGCAAAAGCCCTAAAGCCCTAAGCCCCCAACACCAGAAACAAACAAAACCCTTAAAAGCCTAAGCAAGACTAAGCAAAAACCTAAAGCCCTAAACCCCCCCCCCCACCCCCCAAGCGCTAAAACCTTAAACAAAACCTTAAGAAGCCCCAAGGAACCCTCAACAAAAAGCCTGAAGCCCTCAATCCCAACAGAAGCCCTAAAACCTTAAACAAAACCTTAAGAAGCTCCAAAGAACCCTCAAAAACAAGCCTGAAGCCCTCAATCCCAAAAGAAGCCCTAAAACCTTAAACAACACCTTAAGAAGCCCCAAAGAACCCTCAAAACAAGCCTGAAGCCCTCAATCCCAAAAGAAGCCCTAAAACCTTAAACAACACCTTAAGAAGCCCCAAAGAACTTTAAAAAAGAAAACAAAAGCCTGAAGCCCTCAATCCCAAAAAGAAGCCTTGAACCGAGATTGTAATCCCCCCTATACAAACCCTTCAATCCCTAAACCCTGAACCCTAAACCCTAAACCCTAAACCCTAAACCCTAAACCCTAAACCCTAAACCCTAAACCCTAAACCCTGAACCCTTTCAGGGATTGCGGGAGGTGGCGGCCCGAAGAGCTCCGCAAACTCTTAGCAGGTGGGGCTGAGGACATGAGGTGCCAGGCGCAATCCCTGAAAGGGTTCAGGGTTCAGGGTTTAGGGTTTAGGGTTTAGGGTTTAGGGTTTCGGGTTTAGGGTTTAGGGTTTAGGGTTTAGGGATTGAAGGGTTTGTATAGGCAGAGCCCAGGTGCTTGCGGCACAGCTCCTGACGGAGCTCCTGAGCAAGAAGTACCCCAAGATGCCGGAGCAGGTGCGGGTTTAGGGTTTCGGCTAAACCCCTAAACCCTAAACCCTAAACCCTAAACCCTAAACCCTAAACCCTAAACCCTAAACCCTAAACCCTAAACCCTAAACCCTAAACCCTAAACCCTAAACCCTAAACCCTAAACCCTAAACCCTAAACCCTAAACCCTCTGAAGACGCAGCTTCATAAAAGCCAGAGCTTGCTGTATGGGGGAGTTGGAGTTTAGTAGGGTCTAGTAGGGCCTCGTAGGGTTTAGGAGGTGTCTAGTAGGGTTTAGTATCTAGCAGGGTCTAGTAGGGATTAGTAGGGTCTAGTAGGGTCTAGTGGGGTTTAGGAGGTGTTTAGTAGGGTTTAGGGCTTAGGGTTTCGGGTTCAGGGTCAGGGTGCTTCTCAAATGAAAGCCTTTACGGCGATGGTGTGGTGCTGAATGGGTCGCTTGTGAGATTTGGGGATTTTTGTTGAGGGTCTTTTTGGATCCCAGCAGCGGCCGTAAGGGACACAGATGTAGAACAATTCCCCTTCTCCTGACAGAGGTTGCCCAAACCCCAGACCCCAAACCCCAAACCCCAAACCACAAACCCTGAACTAAACCCAGCCCGAAACCCTAAAACCTAAACCCGAAACCCAAAAAGTACCCTAAAACCTAAACCTAAAAGTACCCTAAAGCCTAAGCCTTCAACCCTAAACAGCCCTTGAGCCACCTGCCAGGCGATGGTTTCTTCCCTCCTCTCTGCGTGCGTGCAGCATTGCGACTTCGACACGGCGGCCCGGTTAGGCCCACTTAGGGATTCAGGTTTTAAGGCTTTGATCGGACTACCTTGGGCCGCTGGGTTGTTAGGGTTTTTGTACCCTTGGGTTTGGGGGACCCGTTTTAGTTTAGGGTAAACCTTCAGGTAGTTGCAAAGGGTCAATAAAGTTTGGGCACGTAATTTGGGAGCCTTAAAGACTCCATACCCCGTACTTCAGAACCTTTGAAGGAAGGTAAGGGACCCAGAAGTGTGCGGGGAGTTGACTTTAGGGTTTAGGGTTTAGGGTTGGCAGGCAGGGCGCCCGAGCGTCACCGGGATTCGATTAAAGGTCATGCGGGATGACTAGCGCCAGAGTGCGTTGAGCGCATTTGCCTGGTTTACGGTCGCCAGATGACGAGGGACCCTACTACGGCACCATGTGATTATCCTGGTCCTGAGACTTCAGATAGTCACGGCATGCAAACCTTGAACCCTGCACCCTCCACCCTAAACCTTAAACTTTACACCCCAAAACCCAAAACCTTAAACCCTGAAACCTAAACCGCAAACCCTACACCCTAAACACCAAACCCCAAACCCCAAACCCCAAACCCCAAACCCCAAACCCTAAACCCTAAACCCCTTGCGTGCCCTGCTGCAAGCTGCCTCAGATAGGCTTGGGCAATCCGGGCTTCTAGGGTTTCAGGTTTAGGGTTTAGGGTTTAGGGTTTAGGGTTTAGGGTTTCGAGCTCCAAGGGGCTTGGAGTGGAGGGTTTCAAGGTGTTCAAGGTGTTGGGCTTATGGTTTAAGGTTTGGGGCTTAGGGTTTCAGAGTGTAGGGTTGAGGGTTGAGGGTTGAGGGTTGAGGGTTGAGGGTTGAGGGTTGAGGGTTGAGGGTTTCGGGTTCAGGGCAGGGTTTGGGGTTCGGGGATTTGTTGGTTGTATTTGAGTTATTCGGGCTTAGGGTGTAATGAGGGCTGATGGTTTACAGTAGGGGTAAACCCGAAACCCCAAGCCCTGAACCTGAAACCCTAAACCCGAAACCCTAAACACTAACACCTAAACCCTCAACCCGAAGACCCTCAGCCCTCGATCAGTGCGTGAATTCGCGGTGGGCTGCCGGCGAAGCTGTCCGGCCTGGGCCGCAGTGGGCAACTGCGAGCTTTTCGGGCTTGAGGTTTAGGGTTTCCCAAGCCCTGAACCCAAAACCCTAAACCCTGAACCCGAAAACCTCAACCCTCAACCCTCAACCCTCAACCCTCAACCCTCAACCCTCAACCCTCAACCCTAAACCCTAAACCCTAAACCCTAAACCCTAAACCCTAAACCCTAAACCCTAAACCCTAAACCCTAAACCCTAAACCCTAAACCCTAAACCCTAAGGAGGTTTGGGTAGCGGGGGCAGGGTCCAGAAAAAGGCCTTGAGGTTTCATGGCCCCAGGATTTGCCAGCCGCGTGCCCTGTTTTGTTAAGGTTTCCAGCCGGGCCAAGCCCAAGAACACAAAACCCAAAACTAGGGTTTAGGGTTTAGGGTTTAGGGTTGAGGGTTTAGGGTTTAGGGTTAGGGTTTAGGGTTTAGGGTTTAGAGTACCTATACGCACATGGAAAGCCCCTAGACACATCTCAACCCACCGTAAACCCACCTAACATCCTAAATCCACAAACCCTCCAAACAACAAACAAGAACGCCCTTGAGAGACGCCGGTCCTAACCGTGATAGAGAAGTGGTATAGGGTTTTCAGGGTTAATTCAGGGTTCTCCGAACCTAAAGGCCCAAACCCTGAAGCCTGGACGGTGGTAAAGGAGCAAAGCGACGAGGCTTCAGAGCTTTCAGCAGGGTTCAGACGGCGGATGCAACAACAGTTTTTGGGTAGGTTCTGTAGGGTTTTAGCCATGAACATAAAGCCCTAAACCCTAAATCGCCTAAATCCTAAACCCTAAACCCTAAACCCTAAGCCCTAAGCCCTAAGCCCTAAACCTAAAACTCTAAACCAAACACACGCGAGACGTCGTTTTTCTTCGAACCCAAACTCCAAACTGAGCCTGCCCAGATCGGATTGGAGAGCCTGAAGCATCTCTTTGAGGCCACCCGCAAAGAGGGTTTAGGGTTTAGGGGTTAGGGTTTAGGGTTCACGATCAAATCGAGCCCTGGCTACCAAATCAAAAACCCTAGCTCCCAAACCGTTTACAAGTAGGTCGAACCCTGAACCCTGAACCCTAAACCCTAAACCCAAGCCTCACACCCTAGCCCTATATAAGCCCTACTCTCATTTCCGCTCTCGAGCATCAGAAGCCTTGTTGCCCTCACGCTTCTGAGTTCTCGTGGGTCCACATGGGGTTGCTATTATAAGGCGGCCCCTAAACCCTAAACCCTAAACCCTAAACCCTAAACCCTAAACCTTAAACCCTAAACCCTAAACCCTAAACCCTAAACCCTAAACCCTAAACCCTAAACCCTAAACCCTAAACCCTAAACCCTGAACCCTAAACCCTAAACCCTAAACCCTAAACCCTAAACCCGAAACCCTAAACCCTAAACCCTAAACCCAGGGTACCCACAAAGGGAGCCTAAGTTTGAGAAGGCCACATAGCTACCGTTCCAGTTGGGCTGAAGATGCCTAAAACCCCTAAAACATAAACCCCAAACCCAAAAACCCTAAACCCTAAACCCTAAACCCTAAACCCTAAACCCTAAACCCTAAACCCTAAACCCGACACGTAGGCCAGGCCTTGAACCCAAGACCGCCAACCCGCCGCCGCCTAGGACCCTACTTGGAGGTTTAGGGTTTAGGGTTTAGGGTTTAGGGTTTAGGGTTTAGGGTTTAGGGTTTAGGGTTTAGGGTTTAGGGTTTTTGGGTTTGGGGTTTATGTTTTAGGGGTTTTAGGGTTTTGGGGTTTAGGGCTTGAAGGGTTTCAGGTTACTTGGAGGCTCGCGGGTTATAAGTAGGGTTCTAAGTATGATAGCCATGCTTAGAACCTTGTTTAAGGCGCTGTTCCCTAGTGTTAACGACCCATGAACCAAGTAGACCGTGAAACCCTCCAAGCCCTAAACCCTAAGCCCTAAAACCCTAGAAGCCCTAAAACCCTAAGCCCTAAACCCTAAACCCTACAACCCTAGAAGCCCCGAAGCCCTAAACCCAGTAGACCATGACACCCGGCACATGAAGCAGGGTGTATAATACTGTTCTTGGTGAGTGAAAATAAAGTTCCTTTTTGATATTGGTGAGTGTAAAAGCTGGGTGTCCTTTTGGGGATACAAGGAACCCTAAACCCCAAACCCCAAACCCCAAACCCTAAACCCTAAACCCCAAACCCCAAACCCTAAACCCCAAACCCTAAACCCTAAACCCCAAACTCTAAACCCTAAACCCTAAGCCCTACTTCGACATGAGGCCCTGGGTGCTCAGAAGGAGGAGTTGGGCTTGGAGCTGATCGAGTGGGCTACTGCTCTTGGGCTCTGGGCTGCTTGTGAAGCGCTTTGAGGGGTTTAGGGTTTAGGGTTTAGGGTTTAGAAGTAGGGCTACACGTACGCTAAGTTGGGTTAGAAGTACAGCTTCCATGCTTATAACCCCTGCGTGCAACTACCCAGATGAACCTCCAAGTACCGTCCTTGATGCTAGCCACCCCCACGCCCTAAACCCTAAACCCTAAACCCTAAGCCCTAAGCCCTAAGCCCTAAACCCTAAACCCTAAACCCTACACCCTAAACCCGAAACCCTTAATCCTAAAACCTAAACTCGATTTCTTCCAATGTGCGGGGTACAGCATGGATGGGTTGAAGTAGAAGTAGTATTTCTAAAATCCCCTGTGCATTTGCGCAAGTAAGAAGTCACAACTGCTTCAACTTCCGTCGACCGAGTCCTCCAAACCCCATGCTCTGATCCCCTCCGATGCTCTCACCTTGGCCCCTCCAAACGCTGACGTGGCCGCGAGGTACCTGCGCAGCAAGTCCATGCCGACGACGCACATCGCAACCCTCCAGGTTTCGCGGTTGTGGTTTTCAGGTCTAGAGCTTGAGAAGCCTAAGCCCTAGACCCTAAGCCCCAAACCCCCACCATAAACCCTGAGGGTTTAGAGAAGAATCAGAGATGGACTTTTTTGACATCGCTTTGGTGGTACTCTTGAGCCTCCGACAGCTGTGGGGTTTGTGGTCTAGGGTTTAGGGTTTAGGATTCAGGGTCGAGGGTTTGGCACTGAATTCTGAGTCGTAGGAAAAGCCAGGGTTTCTGGTCGGGACAAGACAAGAACGAGAGCTGCAAACCCCCATAGAGTGATT